>JTEE01000331.1:109490-127747 GCA_002896455.3 Chlorella sp. ArM0029B | reverse complement strand
GAGGTGGAAAGTGATTGGTGTGAGGTTTTATGAGGTGGTGTGGGACACATGTGCTGCGAGATGGGGGTGCAGAGCTGGTCTCCTTTGTGCCCCTGCCCCTGCCAACTTGCTCCCTTGCTGTGCCGCCCCGCTGCGGCTGATGCCAGGCAGCGCCTGTGCCTCCCTGCCGGCTGCTTCTGACTGCTCCCGACTGCCGATGCCGATGCTGCCACTGCTGCTGCCTGCAGGCACCGCGGGCGTGGTGCTGCCGGGGCTCATCACCATTTCCATGCTAGCAAACATCGACGCAGCCTTCACAGGTGCGGCCTGGACAGTGTCAGCTGCTCTCCAGCCATCCTGGGAGGAGCGTTACTGTCTGGCAGATGGCTGGTCAGATGGCTGGTCAGATGGCTGGTCAGATGGCTGGTCAGCCAGGAATGCAGCCCAGTAACGGCAGCCAGAGCTGCCCAGCTAGCCTTCCGCCCCGCACCGTTTACGCAGAGAGGCAGACTACGCCACTTGTCAAACACGCAACCTGAGTGGCACACCATCTGCCTGCCTGTCCCACGGGGAAAGCCAGCCAGCCGCCCTCTCTTGCCCTCCGCTCATGCCCTGCCTCTGCCTGTGCTGTCTTCCTGCCCCCCCCTGCTGCAGTGCCCGCTGGGTCGCGGCAGCAGGCAAGCGTAATGCTGTATGTCATGGGTGGCCTGCGCCTCGTCATGGAGTGGATGATGGTGCCCCTGTTTGCGGTGGCAATGCAGGTGGGCTGAGGTGGCATGTGGTGACATTGTGGTTTTTTGTTCTTGGTGTGTGTGTGTGTGATTGTGCGAGGTGGATGATGGGGCCCCTGTGTGCGGTCGCCATGCGGATGGGCTGTGGTGTGGATGTCGAGATGTGGGGTCAGGGTGTGGCGACATAAAGGCGCGGGTTGCAGGATGGTGCCCCTGTTTGCAGCGGCCATGCAGGTGGGGCGTCCTGAATGTGTGTTTGCTCATCCACACTGGTGCTGTATGGAGTGTGTGGGTGGCCAACATGTGAGCAGGCCCGTGTGTGCGGTTGCAATGCGGGTGGGGCACTAGTTTTGGTCATTTGTCAGTGGGTTGAATAGTGGGGCCTGCTCATGACGGTGCACTCGGTGTGCAGGTGGGGCAACCGTGGGTTGGGTTGACTCCATTCAAGTGTTGTGGCTGGCCAGGCGCACTTGAGCCTGGTTACCCACGCGCTCACACAGCACTGGTGTAGATACAACGAAACAACTGTTGCCCCCACCTGCTAACAAGAGCGTTCCCATGGTTGCCAGCTGCTTGGCATCTGCCTGCCAGCGCCATGCATCTGGCTGCTGTTGGGGTGGGGATTTCGCCTAGCTGCTTCCTGCCTGCCCGGTCAGCTGGTCTGTGGTGCTGCGCTGCCTGCCTCAGCAAGGGGAGCAGCTGCCAACAGCCCTACATGCAGCCTTGCCTCACTCTGCAGCCTGCTCTTAGGGCTGCCAACACACTCATAACAAACCAGACCCAGCGCACAACCCTAACCAGCCCTCTCCTACCACTCCCCCGCCGTCTTCCCCCTTGCCCCCGCCCCGCCCCATCTGCAGCTGCCCCAGGGTGCTCTGCACCGAAGCAGCGCGCCTGGTTCCTGACTAGCCCTCTTTGATCACTTGCCCGCCACCCTTGCCCCGCCCCATCCTGCCCTGCAGCTGCCCCAGGGCGCTCTGTGCTACTGGGCCACTAGCAGCTGCCTGGCCCTGGCCCAAAACCACGCCCTGAAGCTGCCAGCAGTGCGCCAGGCAGTGGGCCTCCCCACCGCCACATCACAGCAGCAGCAGCAGCAGGGGACAGCGACGGGCGCAGCGGCTGTGGGCCTGGCAGCGGCGCCACCCACAGCAGACGCAGCAGCAGCGGCGGCTGCGGCATTAGCCACTGGGACAGCTGGCCCGCTGCCGTTTGGAGTGGACCAGGATCTGCGCAACTTCCTGCAGACCACTTCTGACCAGGCAGCGCTGTTTGACCGGGCGGCTGCTTTGCGCGCTGAGGGGCGAGCGGGCGCCACGCTGGCGGTACTGCAGCGCCTGCTGGCGCTCTACCCCGGTCAGCCCAACGCGCTGTTTGCGCTGGGGCAGGTGCACGCGGCTCTCAAGGATTGGCAGCTGTCAGAGCAGTACTATTTGCTGGCGGCAAGGGACACACGGGTGCGAAGTGTGGGGGTGTGGGCAGGGATGTGGGTGTCGATGAGTGTAAGTCTGTTGCATGCTGTTATTAACTTTCACGTATAGTGCTGGAAAGTGCACAACCATGCGCGGGAGAGTGCACTGGCGGCTGTTACAGCAGCATCGCCTGCCGGCAGCGCGGGGCCCGGCAGGTGCTGCCCGCTGCCGTGCTGTGCCAGTGTGGCAGTGCTGTGGCAGTGCTGTGGCATGAACCATTTATGGGATCGCCGTTGCTGACGTTGTTGGTGGCTGCTGTGCTCGGCCTGCTTGCCTGCAGGCCCCTGCAGTCAGTTTCACATGAAGGGTGCCTGCCGCTGCAGTGTGCCTGCTGCTCCCGGTGGCACACCTCTCGAATTCCTATCCTACCCCTTCTCGGCGCGCTCCCTCCGTCCGCGGCGGGGCTGTCAAACTACTGCTGCTGTCGGCCTGGCGCCCATATTGGGCGTCGCCGCCAGCACCCCTGCTCTTTAGTTCCACATCTTACCATGTGCTTCTGACTGTTGCCCCCACTGCTGCTGCCATCACTCTGTGCTGCAGCTGGACGGCCAGTCCCGCTCCCGCTCCTGGTTTGGCGCCGGGGTGGCGATGCACATGCAGCAGGAGGACGAGACCGCGATCGAGGCGTTCCAGAAGGCCGCTGAGCTGGCACAGACAGGTGGGGGCGCGCCTTGCATCCCTGGCTAGGGCGGTGGTGTGTTGTGGTAGTATGAGGGATCATGCGAAGCAAGGGGATTGCAGCAAGGGGGCGCAGCGGGCAGCCAAGTGCGACATCAGTGCGGCGCCGCTTCTCGGGCACCCATCCATGCCCCGCCACCCTCACTCAACCTGTGCAGACGACGTTCTTCACCCCTACCCCCCCTGCACAAAACCAAAATCCCTGAACCCCCCGGCCCCCGCCCCCCCGCAGACGACCTGCGCGTGCGTGCCTGGGTGTCCCAGGCCACCCTGCACCGCAAGCTGGGCCAGCTGCAGGTGGCTGCCAAACTTCTCAGGAGGGCGGCACGTGCAGAGCCCAAAGTGGAGGAGGCGTACCTCAAGCCGCTGCTGGCAGAAATGGCGGGAGGGCCGGCAGCGGAGGAGCAGCGGCATCAGGAGCAGCAGGAGGAGCAGCAGCAGCAGGAGGAGGAGGCGTTTGCAGCGGGGGTGGGGATGGAGGCGCCGGCAGAGGTGGGGGCAGGGGCGGCAGCGGTCAGGCGGCGGGGTGACAAGTGAGGCAGGCCGGCCAGCAGGCTGGTGTGCTGGCAGGCCGGCAGACTGAGCGCCCCACACTGCTTGCTGCGTGCACTGGCGGCGCCTGAGCACCCTAAATTTTAACAGTCAACTATTGTACTCTGCGCCCCTCCACTGGATGCGAGCCAGCCCGCCAGCATGCCTGCATCTTGCATCCCCGCACCCAGGTGTGCACAACGTTGCCCCCGCTGCTGCTTTGCCCACCCCGCCCCACCCAATCCCGCTGTTCCTTTCCTCACAGCCAGCGCTGTCTCGAGAGCCTCCCGCCCCATGTATGCCCCTCTCCCTCCCCCCCCAAAAAAATCACAAATTTTGTTGCCCAGCCAGCTCCCTGGCTCGCGCTGCGTGATACCCCCTTCCCACCAACCCCGCCTGCCATTTGCACCTTTTTCCCTTGTACTTGACATGCCTGTATCTCTGTATCACAGCAGCAAAGACCAGCAGTCGAGCGAGATTGAGCGAAATTGTAGGACGGGAGGCAGCAGGGCAGCCTGGCAAGAGCCTATGCGGCTCTGTGTGGCTAAAGGGCACCGCCGGCTGCTATGGCAGGGGGCGGCGGCCCAAAATTGGGACAGATTAAAGGGAGATGGAGATGGCCAAAGAGCATCGGGAGCACGGGAGCATCAAGCAGGATGGGAGGGAGGGGGACAGATTTAGTAGAGATGGGGGCATGCAGGGGCAGGTTGAAGACATCAGGCAGTGCATGGATATTCTGGGCAGGGTATGTTGGGGCGCCCCTTTGAAGGAGGGGCGGGCTGCTTCATAGTAAAGCATGTGTGTGCTGTGGTGGAGGCAAGTGATGGGAGGGTTGCTCTTTTGGGGCGGGGGAGGGACAGGGGAGCATCAATCAACTTGGGTGGGCAAACTCGCTTGCTGCCTGGCTAGGTTGTGGACACAAAGGCCTGGGGGACGAGGCGGCGACACAGTCCTAGAAAGTCGTGCATGTGAAGGGAGACGATGTACCGACGTACCGAAGTCCAGTGTTCTTCTGTGCTTTGGGGTCCCTCCCTCCCTCCCTCCTCACTTGTCTGCAGCAGTAGAGAAGTACTGCAGTACACCCCTCCTGGCAGACTTTCCTCAGTCCCTCCTGAGGAGGCCTCACAGCGGCTTGTCGGCACGCAGCAGGCGGCGGGCAGCCGGGGCCGGGGCGACGGGGGTTGCGGGAACGGTGGCGTTGGGAGCGGCGGCCGAGTTGGGGCCGGTGGAGGGGGTGCCGGCGCCGCAGGAGGCGTCAAAGGGCGGGATTTTGAGCAGCTGACCCGCCTGCAGGCTCTCCAGCTGCAGCGGGACGGTGGGGTGGGCGGTCGGTGGGTGGGGAGGGGTGCAAGTCTGAGAGAGAACGGTGCAGAATTGAGACCGGGGGGAACTCCCTTCGGGTCCCCTAAGGAAAACATTGATGTGGGTGGGGCGGGTGGGGTTCAGCTTCCCAGCACAGCAAGCTGCCCTCCAGACAGCTCCCTCCCACACACCGTACTATAGCAAAAAAAACAGAGAGAAACCAGCAATGGGCTGTCACCTTGGGGGTAAGTGCCCCCTTTCTGCCAGGTCCACGCCAAACAGCCCGAGCAAAATTCTTGTTCCACCACCTCCCAGACAGAAAAGCAGTGTATCCTCATGCTGGGGTTGAGCGCCCCCAGCGCCGCCAGATCCACGCCAGACCGCCCCGCAACCGCTACCCAAACCAGTGCTCCACCACCCCAGCACTGGTTTGTTACAACAAATCGTTAGTTCGTCTCACGTTTGGGTTGAGCGCCCCCAGGTCTGCCAGGTCCACGCCAAACAGCTCCGCCACCGCCGCCCCGCTGTCGCCCATCTTCACGCTGTACACCAGGCACTTCTGCATGCCTGCACACACACAGCCAGGGGAGAGAAGAAACGGAGGGCAAAAGGGGATGGTGGGTCAGTCATCGGCACAGTGGCACATTCTGGAGGCCTCCAGATCATGCGTGGGAGGCAGGCATGGGGGAGGAGAGGGGGCACGAGGCGGGAGAGCCGGGAGAGGGAGGGAGGGAGGAGGGTCATGCCAGGGAGGGTGGAGTGGAGCGGGCACTGGCCAGCGGCAGTGGCAGCAGCAGGCCCCGCCTGTTGTGAGGCTGCACAGCGACCCCCGGGGAAGCAAGTTTTCAGTCAACCGAAGCCCGCCGGCAATGCTGGCGTGAGGTCCTCTCACCAGCACTGCCGCCCCTCCCTGCTGTGCCGCCCAGCCACTGGCACACCTGCCAGCGCTCCGGCCCACCCTCTGCTTCTGCTAGGTCTGCTCCCTTCTGCCGGCGCCCACAATCTCCTGGGGCAGGCAGGCAGGCAGCGTCACTCACCTGGGACGTTGGTGAGGTCAACAGGGTTGCAGGTCAGCCAGTCGTCCATCTCGCCGGCGGGTACGGGGTCCTGCGGGAGCGGTGCGGCAATTTGGAAAGTGGTGAGAAGGGGGCAGGGCAGTGCAGGGCAGATGAACCAGTCGTACATGCCGCCTGTTAAAGCAGCTCGGCAAAAGAAGTGGTCAGTAAGGGGGAGTGCAGGGAGGGGCAGAGGGTCCTGCATACGTGGCGGCACCTCGGAAGTGGTGAGCAGGGGCGGGGCAGGTGGGCCAGTGAATCAATTCATACATCACAAGAGATTCATGCAGCATTCCACTGAGAGGCAGCCAGATGCTCGCACTGTATGGCAGGCATGGGCCCTGCACCCTGCCCAACAAGCCTCTTAACCCCCTGCCCCACCCACCCCACCTGCATCCACTCGATGACCTGGCGCACCGTCACCACCCACGTGTTGTTCAGCCCCAGAGCGTACTTCAGAAAGCTGCGGGGAAGGTGGGGTGGTTGAGCGCAGAGGGCGGTGACCAGGGAGGGGAGCTGGGCGGTGGCAGCAAGGCATGCCGCTGGGGTTGGGGCGCCCAGATAGCAAGCCCCGATGTCCCATCCGTCAACCAGAGCTAGCCAAAGAGAGCAAGCAGGCCCTGCTGGCACTTGTTGGCTGCCTGGATGTTGCCCTCAGTGAACCAGACAACCAAAGAGAGCAAGCAACGAGACCATGCACGCACTTGTTGGTGGCCCTGTTGTTACCACTGTTAAACCAGACGAGCATACTAGAGCATGAGAGCAAGCAGGTGGGCCTCGCACGCACTTGTTGGTTGCCTGGATGTTGCCCTCGGTGAACCAGGGAGTGTGCACGTACACGCCAAAGGGAGCACGGTTGCCATTGTAGCTGCAAGCGGGCGAAGTTTGGGAGGCAGAAGGGCGAAGGAGAGGGAAGACTAAGTCAAGGGTGGCAGCATGGCCGGCGGTGGGAGAGCTGGGAGGGAGAGGTTTGGCTGGGGGTTCCTGGGGCGTGCACAAAGACGCCAGCCGAGCTTGATACCACAAACAGGCCTGCACTACCATTGCCTCTCCCCTTCCCTCTCAACATCCAAGTCCAAGTTGGACTTGAGCCCCAGCCCCAGCCCCATCAGCCAGCAACCTCACGGCCCACCTGGCTTCCTTATCCACCTAAGCTGCCCGATGCACATCCTGTTCAATCTCACCTGTAGTCGAAGTTGGCTTTGAGCAGCGCCTCCAGCTCAGCAGCCGGCAGCCCAGAGGCGTTCTTGACGTCGTACCCAGCGCCCTGCGTGTCCCGCCCAGGGTCCATGCTGTACAGCAGGCTGCCGTCTGCGAGACAGGGTGGAAGTGCAGCAGGCACAGCAGGCACAGCAGGCGCAGCATGATATGGGGGGGGTTAAAAGAGGGGTGCTCCGAATCCTAGGGGCACACCCGGACAGGGGCGGGAGCTGCGAGTGCGGCCACGACAGCAGGGTGCCTGCTGATGCTGTTGCCGCAGCGGATCACAGTGCCAACAGCGATCGAGCTGTACAATCGGGCACAGCTGCAGCACCATGACATGCATGTTATGGGCCAGGCTGTGGCGCCTCCCAGTTCACTTTCCCGGCACTGCCTCCCTCCCCGGACCGCACGCTTGCCCCCCCTGTGCACTCACTCTCTGCCTGCGTGTTGAGCACCGGGAACTCCCACAGCCCGGGGTAGCTCTCGTTCTGGTTGCACGCGGTGCCAGCAAAGTAGGCGCAGTTCTGTGGGCAGGCAGGCAGGCGGACAGGCAGGCAGGCAGGCGAAAGGGGTGTTAGTAGGAGGAAGCGTGTCTTGAGAATGACCGTCCGCCTTCGGTGCCCACGTTGCCAGCATTGCAACTCCCGTTTTGCAGGCAGGGAACAGGCAGACAGGCAGGCAGGCAGGAGCTTGCCGGGTGGAGGTGGTGAGGTCGGCAGGTTGGGGATAGAGCCCGGAGTGTGTTTCTCCCCTGCTGCTGACAGGCTGCCACGAAATCGAGTGCCTGGGGGGACGATCTGCCCTGCCCTGCCCTGCCGAGGGCCATTCTGTACACACCCCGTTCCCTCTGTGTACCTGTCCCTTATTGCCTGTCTACCGTGCAACCTTCTTGTCCCAGGGCCCACCTGAACGGGTGCACATACAGGCAAATGTCTGGCCCCTGCCCACCTGAGGGATGCTGGAGTCCATGGTGTATGGCCAGAGGCGCACCGAGCCGTTGGGGGAGATCTCAGAGTTGGGTCCTGCAGGGGCACGGGGATGGGAGGAGCGAGTGAGAGGCACGTGGTCGGCACCCTGCCGATGAACGCACCCAGCATGACACCGTGATGCACCCACCGCAGATGAATCACTGAGCGGGCGTTCGCCCCAGAGCTGGGGGAAGGCTGTGTGGCAGAGGAGGCACCTCATACAGGCACCCTCACAGGAACCACATCGCTGAACCAGCGGGCGCTCACCCCAGAAGTTAAGCATGCATGTGCGGTAGAGGAGGCAGCTCATACAAGCACCGCAACAGGAACCACCCACATCGCTAAATCCCACGGGCGCTCGCCCCCGGGGCCAGAACACGGCACTGGATGAGTCGTAAAGGACGCACCTCAGTTGATCATCACAAAAGGCTCCCAACATACAGAGGTGCCCCACATGCGAAACACTGTGTGCTCACCCCAGAACTCGGGGATGGATGTGTCGTAGAGCAGGCCAGCCTCCACGAGCTGCGCCCGCTGCGTGGGGCTGTGCATCAGCAGGGGGGAGCGGAAGCCCACCATGTCCTGCCACGCACGGGGAAGGGGAAACACAGTGCTGTTCAATCAAAACCAAGAAACCAGAAGAACCACAGGGGTGCGGCGTGCAGCAAGAAGACTGTAAAGCGTGCAGGCGGTGGCAAAGAAGTAAGCGCGTGCACGCAGGTGCCAAGTCCCCTGCACATCCTCTTTCCCTTCCCTCGGCGGCTAGGCAGGTGGTGGGCGGTTGGTACGACGGCAAGCATGCCAGCAGTGCAGCGCAGGCAGGGTGGGCAGGGGAGCTGGGCAGGCGCGCCTCACTTCCAGCGGGATGCCGCAGGTCTCGTTCAGAAAGGTGCGGGCGCCAAACATCTCGGCGGCCAGCTCTGCAGGGTGGCGGGGAGCCGTGGGGGAAGCAGGAGCAGACATCAGTGGGGCATTTATTTATCTTTTGTTTTAAGTGTAAAAAAAGGACAACGGGGAGTCCCAAGGGATGGGCTGGGCACCGAGGCTGCAGTTTTGAGGCGCTCTGGTGGGGACGGGCTGCATTGCAAGGTGGGCGGCGCTGGCAACAGAGGGCGGACGGGAAGGCAGACAGATGGGGGGCGCTTTGGTGCCAGCAACAGTTGCTGCGTGCAGGCGGGCATATTCTGGTGCTCTGGCAACGGCAGGCAGGCAACCAGGCAGGCAGCACTCACTATTAGGGTTGTCCAGGAGAGGTGGCGTCAGGGGCACGTGAGTGCTGCTGTGGATCGCAATCTGGAGGGACAGAAGGCGTGAAGAAAGAGGGGGGCAGACGTGGGCAGGTGGAGCACTGTCGGGCCTGAGGTGCCCGGCCGCCCTTGCTTGCATGAACTTGAGCGGCGGGCCCACAGCGTCACCCATCCCTCATTTCGTTTTCACGCCTCTCCACCTGCCCCATCCCCCCTTCATCTCCACGATGCACCCTCCTTCCATACCCCCCCCCTTGGTCTCTTCACCATGTGACTCCCCCCACCCAATTACCGCGACCCTCCNCCCCTCCCTCCCCACGCCGCCCCGCCCTCACCTCGCTGTTTTGCTCCCAAAACACTTTGGCCAGCTCGCACTGCGTGCCGTCCCGGAGCACGTAAAAGGTGGCGGGCACGTTGCAGCCGTTGCGGTTTGTGTGCTGATCTATGATGGCACGCATGCCCGTGTTGGTGTCTGGGCTGATTGCATCGTCATGCTGCAGGCAGAGGGCAGTGTGGGGACGAAAGGTGATGCAGCGAGTGTGGCAGGCAGGGCAGTGTGAGGGTGAGTTGGAGACCTAAGCTTGGCAGGCAGGCGCTGGCAGGGGGTAGGTGCTGCGGACAAGAGCAGGCGGGCAGGTGCACAAGCTGCCAAGATTTGTCATGCAGGGGCTGATTCAACAGGTAGGCTGCACGCCGCCCCGAAATGTGCGCCATCCCCAGCGCCGGCTGTGCAGCAGCAGTGCTGATGCCTACGTGCAGGTACTTGTGCCAGAAAGCACATCACAGTGTGGCGCAGCGCACCGTAATGACGATGAACTGCAGAGGGCAGGGGGGCGAGAGGGGTACGGCAGCTGCTGGTCAGGTGCCTTTCTCGCGGGCCCGTGCCGCACATACACCGCTTGCCGCGTACGGCAGGAGGCGGGGCAGGACCAGTTGCACCTCGCATTCCTCCCCTCCTTGCTGGTTTCTACTCAACAGGGAAAGAAGCATGACCATTGTTTTGCTGGGTTGTTGTGCTGGCCAGCTGTTGCTCTCGTAGCTACCAGCTTCTGTCACCTGTGGCGTGTCCTCGGCTGCCAAACCGCCAGGCGGGGCGGTTGAGGCGCAAGCGCAGTCCGGGGCCTGGCACCTTGCCGGGTCACAGGCATACCATGCCGGCATACCTGCCAGGGGATCGGGCGGATAGGGTGGGCAGCATGTGAGCAGGGGACTCTCAGGTGCCGATACAGCGCGCAGTGCGTCACGCCGCCGCCGGCGGTGGGTCACGCCTGTGAAATTTCGCTCCCATCGCACGTGCTGTGCGCTCACCTAGGGCTGCAACGCATGTGACCGCCAGAAGCACCGCCTGCAAGCTGCTCTTCGGGGTGACACGAAGCATGTTGCCGCTGGTCGGACCAGGCGTGTTAGTTGCCGGGGCACCCAACAGCACCAGGCAAGTCGAAATCGGAGTCGGGAGAAGCAAATTGAGAGCAACGGCGTCCTCTCCTCCGAACTTCAACCAGCCGCCGTTCATCCCCCTGCCACCTGTCCAGTCCGCCAGTGCAAAATTCTTACGGTTGGGGAGCTGAATGTCTTCTTTCGGCTATGAATTCCGTTTTACACAGCGGAGAGGGCGATCAGGCGGACCACAGACAGTGCCCAGGTTGGCCGCCCATTTGGCCGGCGCCGCTTAAAGCCTTGCTTGCAGCCGTGTTTGTACAGGCCCTAGTGTGCACCTCCCTGTCTGTCCGCATGAGTCTACGCCATGGACGCATTGCCAACTTCAAGCTCCACCATATTCGCCAACCGTGCCGCCAGCTGGCGCAGCCGAGGCTGGTCCCCCAGTGGGGCCAGCCCTGCGTGCGTCTCCCGCTGCGCTGGCGCCGGCGCCGCCTGCCCTGCGCGCTCGGCCGCCACTGCAGCCTCCAGCGCTGCCTTGGCTGCTTCCATCTCCGAGTCCGGCCACAGCCTGATGTCGTAGAGCTCTCTTTGGATTCCCACCACCTGGCGTTCCGCATCGTTGAAGGGACCCTTGAGCAGGCCGGGGCACAGGTCCAGGAGCAGCGCTCGGAAGGCGGGCCCAGGGTCGCGGCCCAGGGCGGCACAGAGGGCGGTGAACCAGGTCACGCCTGCACAGAGAGCAGAGCAAGGCAGCGGGCAGGGAAGGGACGTGGCGGCTTGTGCGGGGCGCTCATGTAGTGCATGGTAGGCGTGAGGTGGGGCTGGGGGTGATTGGAAAGCAGGGGGAATGGCCAAGCACCCAACATATGGGAGCAGCGCCGCGTGCTTGGCCGTCTGAACAGCCATCAGAACAGGCACGGGTTCTATCTACAAACACGCCTGGACCCACCGCCCCGGGCCGTTGGCAGGGCACGTACCTACAGCCACGTGTGCCCGCTCCTCTTCCGCTATCCGCCACACAATAGCAGCCGTCCGGTTGTCCCCCATGCCCACCAGCCGCTTGGCCAGACGGTCCCCCGCATCCAAGCCACGTGCCTGCACAAAAGGGCAGGCAGGTGGCACCAACTTTCCATTTAAAGTCGAGAGCTGATCCAGCGAGACCCGGTGGCTGAGCACAGCGGCAAGCACATGTAGCGGCGGCGCCTCTCCCTCACAGAACCAACAACAGTCGCCACCCCAGCAAGCTTACATCCATGCCGTCCATCTTGCTGCCCTGCACACTGCCGCTCTCGCCTTCCACCCATCTCTTGACATGGGGGAAACCGCAACCGCCACCCCAACAGACTTACGGCCACGCCTCTCCACCTTGCCGCCCTGCGCCCTGCCGCCCTCCCCATCCACAAACACCCCCCACCCACCCACCCACCTCTTGTGACATGGGGACCACCGCCAGGCGGGCGCCCAGGTCGCCAGCAGACACCTCTGCCCCCTCCCACAGCAGGTTGTGTGCCGGCATGGATCCGTACTCAAACCCGAGCTCCTGCAGCCGCTGCAGGCACCAGCCCAGGTGGCGGCTCTCGTCGTCGGCAACCCTGGGGGCGGGGGTAGGGGTGTGCAGAGGAGGGGAGGAAAATGAAAACCAAGCAGTGGCTGTTGAGACAGAGGGACAACTGTGGAGGTGGGCAGGGTGCAGGCAGGCAGAAGAAGAAGAACGACAAATACGCCCTTATGCGTGGGCTGAGGCACCAGCCACCAGATGTGCAGGCCCCACAAGTTGCTGGTAAACTGAAATAAGAGTTAGCTCAACTTGCTGAATTATAAGGTTTCTCCCAATTATTGTTGCTTCAGATTCATATCTGTTTGGATCCCCGCCAGCTGCTACCGGACAGGCGGGCAGAGCTGGCCCCTAAGCAGGGCCAGCGGCAGAGCAAGATCCCCAATGCCTCCCCTCCCTCCCCCCTCCACACACCATCATGCGCACCCCACCCACCTGGCAAAGTCGGCGTAGAAGGGCTCCGGCAGGCCGGCGGCGGAGAAGCGCAGCAGGGTGTCCCAGGCCAGGTCCACGGCGTTCAACTCCACGTGTGCCAGGCTGGAAGGGGGGAGAAAAGGAGACATTACGGGCGGTGTTGGTGGTGCTGGTGCTGGTGGTGGTTAGCGGTCCCCAGGCCAGGATACCGGCATCCGAGCGCAAAGTGCAGTCGTCGACTTGGGTGGGTCCGCTTTGCAGCAGGCACATGGGCTTGAACAACACCTGCCAGGTTGGAATGCAGATTTATCACACAGACTGAAAGCAGTGTTTGTGGTGTGCCTCACTTGTGCAGCATGTAGACGGCCTTGGGCAGGGGTGAGCGGTCCATGGGTGGGATGCGCCTGGGAGCCACCAGCTCGGGCTTGGCGGGGCGGGCGGGCGGCCCCTGCAACGGCTCGGCTGCACGGCAGGCAGGCAGGCACAGGGCGGCGGGGGCGAGGAGTGATGCGTGCAGAGTGCTGGTGAGTGACATGCCCTATGGTTAAGGAAGCCAGATCAGCACTCCAAGACATGCAGAGAGCGAGGTCAGGTGGGGCGCGCCGCCCGAGGCGGGACAAATGCGGTTCCTGCTGCCACACACCCAAACCAAAATCCTGCCAAACCCCAACCATTGCTCACCCGTCCCCAGAGGCAGCAGCCCCTCCTTGTATGCCTGCCATGCCTGGTGCGTCATGGCTGCCTTTGCCTGGGGATCAGGTGTGAGCAGCACCGCTCGGGCACACTCTGCCAGCGAGGCTGGCAGCGGGCCCGCCACATGCTCTGCCGCTGCCGCTGCCTGCTCAGCTGTCGGGGGGGCAGGGCCCTTGGGTCCCCACACCGTCCGCACGTCAGCATTCGACGCCCGCCAAGCGTGCAGCCCAGGCCAGCTGACGAACTGAGAGGCTGCTGAAGCCGACGCTGCGGTGCTGGTGCCAGGCGGTGCCACTGCTGGCGGCGGCGGCTGCACAACCGCGGCCGCGCCTGTCGCAGCGGCTGCGCAGCACAGCTGTCGGTGTGACGACACTGGGTAGCGAGATCGCAGGAGGCGGAAGAGCGGGAACACCGGTGGGTGAGCGCAAACAGCGGCCATAGGGCTTGGGTTGAGCTGCATGACAGTTGCAGCAGGCCCAGACACTTGCAACAGTGGAATTGGCCGTCCACCGACGTCTACTGGGTCGCCGGCGGGCAGCCGCCACAGTTCACGTCTCTGCTGCTACGCCCGCTGCGGCGGGGCTGTCGAACTACCGCTGCGCTGTCCGCCGTGTCCAGCGCAGGAACCGTTCACGCTCAGTGGGTTACTTGACATCCCAACCCCAGTCATCAGTTGTGTTCCAACTGCAAGGGGGGATGACACTGACTGGTGTGCCTGCCAGTGCACTGTTGTGCGAGCCTGCTCTGTGCTGCTGCCTGTTGCCAGACGGGCTGCAGCTGCTGCAAATGGCAGACAATCGGGTGTCATTCTGCTATGGACAGCTGAGGGGCTGTTTCAAGCCATTCGCTGCTTTATACAGCCGCCTCCTGGGCCCGTGGGGCCGTTGGCCGATGCTTTGCAAGCCCCCATCCACTCAGCGCGTCGCAGGGTCCCCCGTGGCTCCATGGACGCGCATATCTGGGGCGCCAAAACAGGGCTCACTCCCCTGTAACCCCTTGGAGCAACCAATAACTCAGAGTGAGGCTATAACAACGTGCCTCCGTGGCCTAACCAACTTGCAGAGCAAGGGAGCGGAGGTTGCAGACTCCCCTGTACTTGCAAGCTCACGGTCCTGCGCTGCAAGGCGTTGTGCAGCGCAAAGTTTGGTGCAGCGTGAGAAGACAACATCACAGGCAATGCCCAGAATGCCTGGCATGGGGAGGGGAGGCAAATGAGATGCTTGCAGGGGGCAATGAAGAGGGCTTGTCGCAAGCGCTGGCAAGCTCTGCAAGCGCCTCGTCCCGCCGCCACCTGGGCCAGCAGCCAGCAAAACTCCCACGGGCCGCAGGCGTCCAGCATTCCCGCTGTCACAAACAAGCACCCGATACCACACATCCTCTCCCTCGCAAAGCACTGCCACTCAGCCACTCACCATGTTTGCTTCCGCGGTGACAACGCTGGCTCCGACACGCGTCAAGGCAATGCTGCGAGGGTGGGTCGAGCTTAGGGCAGCGAGCGGGGGCCGCTGTAGGACTGTCTTGAACTTTCACGCAGGCGTGACTAAGGCCGCGGCTTGAACGCAACCCGAGCGCCCGGAGGCTGTGGCAAGCGGGTGTGGAAGCCGGCTGTGTGCCGTTTGCGGGCCCGCGGCAGTGCTCCCACCCTTGCTGCCGCTGCAGCTTGCAACTCGCCGCATGTCGGCGGGACGCTCACCGCCGTCTTCCCGCCTGCGTGTTGGGTGCTGCCCCCTCTCTGCTGCAGGACTGATAGCGACAAGCTGGTCATTTTTGACGTGCGGGACAGTGATTTTGTAGGGGGCCACATCAAGGGAGCCAAGAACATCAGTGAGCGCCACCTGCGGGCGGGCGGGGGTTGGGGACGAGGGCGGGGCGGTGCTGGGGCTGGGGCTGGGGCAGTGGCGCCGGTACTCTTCATGTGGGGGGCGGCCTATTCCTCCAGAGTCTTTTGTTGCAACCTCGAAGGGCGCGCTGGTTGCATTTTGGCGCTGCAACCGATCGCCGTACAAACCCGACTTGCGCCCATGGCCGGTGCCGCCGCGCCCTCACCCCCTTGCACTCTCCCCCTCGTGCCTGGCCACCCCCTGCCAACGCGCCCCCTCCACTCGAATTTGCACCCGCAGCAGCAAGCGCTTCCATGCAGATGCCATGGCTGCTCAACATTTTCCAAAGCTCGCTGTCACTGAAGCACCAACCCCACTATCTTGCCTCTGCCCCTGCCCCGTCTGCCTCGCAGCTGCTGTTCGGTTTGGCGAGGATGAGATGGTGGACCACCTGATTGCGCGCTTCTGCCGGCAGGCTGAGGTCGTCATCGTGCACTGCTACCTCAGCCAGGAGCGGGGGCCTTACTGCGCGCGGCGGTGAGTGGGTGCAGGGATCGGTTGTTGGGTGCAGGGATCGGTTGTTGGGTGCAGGGATGGGTTGTTGGGTGCAGGGTGATTGTGCTCAGGAGGGTAGGGGATTGGGGGCAGGTGCAGCATTTGCCGGAGAGCGAGCCGGGTGTTGCCCGCTGCGCAGCCGCCCGCTGCGAGCAAGGTGCTGCCCAGGGCCGGCAGCCGTTTGCTTGTGCCTGCCCTGCTGCACCTGCCCACTCGCTCGTTCTCACCGCTGTCACCCCTCCCACCCCACCTTTCCCTTCCTGCTGCAGCCTGGTGGAGCGTCTGGAGGCTCAGGGCGGAGTGATGCCCGAGGTGTGCGTCATGGTGAGCACCCCTGCCCAGCACCCCTGCCCTGCCTGCTGCGCCTGCCTGCCGTGCCTGCCGTGCCCAGCGGGCCACCCTACGCCTGCCGCCCTCTGGCCCGTCCTTTGCCCCTGTCTCTTCTGACATCTTCCCGGTGCACCCCCTTGTGCTCTGCCCTGCTCCTCTGGCGCTCTGATTGCAGGCGACTGGCGGCATAGCCATGTTGCTGTTGTTGCACGCCCTGCGCCTCGCGCCACCTGAGAGTTTTGCTTCTGTACATCTCGGGCTAACGCCCCCCTCCTTTCCCCTCCCCTGCGCGTCTTGCCCTTTCCCCTGTCGCAGGCGCGCGGCTGGAAGCGTGTGCTTCTGCTTCCGTGCATCCTCAACCTCACGCCCCCTCTGGCCCCCCCTTTGCCATCCCCCCTCCTGCCGCAGTCGGGCGGCTGACGCGTGTTCTTCTGCTTCCGTGCATCCTCAACCTCACGCCCGCTCTGGCCCCCCCTTTGCCATCCCTCCTCCTGCCGCAGTCGGGCGGCTGGATGCGTGTTCTTCTGCTTCCGTGCATCCTCAACCTCACGCCCCCCCCTGCCCTCCGCTTTGTCATACCCTCCCCTGCCGCAGTCGGGCGGCTGGACGCGTGTGCTTCTGCTTCTGTGCATCCTCAATCTCACGATCCCCCTGCTCTCCCTTTGTCATCCCTCCTCCTGCCGCAGTCTGGCGGCTGGAAGCGGTTCCGGCGGGAGCTGCAGGAGGAGGACCTTGAACTGGTGGAGGACTTCCGTGGCTGAAGAAAGGACGGCGCGTAGCAGGACAGCACATGTGTCTAGCGCTAAAACGTGACAGCAGGACAGCACGCATAGTTTAGCGGTAGCGACCGCAGCGACAGCAACAGCAGGACAGCACACACTCTTTAGCGACAGCAACAGCAGCGACAGCAACAGCAGGACAGCACACACTCTTTAGCGACAGCANCTCTTTAGCGACAGCAACAGCAGCGACAGCAACAGCAGGACAGCACACACTCTTTAGCGACAGCAACAGCAGCGACAGCAACAGCAGGACAGCACTCGCCTCACACACCCCTTGTAGGAGCAGCAAAACAGCAGCCATCTATCATGGCAGCAATGCACGCCGCCCGCTGGCTGGCTGCTGCCGGGTCGCACGGTGCATCCCGGCCCCGGGTTGCACCGTCCCCACCAAGCAACCTGAGCCGATGGTTCTCAAACGCCCCGCGCACATCACTTGGGCTGCCTGGCGGGCAGCAGCTGCACACCTGCAGCGGCTTCCCCAGGCCATCAACACTAGAACATGCCAGGCCGTGCATCGACACTTCGATGCACACAACTCCTCGAGTCGAGCGCCGCAGCTTGGCTCACCACCGCCCATCACTTGCCATCCTTTCCTCTCCCGCTGCATTTCCTCCTTATTCGTCTCCTCTTTCCTTTTGCACCTGCCCGGACGCGTGCAGTGCCAGCAAGTCGCCGCACCGCACGTTCCACCCCTCGCCACACAGTTTTCGTCCCACCCTCCCCTCCCAGTTTCCCCTCGCAGCCAAGAGCCGCACTTCCCAACTTGCGCCCCATCTCTTTGCTTTTGTATGCACCATGCATGCGCAAGCAGCATGCACGATAATGTAGCAGCCCCACCCCCTTGCTTTCGCCTCCTTTCCTCCAGCAGCATTGCCCTGATTTCACGCCTTCCCACCCCGCCCCTCCTTCCCTCCGCTGCTGCGCCCTGGCCCCCTCCCAACCTATGCCTCTTCATCACGGCAGCAGGGTGGCAGCCTTGATGTTCTTAAACAAACCCTTACTCATCACAGCATTTCACTTTACATATGTAAGTGCACCCCCTTGAGCCGACAGAAGCAGCTGCCCGGCGACGCCCGGAGGTGCGACAGACTTAACTCCAGCGCGCGATTCGCTTTGGTCCTGCTGTGTCCCGCTCCGCTCACGACTGCTTCCAGTTGGTCTTGCCCTTAAGCCCTGGAGCGCCCTGCACACACACAGTACAGAACAGAGGCCACGACACGGAGTAACACAGCCAGAGCCGGGTGATTGTGCGACCTCTGCTTGCTCTCTCTGGCAGGTAGGAAGCCAACAGCCAGGCTCTTCGGCAGGCCGGGAACCATCAGGCAGGCTCTGTGGGGCGCCGTGAAACCAACAGGCCGGTCGCCTCGCAAGGCACCGCAACCCTGAGCTTGCTTGCCTCGGGCACAGAGGCTGGGTCCTGGTTGCGCCCCGCCCGCTCCCGCTCTGCCGAGCTCTTGGCCATGTTGTCTGGGCACACACAGGCGGGGAGCAGGTGGCAGGGGGCAGGCAACATTGTATGCACACATACGCGGAGAGCAGGTAGCAGGGGACAGGCGACCTCGCCG
>JTEE01000331.1:57670-98854 GCA_002896455.3 Chlorella sp. ArM0029B | reverse complement strand
CCGCTGGCGGCATCGCCACTGGCGGCGCAGCGCCGCAGCCTCCTGACGCGCGGCGGTGAGTGGGGGGATTGAGATGCAAGTCATTGCCGCGCGCTGCGCGTGCACAGCTTTCTGGCAGCAGGGCTGCGTGCCGTGCGTGCGGGGCTGGGCCTCTCCACACCGAGCCGCCGCGCATGCTCACCGCTGCCGCCGCGTGTCCCTCTCCCCCGCTTCCTGCTGCAGCCTCTGCTCTCTTGCGGCGCTCCTGCCTCACCACGCTGCAGCCCAAGGCGTCCATTGCACCCCAGGCCAGCGAAAGCGCCGGCAGCAGCAGCAGCCCTGCCAGCCCCTACAGGCCCCGAAAGGATGAGGTGGTGCTCATTGTGGCCATAGTAGGCCTGGTGCTGACTAATGTTTTTCTGCATTGGTTTGCTTCGTTCTTTGGGCTGCTGGGGCGGCTGTTTTTCTGGTTGTGGGCCTTTTACCACGCGGGCCACACGGCAATCGACCTTCTCATGTGATTCGCTTAGCGTGCCGGCACGTCACCCCACCTCGCTCCTCGCCCGCCGCTACTGCCGCGCTCACCGCAGGCCCAACTCCCCAAGCCCTCCTCCTGTGTTCCATCATCTCCCTGTGTCATATCCCGCCGCTTTATTGCTGGGTGATGCGCCCTGGTGCCGCCACCCCACCTCCCTCGTTCTCACCCGTTGGCAGCTGCCGCTCAGCGCATGCCCCACCCCCCAAGCCCCCCTGCATGCCATCATCCCCCTGTGCCACACCCCCTCGTCGCGCCTCATCGCACGGGCCCTCACACGCCCTCTCCCTGCATCTGCTGCCCTTCTCTTCTGCTCTTTGCCCTCCCCTGCCTGCATCCGGCTGACCCCCACTGCATGGTCTGCACTCTATCCATTGGCCAGCCTCATCTGACTCATGTGAAGCGTGATGAGCGACACGAGGAGCCCAGCCAGGGGACGAGAAGCCAGTGTCGAGTGTGGGGGCAAAGGTGCTCCCAAAGGCCTGCTGGGGTGTGTACAGGCGACAGGTCATGGGGCGGAAGGCAGGCAAGGGACGGGTGGGGAGGCGGGGGCAGCGAGTTGTGCGCGGTGTCCCTTGCCGCCAGCGCTGCGGCAAGGCAGCCCCCTTCAGGCAAGCAGCTCAGCTTCTCCCAGACAGAATGAATGGCTCGACAGCATGATCGCGCAAGGGTGGCGGCTTTATACTAGCCTGTGATTGTAGCATACCCGGGGTTGGTGGCAGGGGCAGGGGGTGCGCTGGGGGCACTGCGACGTGTGGTGGCGCAGCCCGGCGCGGCGGCAACTGTGCAACTATGGGCAAAGCATGCCATCGGCTATACAACCCAGTTCATGTTTGCGCTCCGGAAGCTGTATAGGCTAGTCAGCACCACGTCGGACCCAGGGTAGAGTGGGTGCGACAAGGTCCTGGGGTGCGCCGGCGCCAAGCAAGCCTGCCGCCGCCACGCAACCGCACAAACTCACCGGCTGTATGCAACTGCTTCTTCTTCACACCCCACTCTGCGTGCTCCCCGCCACTCTGCCAGCTCAGCCGATACAACTAGTGCTCACCAGCCGCCTCCGCCTCAGGACAGCGCAGCAGGAGAGCGCACTGGTGCCCTGGGCCATGGGTGCATGGTGGGCAGAGGGGAAGGGATGCACCACAGCACGCATGCCATGCCAGTGGTCCTGGCATGCCATCGTCCGGATACATACCCATTGACGTGGTTGCAGTGCTTAACACAGCCCATGCACACCTCCATCCCTCGTCAACCAACCCTGCAGGCAGCTCTGCCGGTAGTGCCGCTGTGCCTGCACGCAGCATGCAAGCCAGCATCAACACCCCTGCTTGCCTCAAACAAGTAGCACCCTGCCGGGGCATGCACCCAGCCTGAGAGAGCCGAGCTTCATCAATGTATGCATGTATGTGTTGGGTTACAATGGTGTGGCGGCGGATTAGGGTTTCGGGTTTCGGGTTTTAGGGTTTAGGGTTAGGGTTTTGGTTTTAAGGGCCGGAGGCGTGGGCGGACGAGCGTGCCTCAGGCCCTCCCTCGCGCCACCCTGATGCAGTCAGCAGCCCCTGCTGCCCCATCATTTGCTGGCTGGACATAAGGTGAAGAGGGAGCAAAAGATACAACAGGGGATTAGGGAGGGTGCTAGCTAGCGAACAAGCTGCTGCACCTCCAAGGTGCGCGCATGAGCAGCAGCCGCTGAACTGGCTGCTCCTCCTCCCTGCTTGCAATCCTGGCGTACACTTTCCAGGGGTCTTTGTCGCACTTCGTGTTGCGGAAACACGATTGTAACTCTCCAAAAGCAAGCAAAAGCTGTCAAGCAGGCAAACAACAGGGCCGGACGAGCCGACTCCAGTGGGCCAGCACCACACAATGGAATACGCCGTGACGCCAGCTCAGCAGCGACGCGCCAGCTCAGCTACATGCCAGCTCAGCAGCGATGCCAGCTCAGCATTGTGCCAGCTCAGCTGGCACCAGCTTAGCTAGGTGCCAGCTGAAGTTGGAACACCTCCTGCACCACAGCACGCACACAGCATGGCGGCGTGATGAGACGACATGCCCTCGCCCACGCGATTGCTGTCGCAGTTGTTTGCAATGGCAGGCGTCGGGTGGGATGTGATGCAGGCGGGGACTAATGGGATCCACACCAAGCGTGCCGGCCTGGGCGCCGGCTGCCACGCATGACTCATGGCCAGCCTGTCTGCTCATGATGCTTCGCTCAGGCAGGGAAACATTCGAATGTGGTCCGCCGGCACCAGAGCATGGCGGCATATTGCCAGCGCAGACTGCCTCCGGCTTATATCTCGCTCAAGTTTGTCTCAAGTTGCCTCGGGCGTTCACTTACATCCTTGGAATTTACTGTGCACAAAAATGCCATGTATTTCAGCAACAACACAAACGCGCAATGGCACATGATTTAAACAGCCAAGCGTTAAGCGTGCCGGCAGCTGCCCATGTGTGCGGCGGCTCTGCTTGAGTTTATACGAATGCAGACATGCATCAAACGCGCCCTAACCCCAACTGTGTTTGGAAATGCAAGTCGCTGTAAAGCTCTACTCGTTGCCTCACTGCCACAGGTCGCCCGTGGCTGTCAGAGAAGGGTGGCGTATACTGCCAGCCTTGCCCCGTAGCCAGCAGGGACAGTCCAATCCGGAGAGTGGGGATCCTCGCAGCAACTGAATTTGCTCTCATTTTGTGAGAGTACGAGGGCGCCATCCCGTGTAGAAGAGGGCCGGAAATGACGAACCTCTAGTTCGTCAGCTCTTCCAGCCAAGTCATGCCGTCGTACGCCTCTGCGGTTGCGGCGCCATAGAAAGACATGAAGGGCACGTCCACAGGCTGCACGAGAGGGGAGGGGCGGAAGGCAGGGCAACGGCTCAGAGGATGCCGCATGTGCACGAGTCCAGGAGAGGGACGGGCACCTGCCAAGCATATGGCTTGCCACTCGAGTACGCTTGGTCGACTGCATGCGTGTTTGCCATGCCATGCACCTGCTGCACAGCGACACATGCTTGCTCTCGACCCTCCTTGCAACCCCACCCTCCCACACTCACTCCCGCCCCCTCACCACAAGCGACACAGCATCGGCACCAAACACAAAGTCCTTCTTGCCCCCCACAGCAGTCAGGGCCTCCACCAAGGAAGAGCCTGCAGGCGGCGGGAGACGGGGGCAGGGTGTGGCAGTGAGAGGTGTGTGGGCGGGGGGCGCGGGGCAGGGGGCGCAGCATCCGAAGCACGTGAAGCCAGCCCCTGGCGTTGCGAGGGGAGGGTATGGCGGTGACGGAGAGGCACACGTACTGCTTGAAGAGCATGCAGACGCGTGGGCGACTGTCCCATGCAGGCCTGTCTGCTCTGCGAGCACAGCCACTGTCCTAGCCAAGCAGCCCGTAGCCCACAAGTGTGCATGCATGTTGGCATGCGTGTGCACATGCACGCAGGGTGCCTGCTCACCTCCCTTGACCAGGGCTTCCTTCACCGCCTTGCCAAACGCACTGGTCTGCATCTCGGCGCGCGGCAGGACTGCAGCGCAGGCAGGGGGAGCAAGGATGTCAAGAGGGCTGTGATTTTACAGCCAGCCACAATGGCCCTGCACCCCAGTTTGTCAGCGTGCAGGCTGTACGCCAAGGAGGTGTGCCAGCCGCACATCACCGGACGCCTGTCCATGCGTTCCCCAGTGTGCGTTCCGTGCCCGGTCCCCTCCCTGTGGTGCGCTTCTGCCCTGTCCAGCCCTGCCCAGCCCAGCCCAGCCGCTGACCTGCCCGTGCGGGGACCTTTGCGATGTTGCAGGAATTGAACTGGTCAAGTGCAGCACAGCCGCCAGCAGGGCACAGCAGCATGAGGTCGGCCTGCAAGTGAGGGTGGGGGCGCTTGGTGTGTGTGTTCAGTGGACGCTGGGAAGGTCAAGGCAGGGCAGGGCAACTGCATGAGGTCGGCCTGTGGTGCAGTGTGCAGCAGGTCGGCGTGTGCTTACAGGTCGCGGGAGAAGACAGCAGTAAGGGGGCAGCATCTGGAGCTGGAGCCAGGGAGCTGTTGCTCAAACAAGTCAGGAGTGCAACACATCATCGGAGATTCTATAGCCGTAGGTAGAAAGACAGTACTTGGGTGGCGTCTTATATCTCTGATTTTAACGTTATCTACGATGAGATTCTCCCACCGCCCACCTGGCTCTTGGTGGACCACGCCTGCGGCTCAAGGCCATCCATGGCGTAATCCAGAGGGGCAGAGTGCTTGGTGAACGCCACGTCACCTGCAGGCAACAGCGACGAGGGAAGAGCGACACGGGTCAGCACGATGGGCCCCTGCCGTTGCAGGCCCGTCGCGATCGCCCATAGCAGCAACTGCTGGTGCGGGCCCGCCGCTGCTCCACAGCTGTTTCCTGAAGCATAAACAGCAGTTCAGCTGTGAAGGCACGGCGGGCGCCCTCACTGCCGCTCCCCCAAGCATCTGTGTTGCCCCCCTACCCCACCCTCTCACCCGCCCCCTCCATGAGGCAGCGCACGGAGCCGGGGTAGTCGTAGTAGGGGTCGGAAGTGGAGCAGTCACCCTGCTAGGAGTGGGAGCAAGCATTGAGAGAGGAGGTGAGGAGGGGCCGAGGGGGTGAGGTGTCTTCAAGCAGCAAGCAGGTGATCCTTCCCCTCTTTCTGAACGCTCGAGCACAGCTGTGATGTCACTCCCATAGCAGGCCTACCAGTACCAACCTTGCAGGCGGTGCACAGGGGGGGGAACTTGCCGCCTGCCAGCATGGGTCCCTCGTCGGTGGTGCCGGGAGCGCAGGTGGCGGCGAAGAAGGAGGACACGCTCTCGGCATCTGCCTGGACGTCCTCGTTGTTGTCCACGCGAGGGATCTGCAGGGAGGTGAGGGGGCATGGCAGTAGTTGGTCAAGGTGAGGCCGGACGAGTGCTGGGGCAGAAGTGTTGTTGGGGCAGGCCAGGCTGGCAAATGAGTAAATGCAAGATTTAGGTGACGGCGTGGAGGAGACGAACAGACAGTGGGGTGGAGGAGAGGAACAGGCACTCGGGTGGAGGAGAGGACACAGTGGGGTGGAGGCGAGGAACGTATGTGTGTATCTGGCATGAGGGCAGGGAGAGACGAATGGGACGGCAGGCAGGCGGGCGAGGCAATAACAGCACCAGACTGTGAATGATGAAGCGCAATGTTGCGCAGCGCAGCACAGCATGCCGCACGAGCACAGCACGTCTTGAGTAGAACACGGCGCGATACGGCACCGCCACCCACCACGCCAGTTTCGGTGAGGTAGCCGACAGGCATCATCCACCCCGCAGTCTTGCGGTAGCCGGTGTGGCAGGAGCGCTTGCCCTGCACGGCACATGGCAGGCAGCGTGGTACAATGTGAGCACATGGCCAGCATGGCCAACATGGCTGGTAGCTGAATGGTGCCTCTGGCTTGTGACTTGTTTTTCCTGTCGGTTTCCTCATCCCCACGCCTCGGGCTATAACCTTCTTCTTCTTCTTCTTCTTCTTCTTCTTCTTCACGTGGCCAGCTGGCTGCAGCCAGGGGGCGTCCCTGCTGATTGTGCAATTCCCACTTGTGGGCCACCACAGAGACCTTTCCACAGACCACGCTAGTGCATGCCCCTCCTTTGGCATATCCCTGCACTTGCTGGCTAGCTGTCCCACAAGGCCAACCTCCCCCGCCCAGCCTCCCGCACCCAGCTGCAGCCCTGCCCCCGCCCCACCTTGAGGCTGGCCATGGTCACGCCGGCAGTGCAAAACTCCTTGGGCACGACTGCCACGCTGTAATAGGAGGCGCCCTGCAGGTCTCCGTAGTACTCTGCGAGGGGCGCATGGGGTGGGGCGGGGGTGCGGGGCAAGACAGCATGTGGGTGCAGGCAAGGGGGTGACAGCGGGCAAAGCTGGTACCTAGCCGGCATCAGGCTCCCGTGCGCCCCGCCCCGGGGTGGCACGACCACCAGTGGCAGCCCACCTGCGGCAATGGCCTCCAGCTGGAACTGCTCGTGCGCCGGCAGCATCTCACTGCCTGCAAAACAGGCAGGGGGGGCAGGCAGTGGGAGGGAGGGCGTCGGCAGTGTCGGCAGGCGCGAGGGCAATGGCGCTGCCTTGCGGGTTGTTCATCGCGCACAACACGCATTCGCCAGGCAACCAGCAGCCAGCCTGCATTCCACACGGAAGCCATCGGGGCAGGGCAGGGCAGGACAGGGCCAAGAGCAGAATTGAAGTGACTGAGGTGTCCGCTCACCTCCCAGCACCATCATGAGGTGCCCGCTCACCTCCCAGCACCATCAGGTCGGCCTGTCCCTTTGAGATCATGTCCAGGCAGGCGTCCTGACTGCCCCCGGTGATGCACTCGAACAAGACGGAGGGGGTGTTGCCGGTGGCAGCGGCGGTGGAGCAGGCAGCCAGGAGGGCGGCGTCGGCTGGGAAGGGGACGCACCAGCGGGCGGTGCTGCCGCCGGCGCCGGGCGCGTTCTCAAGCTCGCCAATGCCCTCATAGGCGGCCTTGGTGTTGGAGCCAAAGAAGGCGAGGAAGGGGACATCCACCGGCTGGGAGGAGGGAGGGGAGGAGGGGGGACAGGCGGGCACGTGAGATGCAGGGTTTAAGGCGGAGGGCGGAGGGAGGACAGGACGTGGACCTGCAACATGCCGCCACACCAGGCAACAGCCACGAATTCCCACGCAGCCTGTTTCTCGCCTCTCCTGCAACTTGAGCTCCTTCACCCACACCACATTGCGCCCCCACTCACCACCACTCCCACGGTGTCCTCGGAGAAGACAAAGCCATCGGCGGTGCCGGGAATGTTGATGAAAGCGGAGAGCAGGGTGGCATTGCCGCCTGAAGGCAGGCAGTGCGGCAAGGTAGGGGTGGTGAGCAAATGCTTGAGAGCAGGCAGGCGGGCATGCATGCGCACAAGGACGGGCAGCACATCAGGTCACAGGCAGCGGCCTGTAAAGGTACGTGCCTGCAGCCTGGAGTGCGCTCTGGATGCTCTCCCCGAGGGGGCTTGACTTCACATCAGCGCGGGTCAGCACTGCAGCATGGTGGGGGGCAGGTTTGCCATGTCAGCACAATCCAGCCGGACACACCCCGGCCCTGCCTTCTTCCTAGTGTTGGTAACTGCTGCACAGGCTGCCGTGAACGGCCAACAGCAGAACAGCAGGAACACCACCCTTCCCATGCAGTGCACGAAGAAGACTACGCAACAAAGGGGCGCACGCCGGGCATGCCATCACTTGCCTGCGTATGCGGGTGCCTTGGCCAAGTTGCACTCATCATACTTGTCCAGGGTCTTGCAGCCGCCAGCGGGGCACAGCAGCCTGAGGTCAGCCTGTGGGCAAGGTGGGGGTTTACGGCATGGGGGTGGTTAGTGGCGCAGTGGGGAGGATGCAGGTGGAGGGCGGTTGGGCTGAGGGCAGGGACAGAGTAAGGGAGGGCAGGTGAGAGGGACAGGCCGGCAGCCGTCTGGGTAGGGAGGGCAGTCCAGTTGTTAGAGCTTTTCACCTCCCCTGAACGAGGTTTCAACACCTGGGTGAAACCAATTGTTGGTTGACGAGGCATGCACCATAAGGCCTTGAAAACCTGTGGGCAAGCAGGCACACTCGCAGGCAGCAGCCCCCGCTGCCATGCAATGCACATGCTGCCCCTCTAAACCCGCCCCACCCCCGGTGCGCCGTGGCACCATGGCCTTGGTAAACCAGGGTCATGCCTCTGTGCCACCGCTGGGATTGGCCAATGGCGGGTGTGTGCTGCGTGCACATAACCACGTAACACATACACACACGCACACACACACGAGTCAGAATGCAGAAGAAAACAACACACAATCTCCCACCGCCCACCTGGCTCTTGGTGGACCACGCCTGCGCCTCGCTGCCACCCTTGGCATAGTCGATGGCGGTGGAGTGCTTGGTGAAGGCCACGTCGCCTGGGGGAGCAGGAGGGGACGCAGGGAAGCTGTGTGAAACAGCCGTGGGCAGGCCAGGGCAGTGGCAAATAGCGAGCACAAAGTAGCCATCCCGCTGTTCAGGCACGGCGGGCAGGCATGGCGGGCGCCCGCACCACCGCTTCCCCAAGCATCAATGTTGACTCCCCATACCGCACAGCTGCCCCCGTTCATTCACACACTTTACAGTACAAACATCATCTGCGTCGTCCCAGCACTTCGGAAAAAAACAAATTTTGAAATGTTATGTTCAAAAGAAAGAGGGAGGCGCAGACGGAATGGAAAAAAAATGAGGAAGAAGAACTTGAAGAGGGGTGCGCATTGGCAGCAGGAGGCTATGCCATAGCAGTGCTCACCCGCATCCTCCATCAGGCAGCGCATGGAGCCGAGGTAGTCATAGTAGGGGTCGGAAGTGGAGCAGTCACCCTGCAGGCAGGTCAGGCATCGGATCGGACGGCGGCAGGGGACGCGGACACCCGTGAGCTGTGCATCTGTGTGTGTGTGTGTGTGCAACGCAGGCGGTCAGGCTGCAGCAGGAAGGACGGGCATGCGACGCACTGATCAGAGGGGTGCGCAGCCCACGTCCGGGGCAGGGCTTGCACACCGGCAAGCGACGTGCCTCTTGCAGTGAGCGGTCATCGGCTTCTGTGCCACAGAAGTGCGCTGTGCGCACATAATGTGATCAGGGCATGCCGTGAGCAGCACAGTGCACACCCCACGCCCCACAGCCCCGCCCCCTCACCTTGCAGGCGGAGCAGACGCCCTCCCACTTGCCGCCAGCGGTGAGAGCGCCGTCCTCAGAGGGGGCGCAGGTGGCGGAGAAGAAAGAGGCCACGCTCTGGGCGTCAGCGTTGGCCGGGCTGCTGTCGTTGTTGACAGCTGGCATCTGCAGGGGCCGGGGATGTGAGTGACAGTTGGGCACTCGGGCATGGGGGATGGTGGCCCCCGCTAGGGAGTGGCAGGTATCGGGGATGGCCTTGCTATTTGTAATGGAGGCTGTGCAGGGGCAGGGGGGCAGGGAGGGCGGGTCCCCGCACGAAAGAGCAGTGCAGTGAGTTGCGTCTTCAAGGGTAGGGCACCACTCGGCACACTGGGCTGGTTAAGCGGTGCAGGCAAGCAGGCGCCGGGGCAGAATGCGAGAGTCCCGGGACGCTGGTGCCCAACAAGTGCACCGCCGAGAGGCGTGCCTCACCATGCCAGACCCTGCGAGGTACCCCACCGGCAGCGTCCAGCCGGCGGTGCGGCGGTAGCCGGTGTGGCAGGACCGCTTGCCCTGCACAGGAGGAGTGGAGCGGGCGCAGACCATTGCATACGAGTGCGCTGCGTGCCGCAGAGGCTCCAGACAGGCACGCAGGTGGGAGGGGGAAGGAAGCAAGGGCAGCAGCACGTGCCACTGCATGGTAGCTGACTGGTGCCTTTGGCTAAATTCCTTGTCGGTTCCCTCAACAACCTCAACCCCACGCCCTCGGGCTGTTATCTTCTCTGTCTTCTTCTTCGGCACGCGCCACAGCATTTGCCCAAGTGCGAGTCGCATGCCTCGCCAGGCATGCTGGTACACAGCCAGGCGCGCCGCCGCCCTGCCCCCCGCCCCACCTTGAGGCTGGCCAGGGTGACGCCAGCAGTGCAGAACTCCTTGTTGACCACCGCCACTGCATAGTAGTTTGTGCCCTGGAAGCCGCCATAGAACTCTACGAGGGGAGCGTGGGGTGGGGTGGGTGGATGGGCGGCAGGGGGTGGAGAGGGGATGAGTGGAGCTGGAGGCTGTGCTGAAGGCGCAGGGGTGAAGGGGTGTGCACGCTAGGAGGACGGGCCCGAAGGGGAATAGGGAGGCAGTGCAGCAGCACGGCTCGAGCGCTGCAGGTGGGGCCTGGGAGGGCTTGCCTCTGGTTCTTTCCAGCACTCTTTCCCCTCCCTCTCATCCCTCCCTTAGTTCGCATCCCCCCCTGATGGAACCTAGTACGCCCGCTCCACCCACCTGCTACGATGGGCTCCAGCTTGTATGTTTCGTGTGCCAGCAGCATGGCCGCAGCACCAGAGGCGGCTGCAGAGGCAGGGCAACACGGGACCAGGTGAGCGGTGGTGCGAGGCATGGGCAGGTGAACTGAGGCAGGCGAGGGGCAGAACTTCTGTGCAGGCTGGTTGGCTGGCCATCTTGCCGGGCCAGGCAGCACGCGCACACAAAGGCCCAGTTCACACCCTCCCAGAAAGTGCACCTGTCAACATTCGCACAGTCCAGCTGTCCCAGAATGGTCCTTCCTGATTCCTGACACTCACACACTCCCGCAATCACCTCCCAGTGTCGTTAGGTCAGCCGTCTTGCTTGCAATCATTGCCATACATGCCTCCTCGGTGCCGCCGGCGACGCAGGTGAAGGTGACGGCGGCGGTGTTGGCGCCCGCGACGACGGCTGTGCAGTTGGCAACGGCAGCGGCGTCGGCGGCCGCGGGGATGCACCACCGGACAGCCGTGGCGGCCTGCGGGGAGGGACAGGGGCGGGGTTTGGTCAGTGTAAATGGAATTCTGGGGGTTGATGTAATGCAGAATATTGGGAGGGGTTTGCTGCCGATGGGGGAGGGAGGGGCAGCTTTGTTGCCCCCCATCTCTCTCCTGAAGCTTCAATATGCATGCAACAAGGCCGCAAGCAGGCATACATGGTTTCGACGCAACCAGGGCTACCTGTGAGAGGGACCGAGAGTGCGCCGGGCAGGCCGCAGCCACTAGGGCCACCAGTACCGCTGCGAGGAAGCGCATGGTTGCCGGGCCCCAACCTGAAGCGTTCAAATTGAAGCTGGTAATAGGTTATAACTGTAAGGAGCGGGGGAGGCACTGCGGTCGTGTGCGCTGCGCGCGTCCGAGGCGTGCCTGGCACACGCCAATCACGATGTGGGCACCTTATGTGCTCGCACAAGCTCTTTCATGATCCAAGTATGCCTCGAAAACTCGCAGTGCCAGCCACTGACGACGGGGAATGGCCATGAGGACGGGGCGGTCCCGGCGCCCCGCCTGCGCAACTTGGGCGGCGAGCGGGGGCGCGAGTCTGGGCAAGTGCTGGCATGTGGGTTTGCAAGTCCCATGTTTGTTCACAATTTGACTGTGCGAATGCTTAGGGTGCTGTGGGTCAGTGAGAGGTACAGGTGCGTGCACCAGGTGCACGCTCAGGCTGGCAGGTGTATTACTACGGGAGCGGAGCTGAAGTGCAACAGTAGCAGTGACCAGGCAGGGATACGCACGCAGAAATGCAGCAACAGTGCCTCACCCAGGTGCAAACAACATGTTTCCGCTTCGGGGTTGCATACCAACTGCAATCGCAGTCGAAAGAGTAGGCTTGAGTGGCAAGAGCAGGAAGCACAGGAGGGGAGATAGGCAGGCTCGGCCGAAGGTGAGGAGGCACCCGCTGTGGTCACAGGGCATGAGCGCCCAGCGCACTGCCAGTCCGTACATTGTAAAGGACAGCTTACAAATAGTAGCAGATGGACACAGGCAGCATTGCTTCCATTCGCAGTTCAAACAGGCGTAACAGGGAAAGCCGGCAGCAGTTGAGGGGGGGCATGACCCCCTAACCCACCCCAGGATATGATCGGAGGTTGGCCAGGGGCCCCGGCCCCGGCTATCCCCATCCCACCCTGCCGCCATCCATCTGTGCATTCCCCGCCGCTGCTTATCCCTGTCCCAGCACCCTGTCCTTCTGCAAGCGCTCGCGGCGCTGTGTCCGCCAATAGATCCAGGGCCGCTGAAGTGCTGACACTTGTCCTCTAGAGCAGCGATCAAGCCGCTGGCCGAAAGGAGGCCACTTGCGCCTGCCTTCGGGCCTGTGCATGTAGAGCTAATGCGAAGCATGCAGATCCCCGCAACTTTTGAGAAGCCATACCAGTCGCTTTCGGTCCGTTCTTTTGCTGGCTGACGTACATGATGTAAGGCCAACGGCTGCTGAGCTTGCTGTCGCTTTCTTGGCTGGCTGGCTGGCTGGCTGGCTGACTGGAGCAGCAGCGGCAATGGCGGCGGACTGCAGCCTTGGGTTTCGCACCAGCAGGTGCATGCTATGTGCGCAGGTCTCATTCAGGAGACAGGAGACGGATGCTTGAGTTGATGCTTGGACAGCGCTGACACCGTGTGGCACTGTCTGCTGTCAGGACGCCGACCCCTGCCCAGCAGTCCCGGCAACAACAGCCCTCACAAGCCAACAGTCACTGCCAGGCCAGGGTGCCACCAGTGGTAACACCTGCAGCCGGTTCCACCAGTCAGCCAACCAGAGTGAACTGCAGCTTGCCCAGCTGTGTATCTCTCGTCTCAAGCTTGCCTCGAGTGTGCAAGGGGCACTGGCCTTTCAAAATGTAAAAAACTTGCACCCATCGTGCTCGCCGTCAAAACCAGCAACCAGCAGAAGGTCAGGGGCCACATGTCACAGATGGCTAGATCAGGCAAGTACGCTAGACGGGCCACCGAAAGGCAAGTACGCTAGACGGGCAAGTACGCTAGACGGGCCACCGAAAGAGGCCACACTTTGGGGGTGCTGTGCCATGTGCAGCATTGGGAATCAGCATGGTTCAGGCTGCAGCCGCGCTCCGAACCATGCTTCACCCAGCAGCGTCCGGGCGCCGGCCAGAGCAGGCGCCTCCCGCTGCGTGCCGTTGGCCGCTCTCCAGCGCCTGGCCACACGCCCAGCAGGTGTGGGCTCCACAGCGGGTGCAGGTCAGGTGGTTGCAGCCGCCGTCCTTTTGGATGTGAATGCCGCAGCCAGCGCCGGAGCAGCACACTGCGTTGATCTGGAGGTACTCGGCGTCACTGGCTGCTGTGGAGACCTGTGGCTGCTGCCCGCAGCCACGGCAGCGGTAGCTGGCAGGCAGGGCGTGCCCAGCATCCAGGGAGAGCTCCAGGCCGCAGTGCAGGCACTCCACACGCTGCGCCCCCGCCGCCTGCAGCGCCGCCAGCACGCTGACACGGTAGTACCTCGCCTGCAGCTGCTCGGCAGCTGCCACCGACTCCAGCTCAGCCACCAGCTGCAGCGCCACCTCAGCATCCCCCTCGACAAAGCGCGCGCAGCACCCCTGGTGGGTGCACCGTGGGTAGGCGCTGTCGCCGAGGCTGGAGCGCAGGCACGCTGCGAGGCAGTCGCTGCAGTAGGCGTGGCCGCAGCTCTCCAGGCGCAGGGTGGCGGGGTCGGTGGCGCAGAAGGCGCAGGTGGGGTGAGCCACACCAGCCTGCTCCAGCCTGTGGACTGCCTGCTCCAGGGACATCGCTGCTGCCACTGCCGGCACTGTGAGGCTGCCGGCGGGTCAGCTGCGGCGTGTGCCGCCGCTCCTGCGAGGACGGAGAGATGAGGCGCCTGCGGTCAGAAGCCTGCACCCGATCTCACTTTCCCCCGCAAACGCGAGCCGGGGCGTGGGCAGCCGGCTGGCGCCTTTGTTGCCCTGGCCTGGCTGTGCGTGCTGCCTGGGCGCGCTGCAGCAGCACCAGCAGTGCCTCTAGCAGGACCCCTGGTCGGCAGTGCGGCTGGGCAGCGCACCTACGGAAGGTTGCATCAGGATTTCTGATGAGTAATAAGCTTCCAAGGCGCCATTCCAGGTGCATTATCACCACAGCACACTCAGCACGCTCGAGTGTCTGCTCGCCTTCTTGGTCTCCAACCCAAGTAGAGACTGCCATGGGCGCATTCCAAGCCACGGTTCTTTTTCTTGCTCACTATCACCACAACACTGCACGTCACAATTAGCCCCCGTGTTGACCGTGTCAGGTGAATATGCTGAAAAGTGGACCCGCCTCTTCTGCGAACACACATGTCTCTCTCTGTTGCACATCTTGTGACCAGCATCACAGGTTCACACCCTGTATAGAAGCTTCGGACTTGGCACACAAGTGTCAAGGCAACACGGTTAGCCTTCACTCACAGCCTGCAGGTGACCCACTCTAACAGCAAAGAACAAAGCTCTTGTGCCGTACAAGCCGCCAGCACTGGTGCACACAAACAGATGCACCCTCCTCCCCTTCTCCTCCGTGCCGTTCCTCTCCCAATCCACCCGTCGCCCACACCCCATCTCAGCTTCTCACTGCCGCCTCCCATTTTGAATGATCCAGCCTCCCTGCCCTGCCCAAAGAAGGCGACTTACAAGAAAACTGACCTTGCACCACCACACATGATCCCTCCCCAACGCTGCCCTTACCTCCTGACCTCCTCTGCCCCCTGCTTCGACCCTTACGCAGGCCCCCCAATTAACTGAGGAACAGCCGCAGCCCAACATGAGTTCCACCGCTGCAGCCATGGCTGCTGATTTGGCCTACCTCCGTGCCAACACGGTGAGCTGCACGGGCAGCAGCTGCGGCATCCGCATCCAAAGGGACGGCGGCTGCAACCACCTGACCTGCACCCGCTGTGGGGCCCACACCTGCTGGGCGTGTGGCCAGGCACTGGATGGGGCATACCCTCACTACCACACAGCCTGGGCAAGCACCTGCCCTGGCGAGCGGCCGGCGCGGCGCTAGGCTGCCAACAAGCGCATAGGTTGCACATGGCACGAAGTGAGGATCCACAGGCTCTTGTTTGCCTGTCTGCTCTTGTTGACTGTGTGAGAGCTCTGCTCGATTCATGGTGCCACTTTGTAGGATGATTACACACGGGTCCGTTCAACAACTCAAAGTGGGGGCAGCAGGGTGCTAGTTGTGCATCACGACAAGGGGCTGCTGCTGCTGCCGCCGTCTCCCCCGCCGCTGCTGCTGCCCTCTCCACTCGTGCCGCTGCCCTCTCCAATCTCGTTGCCCCCCTCGCCAGCCCCTTCTTCAGGGCCCAGCTCGCTCACCAAGTCCTCGAAAGACACGGTGGCCGACCCCCGCTGGGCGGGCTGCTGCTGCTTGGGGTGCGGCGCCCAGCCCGTCATGTAAATCACCTCGTAGGTGCCTGCACATGGGCAGGGAGCAGGGTGGGGCAACAGAGGCAAGCAAATTGCTGATTATTGGATCACGGCGGGGTGCGTGTGGTGGCGGGCGGGCTGGCAGGCAAGCAGCAGCAGCAGCAGACAAGCTTCATGCATGCAGACAGGCAGGCAGGTGGACACACAGGCGAGCAGCAGTGGCTGCACTAGTAATGGCAAACTAAGCCAGCAGCGGGCGCACCTGGCACGCTGCCATCCTCCTGCCCAAACAGGCCCGTGTAGATTGCTGCTGCTGACAGGGCGACGCTGCGGGGCAGCTCCTGCCGCTGCTTCAGCAGCCCGCTCGACTCCCCCATGGCCCTGCAAAAAGGGAGTGGCACCAGGCAGGGGGCAGCATTGAGTGGGAGAGCTGGCTGCGCTTGAACTGCCCGGCTGAAGCAAGGGCGATGGTTAGCAGCATCAGCATGCCTGCCACTTGCCCATAGCAGGCTGGCGGTACTACATGCCCCTCAGATAACCCCTCCCCGGCCTAGGCAGCTGTCAGAATGGCACCACTGCTGCTGTCTACACGCCGCACCACACCGCACAGCTACCTCAACACCCCACCCTCCTCAAGTACCCGCTCAGCTGCACCACACCACAGCTGCACCACAGTGCCACACAGCGCCGCCCAGCGCAGCATGGCTCAGCACAGCACAGCGTGGCACAGCATAGCACAGCGTGGCACAGCACCAGCCTCACCTCAGGTGCTCCACCAGCTGCACGGCATCACGGTAGTGCACCTGCCAGCCAAAGCGCACCATGAGGAGCAGGTGGCACAGGAGGGTTCAGTGTTGGAAGGTGCCAGGCCAAGTCAGGGCAGGGCCTCAAGTGCAGGGCCGGGGCTCGTTACACGGCAGGCTGCTGCCGTGCTTCGCAACACGCATCAGGGAAGGGCAGGGAGAGCGCGGAGCAAGGGCGTGCCGCAGAGGAACGATAGCTGCGCCGCATCATATGACGAGCACCACGCCCCCAAAGCAGCAGCCAGTGCCGGCAGTGTCAGCGGTACCGGCGGTACCGGCAGTACCCATCTGCCCACCTGTATTTCGTCCACATCCACCGCAGGTATGTTCAGCCCCGCCCGCGTCAGCAGGTTGCCGGCGTCCCGCACCTGCGGGGGTGGCGGGGCAGGGCGGCATCACATGGCGCTGGGTCAGAGCATGGGCAACAGCATGAGCAAAGGCTGGTGTTTCCCGGCCAATGGGCGGTGCACACACAACACTACATATGCTTGGTTCAGTTGCCTGTGCGGACACAAGTGCCAGCCACAGCAGCAGCAGCAGTGTCAGCAGCGGCAGCAGCAGCGGCGGCGGCAGCGGCGGCAGCAGCAGCACCTGTGCCAGGGGCGAGACACGCGGCGAGACGCCGCCCTCCCGCTCCTGCTGCGCCACTGTGCACGCAATTCGCAGCTCCTGCAGGCACAGGGGGGGCGCACAGGGAGGGGAAGCTGAGGGCAAGCCTGGCGGCAGGGCCTAGTGCATGGGCATTGTGGTCTCATTGTAAGAGAGGCAAGCTGTCCAGGACACAAAGCTCAAGTGCGAGCATGCATGCCGCCAATGGAGGTCTTCCCACAAACAGAAGCGTGCGCAGGGCACAGGCGCATAGGCGGGCATATGGGTCACGCAGCACAAGTTTGTGACCAGAATTTGAAACGGTGCAGCGCTACGCGCTGACCACTTGCCTGCAGGGTTTGCCCTCCAAACATGGCTGCCAGGAAGAGGCCGTCCGGCTTGAGCGCAAACCGGCACTGCGCCATCACTCCCTGCACGCATGCACAGCAGCGGGCGGCAGGGCGCAGCACCAAGCGTGGCGTCAGGGCTTTTGAAGCGCATTGGCTCCAAGTCCAGCAGTCAAAACTAGCAGGCCAAAGATGAAGGGGAGTGCGAAGACGAGGTGCACATGCAAAGAGACGTGGGTAAGATGGAGTAGGGTGCTGTGCTGTGCTGTGCTGTGCAGATGAATGGTAGTGTGTTTGTGTGTGTGCGCATTGTGTGTGTATTTGTGCGTGTGTATTGTGTGTGTGTGTGTGGACCCCACTGTAGCCCTGCTGCAGCGCTCGAGACGAGCAGGACTGTTCGGTGGGGCACCCCGACGACGGGCGCCGGCTGCTCTGCTTCCAATTTTACGGCTCTGTGCGACACAGCTCCTTCGCACGGCTTACTCTCGGAAGGTGGGTGAGGGTTGCATAGCGTGCGTATCATGGCATGTCATGACGTGGCAGGGCATGATGGGTATGGCATGTGCTGTGGGTGCGACATGGCACAGCATGGCGTGGCATGTGCATGTGTCCCAAGCGTGGCATGGCAAGATAACAGCACTGTGGGAGATGCGGATGCAGTGAAGGGTTGGGAGGTGCAGGGTGAGCACGCAAGCAGCGCGCAAACGGACCTCAAATTCGACACAGCACTTCACACAAGTGAGCTTCAAAGGCAGTGCAGGAAAGCAGCAGTACGAGGGTGGATCCCAAATGCCGGCAAAAGAAGCCTCACCGGCACGTCGTTCACCCAATGCAGCCCCAAGCAAGAGATGACCACTGCAGGCAGGCAGAGGGGACGCGGACAACGAGCAGAACTTGAACAGAAAGCAAAGTGGTGACCCACATGATGCACGAAGCAGCAGCTGACACCGCATGTGGCAGATGCCCCCGGTGTAACTTCGAGGCGTCCCACGCACCTGCCCGTTCCTGGCCGGTCCCGCCCCTGGGAACCCTCCGAACACTCGCTCCCACTCCCAGCCCATACCGCTACTGGTGCGCTTCCCTGGAGCCCCCTGCCCCCGCCCCTCAAGGGCAGCCCCACCCCTGCTCCTCCCAACCACCCCACACTCCCCCGCCCACTCACAATCCACGCTGCCAGGCTCCAGCGGCAGAATCTCGCTGCCGGGCGTCCAGTGCACGTAGGAGGTGGGCGGGTGGCGGCGGTCCCCCGTGCTGCTGGAGGCCTCGGCGTGGGAGCGGGCGCGGTCCAGCATGGCTTGGGAGGTGTCCACATGGATGATCTCCTGCAGGAGGAGGGTGTATGGACGGGCATGACGTTGGTATGAGAGGGGGGGGATACATTTCGTGTTCTGAATGTAGGGCGGGCAGGCACAGTATGGGCAGGAGGTGTCCACATGGATGATCTCCTGCGGGAGGGACAGGTTGCAGTGCAAGCATCAGCTCGCACAGCAAGGAGAGCAAACAGCTGCTTTACAGCAGGGAGAGCGAGCACGCCACTGACAGCAGCAAGCAGCCATGCAGGGCGTGGAAAACGAGAGGGGAATCAAGAATGGGCTGCCGATGTCACCGCTGGATGCTGCGCACTGAACAGGGTTTTGATACAGACCCTGCCTTTCATGCGCCCCGCCCGTATGCCGCACGCCCGCACACCTGGATGCCGGCACGGCCGCCCGCCAGGCGCTCAGCCACCTGTGCGCCCGATCCTCCCAGCACCACCGCCCGCTCAAACGTGCGGCGGCAGTCCTCTAGCCGGTCAAGCAGACGGTCAGCCACCTCATCCTGCAGTGACCGAAAAGAGAAGGGACTGAGCTCACAGAGGCGCAGTTAGGTCAGGCAGATGTGGGGAACAGCAGGTCGCAGGCAAGAGCGGCGGCACAGGCGAGAGCGGTGCGGCGGCTGCGGGGGACAGCCAGGCAGGAGGGCGCACCACGAGTGGGTCCGGCCCTAGCGGATTGCGGGCGGCTCGGTCGCGATGCAGCGCCTTGAGAGGACTGCGCAGCGGTGTGGGCACCGTCTCAGCATGCTTGATTGCCGCAGAACTTGATCACGACAGGTCCCGATAGCCATGCCGTTACTCACCCATCGAACAGGTCCAGCTGAGCGCCGGGCGAGGCACCCTGCTGCTGGAGCTGGGCAGCGGTGGTGGCGAGCCCCGCCGATCCCCAGCAGCTAAGCACAAGCCGGAGCCGCTGAGCGGCCAGCATTGCGATCGGGAATGCGATGCGCGGGCGAAGCAGTGGCCTTGGTTCTTTGTGTTGGAGCACAGCTTAGCACAGCAGGAGGTGAACGTCCCGAAACGGCCGACTTTGCCTCATCAAGCTGTTGAAAACTTGGCGTAATATGCCATTTTTTGCGAATCGCAGCTCAAAGCCCGGTTTTGGCAGCGTAGTAGTGCTGCCTATACTCCCACACCCTGTGGGCCACACGCCTTGGGGAGCAAGGCGTGACTGCAGGCGTGAGTACCAGTCATACCAGCCCCTCGCCCTAGTACGTCAGCGTTCCAATGAACCTGGGAGCTGCGGAGCTCGCTGCCGCCCTGGGCAGCGGCGGCAGTAGTTGCGGCGCCGACGTGCCGGCCCTCCTGAGGCAGCTCCTGAGCCACATGCAGGCGCCTGCATCCCAGCAGCCGCCCGGCGGCCTTGACCCGGCTCAGGACACCAAGCAGCAGGCCGATCAGGCCAGCGGGCTCAGCATCTCTCAGCTCACCATCCTGCACTCTCAGCTCGGCCAGCTGCAGGGCGGGCTGGAGCCACTGCTGCTGCAGGCTCTGGGGCAGCAGCAGCATGCACAGCAGCAGCATGCACAGCAACAGGATGCGGCCGTCTTGCAAGCATCGGCCGCGCAGCTGATTGCGCAAGTGCACGCCGGCCGGGCCGGCAGCGCTGGCGGCTGGGCGGCCACGGCGCAGCTGCTGCCCGCTGTGCCCTCCGTCTTAACAGGCGGCAGCGCCCTTGACTTTCTGGTGGGTTTGAGCAAGCAGAAGCCGGGTCGGGAAGCAAGCATGCACCACAGCATAGCTCAGCGTGCACAGCAGGCCTCCATGCACAGCAGTGCCTGTCGCTCAGCCCTGCGGTCTCCTCGGCCTAATGCACTCTCCCCTCTCCGGTGCCTCCCTCCCTCCCTCTGCAGGCCAAGTTTGCGTTCCCAGATGGCGCGGGCGGCGCCCCCCCCATGCCGGCAAGCTTGTGGCAGGAACCCAGTCTTGCGTTTGCTGGCTCAGCCAGCAAGGTGTGCATGGCACAGCATGGCGCAGCACAGCACAGCACACAGCACAGCACAGCATGCGTCTTCCAGGGTGTGCCTGTGCATGCCATAGCTGAGTGACAAGGGCAGGAGCGCCATCACCACACCTCACCACGCCTTGAAGATGAACACCGTCTGATCACATCATGTACCTTGCATGCACTGCGAACTCGCTCTCACTCTTTACACCCTGCCACCCGGCACGTCCCGCTCTGCAGGCCGGCGCAGCGCGACGGGGCACGGGCAGCGAGGAGCAGCCCGGCGGGGGCGGGTCCTCGTCCCCCCCGACCAAGCGTGTGCGCTGGCACGACGCAGGCAGCCGCCCGCAGGCAGGCAACGCTGGGCCCGGCCAGGCGGCGCCCAGTGATGGTGGTGCAGGCGCAGGCGCTGGGCAGGCTGATTGGGAGGAGGCGCTTCAACTAGTGGAGCTGAGCTGCAGTGGGGAAGGCGGCAGTGCTGCCACAGAAACCTTCCTCAAGGTGACAAAAGCCCCCAGCCTGATGGGCCTGCTGAGCCTGCCTTGTGAGGTGCCACCTGGCCTGCCTGCCTCTGCCTCCCTGCCTCCCTGCCTCCCTGCCTGGCCCAGGTGTCTACCTGCCCACAGGTATGAATGTCCAACTTGCCCCCCAACCCAGCCTGCCTGCTGCCCCCCGTCGCCTCCACCATCTGCCTGCAAGCCAAGCCTGCCACAGACACGCACCCTTCTCAAAGAAGCTGTCTTGTTGCTGTGCTGTGCTGCGCTGCGCTGTGCCGTGCTGCAGGAGCAGCTGCAGGCGCTACGACAAGTGCAAGGCGCGTCCCGACATCGCCAGGAGGCGGCCATTGCGGCCCTGGTGGAGGCGCTGCTTGGCTCACAAAACAAGCGGTGAGCGTTAAGAACACACTTCGCCATGGCTGCCGCTGCTGCTGCTGCACCCTGCCTGGCACATCTGCCGATGCAGCATGGAAGGCAGGCTTTTAGGACCCGTTGACACATATAGCCGCCTGGCTGTGCTTGCTTTGCGGTGGAATGCTGCAACGTCTAGACTAGACAACCAAGCAAGCAGCAGCCTGGCGCAAAGCTTGCCCCGATTTGCCCGCTGCCACACCCCACCCCATCTCTCCCTCCCTCCCCAACTGCAGCCATTTTGCCGAGCTGTATCGCCCCTGGCTGGGGCGGGCCCCCTCGGTGCGCCTGGCCCGTGAATGCTCCACCCTGCTCTTCTACATGGCCATGGCGGAGGCGGGCATGGAGTGGCAGGCGGTGCGCAGGCAGGCGCTGGCTTACCTGCAGGTTAGCAGCAGGGCGGGGCGGGCTTGGTGGTGCAGGGCTGGGTGCATGGGGCTGTGTGCATGGGGTGTGGGGCTGGGTCACGCGTGCTGCGCATGAGGCTGGCTCATCACGAGGGCAGCAGAGCATGGCTGTTGTGGTGGGCCAGTGCCAGCCATGGTGCGGCAGCATGCTGAGCGAATGTGGAAGAGAGTTTCAGAGGCGTACAACAGGGTGGCAGCGGCAGGCAGGTTGCTGCTTGCTCTCTCATTAGGCTGGCGCAGTGCATGCCTGCTGGCCCAATGTTGCCTGCAGGGCAGCCGATTGTGCTGCTAGCTGTGCCTGCTGCCTGTGCATCTGTCTGTAAGCTCCAAAAGGCTGCTGAATGCTTGACTTCCTTACTGCAGGGTTCAATGAGGCGCATGCTGCATGACGCCCAGCAGGCAGCGGCAGCAGCGGCAGCGGCAGCGGCTGCCACCTGGGCAGCAGGGGCAGACAGCAAGGCTCCTGAACAGGCGCAAGGCACCACGCCAGCTGGATCGCCGCCACCGGCAGGCACAGCCACGTCTGGGCCTGCGGATGCTTGCGCCCCGAATGCGGCAGCGCTTCCCGGCAGGACAGCAGCGGTGCAGGCCGAGGAGGCCACCAGTAGCAGCACTGGCGGCGGGGCTGCAGGCGGCGACGACGGCAACGGCATCGATCAGTCCTCTGTGCTGGCAGCCGCCTCCGGTCTGCCGGCGGCAGCAAGGGCGGCGTGCTGATGTCTCGAACAGGCAGCGTTGTCTGCTCAAGCCCCCAAAGCCAAGGCCCCTAATTTAAGGGGGCAACCCTGCAAGAGCGCCCAGTCCCATGCACCACAGGCGCCTGCTCAGCTGACTCTCCCGTGCTTTGGAGCCCGTAGGAAGGCGCGCTAGCCGCCCCACCACCCTTTGTAATGCACTATATACTTGACGCTCTTTGCTTGAAAGGGTTGCCTCTTTGCTGCACTTCTGTTGGTTTTCTCTCCCATTCAATTATTCGACCTATCTATTTGCTCTTCATGTCCGCACTGCCAAGCCTGTGGCCGCTGACTGGACCGCCTCAGCCTCCACACATCCAACAGCATCCTCGTTTCCTTACATCCTCGACTTCACGATCGCTTCCGCTAAGGTTCGCGACGCCAATAGCGGCGCCACCCCTTTGCAGCAGGGAACGTCAAATAATTGCCTTTCTAACCGGGATGCCGCCCCCCCCAGTGTCTCCCGGCTCTCTTGCACGATGGATGCATTACCAAGCCTGTGGCTGAGCACTGTGCCAGACCGTCTCTTCTTCCGCTTGCACATGTGCACGCGCCGTCACTTCCTACCCCTGCCCCTGTTTTATATAGTTTTGCCCTGTTCCGCCTCTTTCATTTCGACACCCTGCCCACGCACCACTGACAGCAAACGTACGTGAAGCGGGAAGCTTTACAATGGACGTAGTGGGTCCAATTCTGTGCAACAAACCCTGCTTCATGTAAGAAGCTGCGCTTAACTCTGGGCCAGACACCGTGCTAGCCCACATGCTGTGCTTAGCTGTGCCGCCGGTGGCACACAGTAGTGGAGCACGTGCGTTAGGGGGTGGGAGTTTGTAGAAGAACAACAGGAAGACAAACGAGCATCTATCACCAACCTGCCCCAGAGGCATCCTTGTCAGCAATGGCAGTACAGCATTAGGGGTGGCCGGACAAGTGCACGACTATAATTTCCTAATTGCAATCTCAGAAACCTTGGAATGTTTCCCTGAAGGGATCTAATATCTGACAGTGTTGACCACGAGTGGGCGCCTTGCCAGCAGCAGTGCACACGTCTGTCATCTCCCGCTGCCGCCCTCCTATAGTAGTGCTGCCGGCGTGAGCTTGTGTGCCCTCGAGCTCCTCTGTTCGCCCCTCCCCGCCTGCGGTGCTTGCGGGCTGGGACGTCAAACGTTACAAAGGTCGGGCAAACAGGCTCCTGGTGGGCGGTGAAGAGCAAGAGTTGGTAGGAAGCAGCTTTAGTGACGGAAGGAGGGCAAAGGGAAGGCCATGCGGTGTGCAATGGGGCTGGTTGAAGAAGACTCTGAGGCAAGATGACCGTGAATATTTAGTGATGCTAGGCTGCGCAGGCATGCTGTCATGCACAATGCTTCTTTGAGGGCCTGTCCTCTTCTTCGCCGCTGCCAGACGGCGGCAGGAGGGCCGTTCTGTGCTGGGCAGGTGGGTGGGCAGGTGGGTGGGGCGGCAGCGGGGCGCCTGCATAGGCCATCATGTGGGCATGTCGTGCTGCCACGGCCTGAGCATGCCCCGCTGCCACGGCCTGAGCGTGCCCTGCTGCCACGGCCTGAGCATGGAGCTGCCACGGTGTGGTATGCGGCACGGCGCCAGTGCCCGCAGGAGTTGGTGGCGGCTGTGGCACCCACCCGGCTACAGCATATGGGGACGCAGCTGGCAGTGCGTGAAAGACAGATGGGGGATGCACTGGTGCCGGCCACGAGGCAGCAGCAAGCTGCGGTGGCGGGGTTACCCAGCCTGCAGTGGGCGGCACTTGAGTGTGCACCCGGCTGGCTGCAGCCGGCGCTACGCTGTGCCCGCGGGGAGCCGGTGGGGTTGCCAGCGGAGGCAGTGGGTGGCCACTTGTCTGTGCAACAGTAGCGGCAGCGGGTTGTAGTGCTGCAGCCAGCTCGGGGTGCCGCTTGCATGCTTCCTGCACCGCTCTTGAGTGTGGACGAAGGAACAAGCGCCGGCCGGTGCACAGCTGCATGACGAGGGGTAAGGTTGGATGGGGGCAGTTGTCAGGCGACTCGGCCTGCAGCGCAAAGACAACCCGTGCTGTTGCCACCTCCCGGATCCAGCGGCTCTTGACACCGGCTTGTGCTGCCAGCCTATGCTGCCAACTCGTGCTGTTACATCTTGCTGCCTACTTGCCATGGTGCCTTGCATCTTTTCTATTAAGGTCGCCGCCTGCCGGGCGCTGCCCAGCGTGAGCAGTGCACATGCCAAGGCATTTCGATTGCTACCAGGCTGGATCTGTGCCGCTATCACTGCGGGCGGGAGGCAAGTGGCGAGTGGGTTGCAAGAGGGGAGCTTGTTTGGAGCGCCGACAAGTGCTGTGCATGGGCAGGTAGGTGTGCCTCCTCGCCTTCCCATGCCCACGCAGCTGCAGCAGATGCGCATGCATGCCCTTCCGGCAAGAAACCTAATGCCGCCGTGACCGAGGTGGGCAGGCCCAAGTGAATCACGCATCCTGTCGCCTTTTCTGAAGTCACCTGCCTAAAGTATCATGGCAGAAGCCCCTACCCACCTTTGCCTCCGGTGCCTTCCACAAGGGTCTTCAGGTCCTGCAGCTCTGCTTCACCCGAACTCGAGGGCAGCCCTCCAACAAACACCTCACGAGCCGTCAGCTGCGCCTCCCTCCGTCCATCATGAAGGCAGTGCACCACCACCACCGGTGCCAGCGGCGGCTCTGCAGACCACGTGCCGCTGTCAGTGGCAGCCGCCGGAGGGCGGGCCAGGGCCTGGGCCTGGGCTTGAGCAGCCTGGGCCTGCCAACGGGCCTGGGCGACTTGAGCAGCGTGGGCGTAGGCGTGGGCGTGAGCAGCTTGAGCCTGGGCGTAGGCATAGGCGTGGGCGTGGGCGTGAGCAGCTTGAGCTGCTTGAGCAGCTTGGGCTGCTTGAACAGCTTGGGCTTGGGCCTGGGCCTGGGCCTGAGCCTGGGCGTGGGCTTGGGCCGCTTGAGCAGCGTGGGCAGCCTGGGCCTGCGCCTGCGTCTGGCTGGGTGCGGCAGCCAGCAGGTCGGCCAGCAGCAGCACTTGCTGCTGCCCAGTGCCATCGCTGCCAAAGCTGACCAGCCAGCTGCTGCGCACATCGCGCAAGAGGTTGGTCGGCGGATTTCCGGGCAAAGCAGCGTAGCGCTGGTACGCCTGCCTCACATTCATGTCCTCCTCGCATGCCTGCACCGGCACCGGCACACAGCAGGACGCAGGCAGATGGGACATGGGGAACAGGGGCCAGGAAAGACGTGGCAATGTGCACATGGCACATTGGCAGGGTCAGGGTCTTGAAGGGCAGGGTCGCAGTTAGTCACACGCAGGATAGGAGCAGGCCCGACGCGGGATTCCAGCACAGCACCAGCACGGCTACAAGCAACACCGGCACACGCCCACAGGCAACCCACAAGCCGCCGCGCTGTCCACTAGCCCTGGTTGTGCATGCGAAACGCAGCTGGCAAAACAAGAAGAACACATAAACACAGACACAAACATGTCCGCATCTGCACGCACTGCATTCAACTTTTTTCAACCCCGACCACCCCCACCTGTGCCATGTCGTCGGCTAGCTCCGCCACGGGCACTGCCAGCTGGCAGAATGTACTGCTGCCACTGTCAGCCGTGGCGCCGCTACTGCTGTCGGTGGCGGGGCGCAGGCCACGGCGCAGCAGTGCCAGCAGTGCTGCACGCTTGGCGGCTGCGGCTGGCTCCGTGTCGGGGACCGCTCGGTGTATGACGGCCCGCAGTGCGCAGATGGCAGCTGGCAACCCGACCCCAGCCGGCAGCTGCACCGTGCAGCGGGAGTGGCTGCCAACTGGGCCGTGGCCTGCAGGCAGAGCGACAGACCCAGGGAATTCAGCATGGGGTAAGGGCAGCCGGGGTGCAAGGGCAGGGGTGTTTGTTGTTGGGAAGAGACGGAGGGCGTAGACAACTGTGCTCTCCGCCTGCGGATCCGCGCTTGCGGGAGAGCACAATGCATGGTCGCACTGGGCCAACCGGTCCCACTGGGACCTGCCAACCTAGCAGGCAGCCGGCCCCCCAAGCGTAGGCTCACCAGGGTGCAGCTTGGGGGGCGGCGGAATCGTGAGACGGAACGATTCTGCAGCGCCACGGCCACAGGGCACTGCTGCAGCTAAAGGTGAGGCTGCAGCTGCCTCTAACTTGGCTGCCCCAGTAGCACTGCTGTCAGGCAGGCTTTGCTGGCATGCCTTGTTGGCAGGCCTTGCTGTCGCGCTGGAGCCAGCTCGCGGAGCGTCTGGCAGAGCACAACTGCTGACGTGGCAGGGAGGCTGTGGGATCGGAGAGGGCACTGGAGGAGCTGCAGATGCATGTGGGAAGCATGCCTCCCGCGGCTGCACACCCTGCTGCGCTGCCTGCTGCTGATGCCCAGGTTGGTGCCGCCTAAGCTGACCATGCGAGTCCCCAGAAAATGGAGACATATCGGGACTCAGCTGGGTGGAATCTGCCGCCTCCCCCTCCTCCGACCCTGCTCCTGACGCTGCTGTCACACCACAGCTGCCTTTGCTGCGCAAGGGTGGGGCTGAGGCGGGGCAACCTCCCCCTGGCTGCTGCTGCAGCGCTTCTCCCTGCCCTAACTTTAAGGAAGGTGCCATTGCCGGCTTCTGCAGCTGCTGCTCTGGCTGCGACACTGATGGCAGAGCCGCCAGCTGCTGTTGCTGCTGCTGCTGCCCGGGTGGCGGCGCTGCCCCCAACAGCTGCTGCTCTGGCGTCGCCACTGCTACTGGCACACCAGCTGTAACCTGCTGCTGCCCTGGCTGCAGCGATACCTTGAGCTGCTGTTGAAGCTGCTGGCTTTCTTGCACTAATGCACCTTTGGCCTGCTGATGCTGCTCCCACTTTCGGCCAGCAAGCGGGACTGCTGACGGCTGTTGCAGTGCTGGAGTCATCAGTGGCGCTGCCGCCAGCGGCTGCTGCTCTGGGGTCGCCACCGGTGCTGCCGCAGGCTGCTTTTGACGCTGCTCTGTCAATGCCAGGTGGTGCTGCTGTTCTGGCTGGGGCACTGCCGCCAGCTGCTGCTGCTGCATCAATGGCAGCAAATCATCCGCCGGCTGCTGCTGCTGCTGCGCTGGCTCTGGCAGAGGCGCTGCCGCCAGCTGTTCTTGCATCGAGGCAATGCCTGCCTGGTCATGAACCTGCAGTGCCAGCGCCACCAGCTGCTGCTGCTGCTCCTCCCGAGGCAGCTTGCCGTGCTGGGAGTGCCAGCGCAGCGCTGCCTGCTTGCGCCAGGCCGAGCCGGCTGCCTGCACCACAGGGGTGGGACAAGATGCAAGGACGGGCAGGGCATCACACCAGCTTGTGCGGAAAGGCGAGCACTGTGGCGACATGGGCCTCAGCATCTGGCGCTGTCCATCAAAACCTGCTAGAACCCCTCGCCTACTTGATAGCCTTGCCCGGGAAAGCATGCAGCGTCACACCCCACCTCTGCTAGCAGCAGTTGCCGGCCGTTGTTCTGCAGCACCTCTGCCAGGCAGGCAAGCTCGGCCCGCCCGTGCGCCACCCAGCTGCCTTCCTCTGCTAGAGGGCTGGTGCTCGACACGCTGGCCACAGGGATGCTGCGCAGCCGCAGCTCCGGCAGCTGCCCGGCAGCTGCCGCCGCCGCCTTCCCCGTGGGCACCTGCGGGCACCAGCGGTAGAAGGGTGCTGTATGTTGATATTTTGTTGACGCTGCTCATCCAGGCAGGTGGTGCACCGACTGGTGCCCCGGGAGGCTGTGGGCACCGTGCGACTTCAAGTTGATGGGGAGGAGGGCAAACGTTGCCCTCCCCACAGAGGGGCAAAGTCGAGACCCTTGCCAGCGACCCGTGCATGCCGCACGGCGCACCTGGACGGCGACGCAGGGCTTGCCAGATTCCTGCACGAAGTGGTGTGCTGCAGCCAACTGGTAATCGCCTTTCAACTTGAACCGCACAAAGAGACCGCAAACGAGGCTGGACACGCCGGCAAGCCCGAGCCCTGCAGCAGGCGGGAGCGGCGTCCGGCGGCAGAAAGGGTTTTGTTTCACGGAGCGCCTGGCGGCGTGCGATTGCTTCTGTGCCAGTATGCAATGCCAGCCGCAAAATTAAATGCTAAAGCCGCCCGACGCTCGGGATAGCGCTACCCCGACACCGCCTCGCGCCTGCAGCCGCCAGCAGGTTCTCCACGGCGTGCAGCTGCTGCAGTTCGCTCCTGGTGCAGAGAAGCAGCTGCAAATTCTCGCGGGACACCACTGCCTGCCGCTCCATCATGGCAAGTGCGCGAGTTCCTGCAGCTGCAGAATGCCGCCAGGCGACGCTTGCTGCCTGTTTGCGATGATGAGGGCAGATTACGAACATGCGGGCATTGCTGCGAGACGCAAGCACTGCCTCCCACTGTTTGGCGTCCCGCTGGCGCCAGCCCTGGGCGCCGGCGCCACATCAACCTGCATCCTGGGGCTGAAGCCAAGTAGCATGGTGCCAGCAGGAAGGGGTCGGCGTGACAGGAATGCATGTCGGTGTGGGATTTTCTGCGGGCCTGAAAGCAATACCAGCCAGCTCCTCTTAGACTTGCGCCCCTCCCTCTCAAACCTGAGCCGTTTGCAGGTCCGCAGCGCCTCAGGCGCACCAAGGCGGCAATGCAACAGCAGACAGCATCGGGGGCAAGTGAGGGTGGGGCACGGGAGATAGGCACAGCCAGCGGTGAAGCGGAGCACGTGCCTGATGGGGGGGCCGCAGGCGTTCAACAACTACAACAAGAAGACAACAGTAGGCCCCAGGTTGCGTCCTATGTGCACCTCATCAGCACCTCGTCAGCACCACAGAGGCAGAGCGGTGGCCGCCTGCAGGTGCCCGCAACCCCTCATTGCAGATACACAACACATTCGGATCACAGTTTGAGGACCCAGCAAGGACAAGTTAGCGGCAGCAAAACATGCATTGCACCTTTAGAAGGCGGCACTATTGGAGTTCTGATGGAGTTGAGGCGGCCCTCCTGACTTGGCACCGCCGCTGTCAACTTGTGGCAATATGTTACTGGGTTGCACATGCCTCCTTTTAAACGTTAAGCCACACACATGGTGACGTTGGCTGCTACCCAAGTGTTGTTTTGTGTGTGCCGGCACCTCACCTGCTGCCGCCTGCGGCATGCTTTGCCTGCTGAGCCTCGATGCATAGCGCTGGAGGCCCGTTCTTCAAATCAAAGGCTCATCTGCTATGAGTTTCACGAAAGCTGTTAAAGGGCTGGGACATGCCAACACCCGTGCTTGTGACGCGGACCCGCTCTCGGCACTTTGAAAATTAACTGGGCGCCCGGCACGGACAGCAATGGCAGATTACCTGGTAGACATATTGTATGAGCTCGATTCTTTTGAAGCGCAGAAAGGAGATTTTACTGCGGCGGCGTGCTGACGAGCAAGCCCCCCCAGCTAGAAGTACAGGTGAGCGCAGGGACGTCGACACTGATGCAGCGAGGGCCGAAGGTGGGGATCACGCGCTGCGCCTCTGCCTCCGCCGTTGCCGCCGCCACCGCCGCCACCTCGCCCGCCACCCGCCCCGCACTCACCATCCCTCAGGGCGTGGGCCGCCTGTCGCTGCCGCTGTGCGCACGGCAGGCCGAAGCGCTGTCAGCTGTGGCCGCGCCTGCCCCTTTTGGCAAGGGCTCAGCCACCCTGACAGACCGCTCTGTGCGGCGCAGCCTCCAGCTGGAGCCAGCTCAGCTGACGATCCACAACAGCCAGCAGTGGGGCGCCAAGCTGGCAAGAGCTGCCCAGCTGGCAGCCAAGGGCCTGGGTCTGCCCAAGGACAGCGTGCAGGTGCGATGCTTCATGTTCTCACGTCTGTGCTGCTGTGCATGGCGCGTGGATGGCGGGCCGTGCGGGTGGTGGGTGCACCTTGGTTCTGTGCGTGCCTGCCCGCCTCCCCTGGGGCCAGTTCAGGACAGAGCTGCATCGGCCACTGTGCAGTAATGCTGCCCGCTCGCAACCTTTACGCCCTTTTGCACCGTCCAGGTTGAGCTGTACAAGGTTATGCTGTATGGTGAAGGTGAGCTGGAGCCGGCCGGCTGCCTGCCTGACCTGGCGGTAATTGGTGGGCACATGGGGGCCTGCATGGGCTGGGTGCCAGTGGTGAGCGCGTGGCGCTGCAGGGTGGCAAAGCAGCAGCGGGCCGCGTGATGTGCTGAGGGCACATGCGGCGAGCTGCTTTTTGAGGTACAGCTTTGCCAGCAGAGCTTCTTTACACTCCCGCCATTTCTTCGCATGCCTGCTTCTGCCCTCCCACACGTCCCACCCCAAACCTCCCCACATGTTCTCACTGTTGCCGCTTTCAGCTTGCTCTGCCTGCAGGCGACTTTTTCGTGAGCCACCGGGACACGGAGAAGGCAGAGGGGACGGTTGCTACTCTCGTAATCACGCTGCCTTCGTACTACGAGGTACTGCTGGTACTGCCTGGCCTCACTGCTGCTGCTGAGGTGGCGGGGCCGGTGGGGCCTGCACTTGGGGGCGTGCTGGTTTCGTTTGGGTCTGGCCGTGATGTTGGGCTGCTGCCCGGCAGGCCACAGTGGCGGTGCTCAGTAGCATTTTACCAGCCACCTGCAGCTGATCAGCAGAGGAGGCCCTGCTGAGCATGCTGCCCACTCACTCAAGGAAGTCTCGCGGATAATCTTACTCCGCGAGCCCTCCATTCTGTGCTGCCCACCCACACTTGCCCGCTGCTGACATACCCCTTGCTGCAGGGCGGCCAGCTGCTGGTGCGGCACCGGGGCCGGGAGCACTCCTTCTTTGAAGGCGGCAGCCCCACTGCTGGTTCCAAGTGCACCTATGCTGCCTTCTTTGCCGGTGAGGTGCTCGCTGCTGCAGCTGCATTGCTGACGTGGCTGTGGGCTTGTGTTACTTGAAAGCAGCAGCCCCACCGCTGGTTCCAAGTGCACCTACGCCGCTGTCTTTGCTGGTGCGCTGCACTGTTGGCACAACATAAGTTCACCCCCCAGCGGGGAATCGTCAAAATTTGCACCCTCAACCACCTGAATATGCCCCCGTCCTGCGCTGCTGCCACAACACCCGGTCTCTGGCACTACTGCTTCTGCCCCTCGTGGCACAGCACGCCGCATGACATGTGGTGCAGTGGGCGAGGCTGTGCCGCCGCCGCCGCCTTGCGCCGCCGCGCCTGCTTGCCTTCCCTGCTTGCCTTCCCTGTGCACCCCTCACATGCATGTGTGTGTGTGTGCCTCCCTGCTTGCGAGCAGACTGCGAGCACGAGGTGAAGCCAGTGATGGGCGGCCACCGCCTGGCGCTAGTCTACAACCTGCTGCATGTACGTGGGGCACCGAAGGGTGCATTGCCTTTTTAACCTGTGCCTATGTGCCAGCGCCGCTTTCATGCAGCCTCTTGCTGACGCCCGCTGTGCCCTGGCTTTTGCCCAGCCCCCCGTGGCACACCTCGCCGACCCCTCCTCTTAACCCCCTGTCCTGTTTTTTCCACAGCGGGCTGGCAACCTGACCCTGCTGCTGCCTGCTCCTGAGCAGTGCAATGTTCCTGCCTTGTGTACCCACTGTGCTGTTCCCGTGTGACCCAACGGCACTGCGTTTCTTAGTCATGAGTCTGACAACCTCACACATGCGATCTTTGGCACCTCCCCTGCAGGTGGGCCAGGGCCCGGCGCCGGCGGTGCCAGACGCTGGCCCCCGCCTGGCCGGGCTGCGCGAGGCGGTGCAGTGCTGGGAGGCGGACGATGACGGACCTGAAAAGATTTGCATCATGATGGAGCACCGGCACAGAGGTGATATATCTCCCGACTTGTGGCCCGCATGTGACGTGGCATGGCACTTAGCAGCGTGTCAAGTTGAGTCAGCCTGCAGTGGCTGTTGGCCTGTGTGGCTGACGCCAACTGCATGGGCGCAAACCCAGTGCTTGTACTGGGGACAAGGGGCTGCAGCAAGGTGCAGCACGCCAGCCTGCGGGCTGTGCCTTTGCAAGACTGAACCCCTGACCCCCCTGAACCCTAGCCCTCACTCCACTCGCTCAATCTTGCAGGCGGGCATCGCCTCTGGGCTTTGCGCGCTCAAGGGCGTTGACCGAGCGGCAGGCAAGGTGGGTGGGCGGGCGAGTGGGGAGTGATGATGGGCATGCTGTGTGAACAGCGAGGGCACACATTATTGCACGCCCCACTCACCTGCCCGCCCGCCTGCCTGCCTGCCCGCCTGCTTGCCTAACCAACAGTTAGCTGTACCCTCACACCCAACAGCCACGCCCTTGTCATGAATGCCCTCGACATACATCCCCGCCTCCTGTCCGGCCCTCCAGCAGGCTGCCGGTGAGGCCCGCTCCCAGACTTTGGGTCCCCCCCAAGAAAACATGTCATGTGCCTCCTCCTCTCCCTGCCAGGCGCTGCGCCAGCTGGCGGCCGAGGGTGTGGTGGATGCCCACATGGCCATTCTGGACAAGCGGGAGGTGTGGGCGGTGGAGGAGGAGGATGACTACTATGGGTGAGAGTCGCAGGGTGGGGCTACAATGTGGCGGAGGACGGGAAAGCATCTTGGGTCCAATAGTAATATGTGTGGAGGATCACTATGGGTGAGACGCTCACGGGTGAGGCGGAGTTGTTGAGTAAAGGGGCCTGTGGGGGTCAGGCCCATGATGGCTCTTATACAGACTGCCCCGGCCCCCGCATCACTCGTGGAGAAAAGCAGCGCTCTGCCTCATTTTGACAACGTTGTCGCATCGTCCACTCGGGTGTTTGGGGCACAGCTGGGCTGGACGAACAACCGCCGCTGCATGCATCTGAGCAGCCCCCAGAGCGTCCCATGTCGGGCGCCACGCTTGCCTGCAGGTATAACAAGCGGCGACGGTACGATTATTACGACAGCGACGCAGACGAGGAGGATGAGGAAGAAGATGAGCAGAAGAAGGAGGGGTACACATTGTTGGATGTGAGTTGCACTAGTGTCAAAGGGATTGATTGCGGGGCTGTGGGGTGGGCTTGCTTTCATCTGCCGAGCAGCTGCGCACGCTGCTGTCGCTGGCAAGATGCAGCTCACAGCCCCACTGCCTCTCTTCCTCGTGTCGTGCAGTAGCCAAATCAGCTGCACCTCAGAACGTGTTTGTTCCTTTTGGCAGAAAAGCCCACACACTCTGGCAGCCCTCAAGTTGAACGGCGGCAGCCGACCGCATGTCCTGACACTGTTGTGTTTCTGTGTTCTGTGCCTCCCTGCCTCCCCGCCTCCCGTTCTCATGCCGCAGTGCATAGAAGGCAGCCACGCGGTGGACAAGTGGGTCACTCTGGATGGAAAGAAGCGGGAGTTTGGGGAGATGCAGGTGGGGCTGAATCTGTTGCGAAGCTGGCGACGTGGCAGGCCACCCTGGCAGCTGCATTGCTGTGCTGGCGCTGTGCCTGCTGCCAGCTATGCTTGGTTTCCCACTTGGTTTCCCACTTGGTTTCCCACCTGTCCTCGCTCTTGCGCCTCCTTCTCGCGCCTCCCGCTTGTTTCCTCCCTCTTGCGTCGCCATCTTGCACTGCAGCCGTGGCACTGCTGGCTGGCCATTAGCTGGCACGCTGCCTACTAATGCCGTCAGGCGCGCCCCACTCCCTGACCCGCCTGACCTGCCTGCCCCCTCTCAGTGTGTCACTCGCAGTGCTGCTGTGCCATGCTGTGCTGCGCTGCGCTGTGCTGTTCCGCAGGTGGATGAGGAGACCGAGGTCCTCCCTGGCGACTACTTCGAGTCGACGGAGCCGGACGGAGAGGTGAGAAATCCGCTGAGCTGCAGCATCCACTATGCAGGATCCGCTGCGCTCCGACGTCCGCTATGCTGCATGATCCGCTATGCGTGATGCGCGTTAATGCGTGCTCCATTCTGCTATGCTGCACGATCCGCTGTGCTGCCTGACGTCTGAATGTGTGCACAGGTGTTGGGCCATGTGACCAAGCTGAACAGGCTAGCCTATAGAAGCCTACAGGGGGGATATATACAGGCTCTAGGCTCGCCATGCGCTCTGCTTCCCTCCCCACTTTCTCCACGTGCTGCCTTTTCTGCCATCCGCAGGATCATGAGGGGTACACTGGCAATGAGGGAGCCACGCTGGACAGGTGGGGCCCTGCTCTCTCCCTGCACCCGCGGGGGCCAGCGAATGTGTACCCCCTGGGGGGTAGCTGTTCAATTTTCTAGTTTTTTTCGAAGCGCTGCGTCGGCACATGTGTGCGCTGCAGCTGCATTGAGGAGAGCCTTAGAGAGCCAGCAGCACACGGAGATGAAGCCTGCCAATGAAGAGGCTGGGAGGTGGCTGCTGGCTGGCAGGGCGATGCTGGCAAGCTGGCTGTGCCTCTTGCAGCTGCTGCAGAGTTGGGACCAGAGGGTGGCCGGTGGACATTTTTGGTACTGCTGACGCCCCCACACCCTTTGCTTTGCACTGTCGATCATCCCTCCTTTCCAACTGCCAGGTGGTACCACCGGGCCGCTCTCGTGGTGTGGCCCCGCAGCCGCCGCTTCCGCATCCTGGCCTCCACAAATATCAACGGCGCCATTGCACAGCTGGCAGCTGACGTGGCGGCGGGCGAGCCAGCTCAGCATTGTGCGGAGTTCGCCGCCGGCATCTGTGAGCACCTGGATAGGGGAGGCGGCAGCGGAGGTGGGTTGTATGGAGGAGGGTATCACATGCTGGGTGCCTGCTCCCACAGCTACCAGAGCAGCGCCAGCGGGGACACCCTGGCGCAGCTGATGGGATGCATCGCTGACCTGGCACGTGCTGAGCTGGCAGTGCCAGCTGGCCAAGTGGCTGGCGCAGCAGCGGCAGGCGGCTCGGCAGCAGCAGCGGCAGCAGCAGCAGCAGGCGGCACTGCAGCAGGCGGCTCGGCAGCAGCAGGCGGCACAGCAGCAGGCGGCGACGCGGCAGCAGCAGCAGGCGGCACAGCAGCAGCAGTGCCCGCCGCCCCTTTGCCTGCTGAGCTGGCACGCCGCTTTTTGCAAACAGTCCTCCCTCCCCGGCTCAACGGCGGCCAGCATGCAGCTGCCGTGTTCCGCCTGTGTGCCGCCGTGGGCTGGCCTTAGGCGCAGCCTGCTGTGCTGGCACTGATGCAGCACTGCCTGGCCAAGCCCCAATCGATCAGCCAGGCGGTCTCCTTGCTGCATGGCCTGGCAGAGAAGCTGGGCCGTTTGCAGCTTCTGGCGCAGCCTGTCCCTGCAGCAGCGGCGGCGGCGGCGGCGGCGGCGGCGGACAGTGCCAGTGGTAACGAAGCGGGTGCAGCCGCCTGCCTGGCGGCCGCATGCCAGCTGGTGACAGCCGCAGTCTCAGCTCAGCCCGGCCAGGCACAGCCAGCAGGCGTGCTGGCCCAGCTGCTAGACTCGCTGGCACTGCTGGGCTCTTCGCAGCTGCTGCCGCTGGCTCAGCAGCTGCTGCCGCTGGCTGGTGAGTGCATGCAGGCCAGCACGGTGCCGCCGCTGCTGCGCCTGCACCAGCGCTTCGGCTGGGAAGCAGTCCGGCCGGCAGCAGAGCGGTTGGTGGCCCGCTGCCAGGCAGACAGCAGCCAGCTTCCACACAGCCTGTCCCTGCTGCGCCAGCTGGCTGAGGTGGCAGCGACCGCAGCAGGCACAGCGCAGCAGCAGCAGCAGCCGGGACGGCAGGCGGCGGCGGCGGCAGCGGGCAAGGAGAATGCCGGCGCGGCAGCCCAGGCGCCTGCAGCCAAAGCGGCAGCGCAGGTACAGCAAGCGCAGCAGGCACAGCAGCTGCAGCAGCACCTGGCCCCTCTGCTGGCGGCTGTGCTTGACGTGGCGCTGCAAGAGGCTGACGTGTCGCCAGCCGGCCAGGCTCGCGACACGCCTGCTGTGGTCGACTCCTTTGCCGCTGTGCACGCTTTGCTGCCGGCGGTGGGGCTGCAGCCGTGTCGCGCTGCCTTCGTGGCAGGCATGCCGCTGACTGGGCTGGCTGACAGGCTGGCGCTGCTGTCTGCCAGGCTGGCACAGTTGGAGCGGCGCTACCCCCCACTGCAGTGCCTGCACCCTGCCTGCACCCAGCTGCACAGTCTACTCGGCAAGGAGTCGGCACAAGGTGGGCTCCAGGTTTTGCTGGCTGCTGCTGTGGGGTGGGGAGCAAGAGCAAGAGCAAGAGCAAGTTTGACCTGCTGCCGCCGCCATGCTTTGCAGTTACGTGGCTTGGAAGACAGCACGCCCAGCCCTGTCCTGGTCTAGACCCCTGTCCTGTGTGGTCTGTGGTCTGTCACACCCCTGCACCCCAACCCATCACTGTCTGTCACGCCCCTCCCGCCTTGCTCACAGGCTGCCCCGCCTTGGTGGCGCTCACCCGCCACACTGCGACCCGCCTCAAGGCGCTGTCCAAGCCGCTGTTGGCGCCGCAGCAGGACAGGAGCTTGGATTGCAAGATCAGCTGCACCTGTGGTGACTGCCGCACTGTGCAGGTAGGTGTGTGGTCCGTGCACTGCTGCTGCTGCTTTAGGGGATCATTTTTGCAGCCTTTCAATGTGGATCCCCCATCAGCCCTGAATGTGGCTCCCCGATGAAGCATTCAGATTCGCGTGTGTGTGTGCTCATGTGGTTGGATGTGGGAGGAGACGAATAGGCACTGTGCCCCGCCTGCGCATGTGTCCGCCTTTGTGTCCTGCCCTGCCCCGCCTGGCCATTGCCCGCCTGCTCGTTCTGCCCCGCCCCTCCTGCCCATGTGCCAACCTGCCTGCCCTGCCTTTGCTCCGCCCCACCCTGTCCCTCCCCGCCTGCAGGCCTTCCTGCAGCACCGCAGCGAGCAGACCAAGGTCCTGCCCCTGGCAAAGCACCGGCGGCAGCACCTACACAACCAGCTGGACGCTCGAGCACGCGGCCTGGTGAGCTTGCTACTTTTGAGGCCTTCCATCTGGGGAGCGGGCTCCTCAGGCACAAAAGGCCTGGTTGAGGACCACAATGTACCATGCCTGTGTATTGTATACTGTGGCAGTGGAAAACCCTCCATGCTGCTTGCTGCACACCACTGCCGCTTCACCACCATGCCTGCCTGCCTGCCTGCCTTGCCTGCCTGCGCTGCCAGGTCACCCACGCCACCGACCACCGAGGCAACCCCCACAAGCTGGTGCTCACAAAGACGGCACAGCAGTGGCAGTCACGGCAGGAGCAGGGGAAGCAGCTGGCCAGCAAGGGGGCAGAGCTCAGGAAGCTGCTGCCACGGGCGCCCCCCTGGGAGGGTGCGGCGGCGGCGGCGGCGGCGCTGGCGGGGTTGCCTGCTGCAGCAGCAGGAGCGGGAGGCGGGGCAGCATCCGGGCGGCAGCAGGCAGCTGCGCAGCAGGCAATTGACCTGACCATTTCTCCCTGAGCTTGGAGCTGAGGCGTGCTAGGGTGGCATGTGGCTGTCATGTGTAGCAACAGCTGAAGTGCAGTCTGTGGTGCCAATATGTTTATCGAGAGCCAGGAGGGAGGGCAGGACATGCAAAGCCTCTTGTTGGCAAAGCCTTTTGTTGGCCAGGACAGCCCCCCACCGGGTCGCCACTGGCCGCCCTGACAGCACCATCCTGTCGGGTGGAAGGGCGGGGCTTCCCAAGCCGCTCACTGCACAGGGCCTCCGCTCACCACACAGCGCCCCCTGCTCGCAGAACACATGTTATGTGGTCGGGATTGGGGCACACAAGTGCAGCTCTGCAATTATGCAGCGCCGCGCTGTCTGCCAGCGCGCCCACATGTCCCCCTGCCTGTATGCTCGACTGCGCACCTGCCGCGTGTGGAGCCTGTGCACTGCGTTTGTGTTGAAGGCAGACTGTTACTTGGTTCACCAATTTACAATTCCAAAACGTATATGTGGAATTGAGTACAACTCATGCCCCCTAAACCTTCCGGAATCAATCCATCGACCAAAGTACATTTCAAGTCTCCGGGGAGCCGGCAACTTGCTCATGAGACTGGGTGGGGCAAGGGTGAAACATAATGAAGTTTGTGGCAACGACACAAAAAAGTGTGCGATGCGGGCGCTGGTTGACTGGGCCAGCCAGGCCGTGGGGTGGGAATCGAGGGTGGGAATCGCGGGTGGGAACAGGTCTGTGAATTGTGTGCGAAGGGTGGTGTACAGGGGTCATAAAGAAAGTCAGACGCGTTTCGGGTAGGTGAAGGACAGTGGGGCCAATGCAGGTCTGTGCGAGTCGGGCAAGGTGCCTCTCCGGCATTGACACCGATTAATGAAGGGAGACACTTGTGGGGCAAAACCAATCACCAGGCGGGGGCTTTGGGAGGGGTGGGCAGCGCCGGTCGCATCAACCTTGAGAGCACAAGCAGGCATGATGTGTAGAAGGCTTGAAGCATTGGTCATGTCTTAGGACGGCAGGGCAGCAAAGATTCAAATGACTGAACAAAAAGGCAGGAGGGCAGTAGGGCTGCAAACGACTTGGGCAAGTGAACAGAAGGGGCAGGCTTTGGTTCTACGGCATAGAAAGTGCATGGCATGCCGGCCGCTGGGTACTGGTCACTATGACCTGTGGGTCCTTTGGGACAGGTCACGCTGGCTGCCTGCGGCGCTGCCTGCGGCGCTTCCTGAGCTAGAGCCAGCAGAAGGGGCGGTGGAGGGCTCCCGAGCTGAGTCGGCACTCCCTCGAAAGGGCGACGGAAGAGCGCCCCCCCGAAAGGGCGATGGCATCACGGTCCCGGAGCCCCCTGTGGGCCCGCTGAGCCGCCCAGTAAACGCCGGCTGCAGCGCCCCCCGCCGCGCCTCCCTCTCGATGGCCCGGTTGATGAAGTGCGGCAGGTAGTTTGCGCCGATGAGGCGGGCGCGCTGCACGGCAGCGGGGTGTGCAGGCAAGCGACGGGGTAGCAGGTCACACTGTCAAAACGCCTGTTGCATGCCATCTCAAAACCCAAAGCACTTTGCTTGGCAACCATGCGTGTTGGCTTGCCGACACGTCCGACCAAGAGTCTCCGCAGATGGTTTGCTGCCTCCCAGGATGGGGGTCACGCATGACACCCAAACATCCATGATGTGACCACCGGCCCCAGCCCCAGCCCCCGTGCCCGCCGGTCTCCCTGTCCGCTCACGTCCAGTGCCTTGGCAAACTTGAAGTTGTAGAGCAGGGCGGCCTGGATCTTGTTTGGGAAGAAGAGGAAGGCGAAGAGGAAGAGGAAGAAGAAGATGAGGCTGCCCAGGAACCAGTCCAGCGCACTGCAGGTAAGGTGGGGGTGGGCGGGAGGGCAGCTGGCGTCAGCTAATCAAGGCAGGCGGGTAACAGACGGGTAGAGGTGTCATCACATCATCACATTCAAGATGCACAGGCCGCCTGCTCAACAAGGCACCCCCATTCGCCACGACGCTCGCTGCAAAGGCACGTGCCTCCCCCTCCTCGCCCCTCCCCTCCCCTCCTTCCCTCTTCCTTCCCTTCTCCTCCCCTCCTCCCCTTCCCCTCCTCCCCGTGTCTCCCCTCCTCCCCGTTTCTTCCCTCCCCTCCCCCCGCGGCTTCCCTCCCCTCCCTCACCGGAAGACGTCGTCTGTCAGGCGGCGCGCCCACAGCCAGCTGCGGACGGGATGCACGTAGATGCACACGGCCACCGCCAGCTTGGTGAGCGCAAAGTTGGCCATGGCGATGAGCAGGAAGTTTTTGAGGCCCACGGTGGACACCTCCTCGGGGAAGAACCACAGGATGAAGGCCTGCGTGGCAGGAGGGCGGGAGTCAGAAGGGAAGCAGTGCTCCCTGTCAGCTGGGAGAGGAAGCTTGCCTCATGCAGAAGAGGGAGCCAATGCATGTCATGCAGGGGGCCTCACACAGCCAAGGGGCGTTGATGCAAGCTTGGGAGCTTGGTAGTATGCCAGATTTGGCGGTGGCTCACAGGCGGAACCATAGAGGACCTCCAACCGCCAAACACATGTGTGCCCAGGCTTGGCGAACACAGCAGCTCGAGCACTCTGTCCTCTGCCGAAGTGCTCCGTGAGGCAATGGCACACTGTGGCACACGCGTGCTTGGGGTATAGGGCACATGTGCTCACCACAAGGGTCAGGGCGCAGAGCACAAAGGTGACGCGGGCAATGCGCCAGCCGCCGTAGTGGTGCCGCTTCAGGAGCGCCGTGCGCAGAACTGAAAATGCGATGACCAGCAGCCAGAAGGCGGCCGTCAGCACGCCAGCTACGACGTACCTGCAGCGTGAAGCGTGAGGCAGGGGTGATCTGGCGTGAGGGAAACTGGCACAGGTATGCAAGAGGGTCGGAACAATCAATCAACTACATTCCAGCGGGAGATAGCAACGGCCTCACGGGACAGGGCGGGGAAAGAGTGTCAGAACTAAGTTTTTAGCAAAGACACAGAAAGTGTGCTAATTTTTACATTATTACATTATTAATAATGGACAGGGCTAGAGCAGCTGTGACGCACAGGGTTGGAGCATTTCTGTTGCATAGGGTCAAGACCGATCCAGCCCAAGGGGCTGTGTGGTGGCAGCTCCCCCCACTGCCGCCAACAAGCCTGACAGCGTGTCCTTGCACAAGCCACTCACTTGTTGTACTTCATTTCGTGCATCTTGGTCAGTGCGCCCAGCCCGATGAGCGCAGAGGTGGGCAGCGCAGCAAGCAGCCCTTGAATGGAAGCCGACACTGCGTTGCTCTGGAAGTCAGAAAGTGGGAGCGGCAGCCATTTCAGGCAGCTTCAAGTTGATTTGATGCTGGGGGGGATACTGGCAGGGACGAGGAAAGACCCGCGGCAGGCCTTATGCACCTCTGAGCATTGGTTGGGCCTTGCCTATGTACTCCTTACAGCACCGATAGCCTGCCCAGACGCACACAATACTGCCAGCACACACATAAATGTACACGAGACCGATGCTGGCTCAGCCAGGCTCCCGCCTGGAGGCTCCCGCCTGGGCTTGAAATGTAATGGATGATTTCATGTAACACACACACACACACACACACACACACACACACACACACACACACACACACACACACACACACACAC
>JTEE01000331.1:24302-49882 GCA_002896455.3 Chlorella sp. ArM0029B | reverse complement strand
CACAGCATAGCACAGCACAGCACAGCACAGCACAGCACAGCACAGCACAGCATTGAAACGCGGCACCCTCTACGCAGCAGCTGTGGCACACCGCCAGTACACGGCATTCCCACCTGGCTGGACACCACGTATGTGAACTTGGAGCTGACCAGGCCGTTGATCAGGCGCTCATAGTTGGCGGCGGCCATGTCGGGATGCTTGGGATACTCGAGGGAGGCCAGCAGGCGCAGCGCCTTCTCGTACGTCATCATGCCCCTGCACAAAGGTTGCAAAAGGTTTGAAAAGTGCAGTCACATAAACAGGAAGTGCGGAATGGGCATGCCAGGAAAGCAGGGTGTGGGATCAGAAGGCGCTTGCTGTACCAGTCATCGAAGAAGCCAGGAGGCAGCCAGCTGAGGCTCAAGTTAAGAGTGTCTGCGGCCTGGCTTCACCTGACGGTGCGCGCCAGCAGCTGGCCACGGTAGGAGGCCCACAGTAGCAGCTCGTTCTGCTTGCCCTCCAGGGGCCCGCCCGCATCAAAGTCGCCCTCGGTCACATACCTGCACAGGGTCAGCATGTGGGTTGCAGTTGCAGAGTTGAAAGCATGCACAGCAGTGCAGCTGGCGGGCCCGCTTCCACAGGCAGCAGTGGCATATATGCAGCAAGCTGTGTGCCCGTGCTCGTTGTGATGCCAGGGCGGGCAGGGCACGCCTCTCCCATTTTAAAGTGCCCAGCAGGGGCAGCGTGACACGTGGGCCACAGCACAAGTATCTTTCATCCACAGCACAGGCGAGCCAGGTCATGCCATGCTGTGCCATGCTGTGCCATGCTGTGGCATGCAGTGCCATGCTGTGTGCTGCGCCACGCATCACGCCCTGTGCCGGGCAAGCGGCGTGCTGCGCGCCACCCAGCACCCACCGTGGGTCTAGCCCGAGGTCTTGCAGGCCCCCAGGCCCGCCCCTGAGCCGCTCCATCAGGTTCTGCCACTCCTGCTCGTATGCGGAGCGCAGCCACTGCATGGTGCTCACGCCGTCCTCGTTCTCGCTCATCAGGTCCGTCATGCCCTGTGGATCGAACACGTAGTTTGAACCCCAGTAAGGGGAGCGGTTGTGGTGGTGGAGAAGGGCCCAGGGCCGGGGACACAGGCGAGGGAGATGGGTGTTGAGCAGGAGGGAGGGAGGCCAGTGGTCACTGGCGACTCAGTTGCAGCAGGTGCCTCGCAGCCATGAGTTTCCAATGCAGCAGCCAGAGCTAGCGCCTCACAGATGACAGCGTTTCATGGCACCGCAGCATCGAAGCAAAGCAAGGGAGCCCTGCTAGATGAACTCCATCCCAGCTGTCAGGATGTGCATGTTGTTTGAGCCGTGGCCGAGTGACAGTCCAACAGCAGCTACCAGGGAGCCGTCTGGGAGCTGCCGGGAAGCTGCAGGCCCCAGAAGCCAGCCCGAAGCTGTCCGCACCTTGGTGTCTGCCCGGGGCATGCGGAAGCGGTCTGCAACCGTCTGTGCGTTGAGCGCATAGATCACGTCCTCCCGGAAGTGCGGCGTCAGCGTGTTGAAGCTCAGCATCTCGTCCACCGTGGGAGGCTTGTGCTGCAGCAGAGGAGCGGAAGCAGTGAGCAAGCGTGGCGGCTGGTTGAGCCGCAAGGGGAGGGGCGTGAAGATGCCTTCCCCGACAGGTGGGATGCCGGCCTTGTGCTGCACAGAAGCAGGGAGAGCGGCAGATTGGGGAGCAACATCGGGGGAGGGAGGTGAAGCCTGCCGGGCCGTCCTGGCTCAAGCTTAGCAAGCGGAAGTGATGGCAAACCAGCAGGCGCATGGCCGCCTCTGGTGCACAGGGTTTGGCCCGCAAATGGCAGGCAGCCATGTTGAACACACGGCACGGGGTGCTTGCTGTGCGAGGCACCCTCGCTCCCGCCTCACCAGGGTGGGGTTCTTCAGGGACCCAATGAAGAAGGAGAGCACGCGCTGCGCCTCTGCGCCACGTGGCTGAGCGTTCTTGGCGCTCAGCTCCAGCATCTTGAGCACCTGCTTGATGACCTGCAGGGTGAGGAAGAAGAAAGAATGACAGCCCGAGCGCGTGGGGTTGAGGGAACCGACAGGATGTCAAGCCAAAGGCACCTGTCAGCTAGCACGGCCTGCGGGGTGCATTTAGTTGCACAGTGATCGGGGGGCACAGTGGTCGGGGGGCACAGTTCAGTGGGCAGTGGAGACGAGCAGGCACCCCTGGCTTGCTTGGTAACCAGCAGAGCCGCTGCCGCCAATCTCGGGGTGCTTTTCGCCTTGGCCTTGTCACTTATGCATAGCAAGCGCAGGGGTTACGGGATTGCTGGCCGAATCGGGCACAGGACCTTGCATTTCGAGCCACGATGTTAGGGAAGAGTTGCAGGGCAACCGCACCGTCCATCCCCGCCATGTGGCCCCATACCTTGTGCATGCAGCTCTGGGTTGCTGAGGGCTTGGCTGTTGTAAATAGCTCCTTCACGCCGTCACCCTGATCGAAGTCAGACACAGCAGTCTCCACCTCTTTCAGAACCTGATGACATGGGGTTTGAGGTGTGGTCCAATGGGTGTTGTGGGGGTGGGGGTGGGCGGGGGGAGGACAGGCGAAGGGGATGGGATAGGGGTTGGTGCCCAGACAGAAAAGTGCCCTGCTCTTGTCTGAACGTGAGAGAGACAGTGGGCAGGGCAAGCAGCCTGCTCAGATGTCACTCCATCTTTCCGGCATGGGTCAGCAAGAGTGTGTAACATGCAACGAGAGTCTCACCGTCCTCAAGGTGTCCGCCCGGATTCTCTTCTCATCCTTGGGCCCATAAACATGGATCACCTCCTGCCGGGGGCAAAACAAAAGGTGAAGGAGCAGAGAGAGCACTGACAATTGCACCGTTTGCACCTTGCTCCCTCTGCTGCTCCTCCCACTGCCTCCTCGTCAGGCCACCAGACTGCAGGTGCGGCCCCAGGCCCCCTCGCCGTCACTTCCTCCTCCACAACCTTGAGCATCTTGCTGATGCACCCCTTCAGCCCCTTGATTGCGTCCATCCTGCAGTTCAGACAGTGGTGCCGGTGGCATGCTTGAGCTCACTGCCAGCTGCATCTGGATTTAGCAAGCTTGCTGTTGGCAGCTCCCGGCGCACACACACAATGCGCCACACCCCCTGCACCTGTACCGCTCCGCCGCAAAGTCGCCTGGCCTGACCAGCATCGACACCTTCTGCATCTGCTTCAGCAAATTCAGCACGGTATCCACAGCCATGGCGCGCTCTGCACACACGGGCGGGCAGGCAGAGCAGTCATTAACAGTGCAGTTCCAGGGCGGCCTCGGGGTCGACTACTTGACAATGACCCAACGGGCTGTATTTTTTGAAACTATGTTACTCAGAGGATGGAGGGCAGGGAGCTGAGCTGGAGGTGTGCAACATGCAATCAGGGGGCTGGGGCTGAACCCTCGGCGTGTTTAAATGGATACCCGGTGCCCCCCCACCCCACTCAATTGCACACAAACACACACACAAACACATCCATGCACCGCCTCACTCTCTCTGTGCTCGTTCGTCCGCGCCTGCTCCAGCGGCATAAACTGCAGCAGTGCACCAGCCTGCTGTGGTGTGATGACCAGCAGCTGCAAACACGGCAGGTGGCATCAATGAAGAAGGGTACAGGCTGAGGTTGTGTGGGGTGGGGAAGCTAACAGGAAGCTAGACAGTAGGCGCCAGTCAGCCATCCCCAGGTGACTTCAGTGCGCCAGCAGAACGAATCGCATACAAGAAGGCCAGCCTTCCCCTGCTGTGACCTCGGAGGTGAGGAAACCAGCGGGTTCATCAGCACCGAGAAAGTGCAGTCCTGCTACTTCCACCTCACTAAGCTGCACCTCATCTGGCCATGGCCACAGTCTACCCTTTCACTGCAACGTGTGCTTGCTGAGCTGCCCTACACACCGCACCCTGCACCCTTCTGCCCTGGCTTCCCACCTGCACCAGCAGCCAGACCACCAGGCTGCGGATCTCTTGAAGCGCCAGCGTCTCCGCTTCATTCAGGATGGGCGATTCCATGGCTTTGCTGACCTGCAGTAGAGAAGTCGAGGAGGCAGGGCTGGTTGACCTGGCAGGCAGGCAGACCTGCAGCCGATAACCGAGGGGCCACAGCTGGCGGGCCATGACCAGGCAGGCAGGCAGGCAGGCAGGCAGGCAAGGGATATCCACCCGCCAGCAGCAGCAGCAGAGCGAGGCTGGGAAGCCAGGAAAGGTGGGGAGGCAAGCAGTGCATAAACTACATCTGAACACACTCACACCCACCCTCTCCCATGAGACCGTTGCTGGCTCCCCGCTGGACTTGAAATGTAATTGATTGATTTATAAATCAGCACATGATGTGGCCGTGCAGCAGACAGGGAGATGAATGGGCACTTGGCCATGCATTGGAGGTTGCCCGACCGATGCACCCGCAGGTACACATCTGGGGAACTCCGTACCCAGTGCATGCATCATACTGCTTGCCCCAGTCACCCCAACAAATCTCCTGCCTCGTGAGACCGCTCCTGGCTCACTATGGACATCAAATGTAATAATCTAACTAACTACCATACCTGGCCGGCGTAGAAGAAGACGGGCATGATGAAAGGCTTCAGGCCGCCCCGCTCCACCTGCGTGGCACGCCATGGCAGTAGCAGGGCATGCTGTCAATCCTCTGTCTTTCCTTGAACACTGTGTGCACTTTAAAGCCGTCGACAGGTGTGGGTGATGCGCACGAGTGGGAGCAGGCCGCCTGCCTAGCCAGACCCGCCCTCTGACTTGCTAAAAGGCACACGGTAGCGCGTTGCACCACGTATTGCCCTCTCTTCCAACAGGCATCCCTCCGCCCAGGCGTGCCTCCTGCTCTCCCAGCAGGCCGGCGCCAAGACACCCTTACCACGTCCTTCTCGATGGGCACAAACACGAGGTTCCCCAGCTCCTCGTTTGAAATGTGGTCCACGCTGCAGGATGAGAGTGCGAGGGTGGGTGCCGGGTTGGGTGCGGGAAGGTCGCTTGAAAAGCGAGAAAGTGCATGGGTGGCCAGGCCCGGCGCATACAGCAACGCCAAGGGGTGCATGGTAAGTTGTGTGCTCTACCACCGGGGTGTGTGCGTGCCTCGAAAAAAGGAAAGCACCAGGAAGGGGGGGTAGGCTGATGCCAGGTGCAAGGGTGTGTGTGCATGCGCACAGCAGTACCAAAGCCCCCCCCCATGCCCCTTGCACTCACTGCCACCCAACTCTGCCCACTTACTCGCGCAGCTCCTGCACAATGCTGTTCCACACCTCGCCAAACACGGTCCACTGCACGTCCTGGTCGCCCGCACCCTCATCCGCTGACTGGCCGCCGGCAGCAGTGTTGGTGCCCGCTTGTGGCGCAGTGTTGAAGTTCAACTTGCGGGCCAATTTTATGCGGGGGGCGGTGTGGGCATCAAGAAAGTTTGCAAGCGAGGCGGCAGATGCCTTTCGGCTTGAGCCATTTGACTTGGACGCCTGAGAAGCATCCTCCGTGTCCGCTGCCTGGGCCCTGGGCTGCGTTCTGCAGCATGCGGCACGGCACACCGGGGACAGGGGGGTACGCAGGCGTGCAGCACAGGCATGGTCGGCCGCCGGTTTCTGTGGCAAGGCTTGTGCAGGCAGGTGTGCACCTGCACCTACAAAGCTCAAGCCCCCAGGGCTCAGACTTATTCCCCGCTGTGTGCCGCACCGGGAACTGTCGCCTCTGCTGAGACGGACACGGTGTCACAGGAAGGAAGGCAGGGCTGTCTTGCTCACCTCATCAGGTTGTCCCGCCCCTTCTGGGAGACGCAGGACACCCACCACTGCTGGGGTGCCCGGTAGAACCTCTCCACCACCTCCTGCACCACACACGTGTCAATCAGAATAGTCATTTAGTTACTCTTCAAGTCCACGGGGATCCAACAACGGTGTCGTGGGACAGGGTGGGGGGAGAGTATCAGAATGGTGTTTGCAGCAAGAGGAAATAACTACAGCAGTGTGAAAAGCGCTCGGGGCAGCAACAGGTGACAGTGTAGCAGGCGGTGTGACAGCAGCCGCTGGGGAGAGGGGCGGCAGCAGTATACTGCAACAGCGGCAGCAACAACAACAGCCGAGCAGCAGCCGCAGCAGCAGCAGGAGCAGCAGGAGCAACGCACCCTGCAGCAGCAGCAGCAGCAGCAGCCAGCAGCAGCAGCAGCAGCCATTCCTCGCACCTGGAAGGTGGATGAGGATCCCAGGCCCAGGTGGTACATTCCCTTGAACCAGCCAAACACCGCCATCATGAGGAGGTAGAACACCTGGGGAGGGTAGGAGGAATTACACATGCATGGGGTTGTGAAGGCATTGCGCATGGCAGGCACTCAGCTCGCAAATGTGTAAGCAGTGCAAGGCCAAGCAGCCTAAGCTTAAGCAGCCCAAGCTTGCCAAGCAGTGTCACAGGCGCGGCGGTGGGCACCGTGTCAGCGGAAGCAGTGTGACAGGCACACAGGCGCAGGGGCTGCGTGCAGCCCGGCCCGAGCTGCTGCTGTGCATGCTGCGCCGCTCCCTGTGCATTGCAGTGTGCTGGCAGCCTGACCTGGGTGTCATTGAGGAGGACGATGAAGGTGGGGATGCAGCGAGCAATGACCAGGAAGATGTCGCCGTCTGTGGGTGTGCATGGAGAGGGCAGGGGTAGGGGTGGGGGTGGACTGGGGAGGGGAGTTTGACTTGTGTTCAATTGCCTTGTATTCAAAGCGCTGCAGTGCCACATGGGTGTGCGCTGCAGATGCGTCGAGGAGAACCTCAGGGAGGCATCATGCCGGGCCGGAAAGTTCTGAGTTTGGGACAGCAGCCGGTCTGGCCTTCATGCATGCATGTTTGATTAATTGATCGAGCAGCACATGTTTGTGCTGAACACACGCGTAACCGCCGATCAGTCAAGTCAGCCAATCCTGCTAGCCGGCGTGCTCCCTGCTCGCAGCCCAACATTCCCTGGCCCCACCCTGCTCCCACCCCGTTCCCACCCACCGAAAGTGACGTTGTCGGTGTTTGCTCCGCCCTTTTGGTAGGACACCCACCCGCTGCAGTTGCAGTTGGGGTGGCAGCGTGCGCGGGAGGTCGTTCAGTGAGACCCAAGTGTGCGGGTCACACCTGGGGCTGATCAGGCAAGCAAGCGGGGCGGGCAGGCAGACAGTTGAGGAGGGTTGAGAGCAAAGCGGCAGCAATGTCACTCAGCATTGTTTTCGACTCACCTCTGCCACAGCGCCCTGACGGGCACCTTGAGCGGGCGCATGAGGGCAAACCAGTCAAAGGCCAGCTTGGCGGCCAGGGTGAGCCCCCAGAAGAGGGCATTGGAGAAGAAGTTGACCCAGCCGGTCTGCAGGGGGCACACAGCGCGGCGCAGCGCAGCGCAGCGCAGTGCTGGTCAGTCGAGTTGGTAGCGCAGGCTGCACAAGTGACGAGGATTGCACACATGGCCAAGCCAGCAATGGCAGCCATGTTCGTGACCAAGCTAGCCAGGGGCCAGATCAACGGCAGTCATGCTTTTAACGAGCTGTAAGAATGGGGGCTTTAGACAAAGAACCGCTGACACTGCCCGACCCACACCTGCTTGCCTCAATCACCCCAACAAATCTCCTGTCTTGTGAGACCGCTCCTGGCTCCATATGGACATTAAATGTAACTAACTAACTGTAGCCCAGGGGCAGCGCACCTTGAGTGGGTAGGGTGAGAGGTATTCCAGGGGCACGGGGCGTGCGGAGGAGGCGGCGAGGCGCCCCAGCACCCAGATGGGAGGCGTCCACAGGTGGCGCAACCAGGACCCTCTCATCTCCAGCCCCTGGCGGCGCCTGCTCATCCAGTTGGCCGCCTGGTTGCCGTATGAGATGCAGTAGCCGTCTCGGGTGGTGATGACAGCGTGGCAGATGACCAGGAGTGTGTACAGGGCGCAGGCGTAGTAGAAGATTGGGAAGGGGAGGAAGTCCGCGAGCTGCGGGGAGGTGCATGAGGGAGTGGGCAGAAGGAGATCAAGGGGTGAGTTTCGAAGAGGGTGCGTGTTTTTTGAAGTACACAGCGGAGGCAGGGAGGCAGGGTGTGTGTGGCATGTGGCTACCAGCCACATGCCGAGCATTGTGTGGCTTGTTTAAATGGGCCCCAGCATTGCCTGCCGTAGAAGGGTGGGCAAAGATTCGAGGTGCTGTTGGGGATGCTTCCGCCCCGCCGGGCACATCACCCATTGAAGCAGGCCTTCACTGAAGCGCAGTGGCCCATCTTGTCAGCAAGGCATCAGTGATGCAAGGCAAGCGCCCCCCTGAGCGCACGGCCCCCTCCCAACCCAACCAGCTTCTCGTCCCGCACCACGCAGCCCAGGCCGACACCCATCCACACACAACCGCACCTTGTGGTGCATGCCTCTTCTTCCTCTCAGAATCTGGTCGGTGCTGAACTTGAATCCTCTTCCAGGGGATGTGAAACACTGTTGTGACTAGACACAAACGAAACCCACCTGGATGCCGAGCATGGCGTAGAGGACGGCGTTGATGGCCAGCCAGTCGATGATGCCGTTGATGTGGCGCCAGCGTGTCACCCCCAGGAGCTTGTGCTTCTTGTCTGCATGCACCGATGGGTAGAGCGCAGAGGGAGACCTCATGGTGATACACGGCAGAAAATTGGGTGTACGGTGACTGCACCCAGGCCGGCGTTGGCAGAAGCAGGCGGGCAGTTCGACCGCCCTGCCGAGGACGGAGGGGGCGAGCCGACAGAGGGGCAGCAACAGGGATTCACACAGCGTGCAACGGAGCTGGGCCATATCAAGCTGAGGTTTGCAGGCATGCGAAAAGATGCAGCTGTGGCTGACGCTGGCAAGCTGTGGCTGTAAGACTCAGCAGGCTCAGCAGGCTCAGCAGGCTCAGCAGGCAGCTGTCATGGAGGCAGGCTCGCACCCTCGTCGGCCCAGCTCTTCCGTGGAAAGGGTGCGTGGAGCCTGACGAAAACAAACAAAAAGTGCAGCACGCCTTGTGGTCGACTCTGTTCTTCGGAAGGGCGCTTCGGGAGGGCCGCTTGGAGTCGGGCGTGCGCAACAGCAAAGCAGAGCAGTACAGCAGTGCGTCTCACCCGAGTGCAAAAGCAAAGCAGGGCAGTACTGTACTGTACTGTTAACAGCAGTGCGTCTCACCCGGGGGGCGCTGTGTCCACCAGCTGGAGAAGCGCTCCAGCAGGGACAGGAAGCAGTGGCTGAGGGCCACGCTGCACAGTGCGTAGAAGTTGCCTGCACGTGCAGTGGGGTGGCGGTTCACCTTGTCGGAGCAATGTCATTACGTACAAGTCCACCCCATCGGTGTGAAGGCTGTGGAGAGGCAGGCAAGGGGCACCGATGCTGCAAACGCCGGCAAAGATTGGCTTCCCTGGCAATGGCCCAGAAAGAACAGCCACCCAGTGCATGCCTGCCGAACACTGCTGGCGGCGCCATCACTTCCACTTGCTGCCAGCTTATTCACGTGTCCCGTGCACACTTGTTACCAGCCCCCTCCCTTCCTCAACCCACCCACGCATTCACTTCTTCTGCGGAGCCTTGTCAGCACAGAGAGGGGGCAGCCAACACAGCTGCAAGGCAGCCACCAATGCCGGCCAGCAGTCTCCCCAGCCATTCACTCCTACTCTCCCGCTCCCAAAAGTGTCCCAGCCACTCACCCCGCTCCATGGCGTCCCACCCCCACAGCAGCACCCCCATCAGGTGGAACTCCAGGAGGAGGAAGGCCCACACTCGGAAGAAGGCCCTGCAAAGATTAGGGTGGGGTGGCCAGGCACGCAGGTGCATGCGCCAAGATGAACCCGTGGACTGGTGATGCCTGACTGAGGCTCAGCGCACAAGGCAGTGTGCACCCCACGCCCGCACACAGTCCATCCAACCCCCACACTCCCTGCCAAATCGTCCACCCTTGCCTGTGCTGGCTGGCGCAGGCAGGCCTCCCTGCAGGCACACCACTGGGAAGTAGCCTGCCGCTCCACCCCTTCAACCCTCCACCCACACTCGCTCACCTGTACAGCATCAGCAGCGAGCGGCGCTCCACAAACGTCTTCCCTGTGAACACATTGTCGGCCCACCAGGTGGGTGCCACCGGTGCGGCCTTCCCGGTGTCCGGCGGGTCAATCTGCACCGCCTGGTGCTCCGTGGGCCCCCCCGTCGCCCGCCTGATCAGCGTGGAGTACAGGTCGAGGTACAGAAGCCGCCCGCTGTGCTGCGGGCGCTGCTCAAATGCCAGCTCGTCCCAGCGCGGCTTGGGCGCCTGACTGCGCGGCGCGACCGGTGCCCCCTTAACTTCTCCGCCTCCTGCAGGCTCACCCTCACGTGATGCATCCCCGGCGCAGACCACGCCTGCTGGCCCTGGCTCCCCGCCGACCCGCTTCGCACCCAGCAGGGCCAGCGTCTGCATTGGCAGTGTGCAGGGGTATGGGTATGTGAGTGGGAATTGCCAAGGCGGTGCGGCCCGGGGCAGGGAGGTGAGACTTTCTCTTGCCAGGGCTGCCCTCAGTGCATGTGCTATAGGCAGTGTTGTGTATGCCTCGACCCGTCACGTTATGTATGCCTCCCAAACCACATGGGCACCTATGTGCAGGGCTTTGCAGCCGCCTTACATGTTTCACAACGTCAGGGATGCACAGGCTCTCGTTCACGTCATCATAGGCGATGCGCTGCCCGATCTCCACCTGCCAAATTGGGGTGGGAAAGGGCCAAGGCCATCACACACTTTGATAATGCAACACACACATGCTCTCGGATGCAAGCATGACCCAGCACCTGCCTGCCTGCCTGCCTGCCTGCCTGCCTGCCTGCCTGCCTGCCTGCCTGCCTGCCTGCCTGCCTGCACCCCCACCACACCAAGTCACCTGTGCTGCCTGCCCCCCATTCAGTGCCCACCCACCTTGGCTGTCCCCTTCTTGTCCACCTCTAGGGCCAAAAAGTCAAAGATGGGAGAGACCACCTGCACATGAGGGCATGCAATGACGTGGCATGCCTAGTGATTTCCTGAATTTGGCAAGGCTCCGGTGGTGATTTGAGGTTGTTGGTGTGTCTGGGTGCGCGTGGGAGGCGGCTGCGCAGGGCATGTGCAGCAGAGGGTGGGGCTCACTGGGGCACGTTGCTGCAGGGCCGCAGCACAAGGCTTTGCACAGTGCGCAGCCCAAGGTGCCAGCAATGCCAGGCCACACCGTTGTTGGCAAGTCCTGGGGGAAGGATCAATACAAACATGATCAATTGAGATCAACCTGAGCATAGCGGGGCATGCACCTTGCTGTGCCCCGCACGCACCGCTTCCAGGAAGGTGCCTCCATCTCCGTACACCACCATCTCAGCCAGCAGCCACTTGTCCTGGTCTGGAAGGGGTGTGACTTTGGGGTGGCCACAGATACCCGCCTTGGCAGTGCGCAAATCGCACAGCTGCAGCAGCAGCGGGTGGATGTGCAAGCCGTGGGTAGGGATGCGTGGGGAAGGGGATCAGTGGGGATGGGTGTGCCACCATGTGCGATGTGGATGCGAGATTGGCGCGCTGCCCAACGCCTTTCCACCCATTGGCAGTCACCACGCTGAGCTGCTGCCATCGGCAAGCCACGGACCTGCCAGCCTGGCAGCCCACCTGGTCCTCCCAGACCGACTTGTCGCCTTGCCCGAAAGGATCTTCGAGGATCTCCCCCGGTAGTCCGTTCAGCCTGGCATTAAAGTTCACGCGCCACTCATCAATGTCTTGGTGAAACATGTTGCGCAGGCGCAGGCGGTCCTGGCACAGCCCGTGGGCATCCGCCGTGCGTGCTGCACAGCAGGAGGTGGGAGGGCGAGGAGCAGGCAGTGCTGGTGAGGCTGGGAGGGTTGCAGGGCAGTTCTCCTTGGGCAGGGCAGGCTAAGCGGGACTGGAGCGGCAGACAATTTAGCATAGCAGGCCCGTCGTCAGGTGGGGTGGCACCCGCAGCGTGCACGGCAGCATGCACACCACCGGCCCAGCCCTTCAGGGGGCGCCATGCAGCCCAGTGCAGGCGAGCCCCGCCCAGCTAGGCAGCATGCGCAGCGCCGATGCAGGAATGTGGTGCCCCCGGGCACCCCCGCTGGGCACACATGGTGCACACACACTGCCCCAGGAGACCGCTGCTGGATCCCCCTGGTCCTAAAATGCAGTTGATCGTTTGACTCACATGCGTAGAGCGCAGAGGCCGGGACGGTGCCCCACGGGGCCGTGACCAGGGGTACCGAGATGTCCAGCTGGCGCTCCGCCGAGTTGCGCAGGCACCAGAAGAGGAACCACATGGTCTCGGGGAGGTGGCGCAGGTTGGCGCCCTCGCTGTAGAGGAGGAACCAGAGGGCCAGCTCCTCCAGCAGGTGCTCCCACTCCTGGGGCAGCTGCGGGGAGCAGGGCGGGAGGGGGAGGGAGTGTGTGAGTGCCAGTGCAAGGGTGGGTGTGACTTGCGGGCTCCTCCAGCAGGTGCTCCCACTCCTGGGGCAGCTGCGGGGAGCAAGGCGGATAGATCGGTGAGGGTGGGTGTGAGGGTGGGTGTGACATGGTGACTCCTCCCGCAAGTCTTCCCACTGATGGGGCAGCTGCGGGGAGCAGGGCAGGGTTTGGTCTATGCTGAGGGAGAGTGTGAGCGCAAGCAAGTGCTAGGGTGGGCTCGACTTGCAGGCTCCCCCCGCAGGTTCCCCCCCCACCAGGCCACCTGCGGGCGGCTGGGCAGGGGTGCAGGACATGCGAGGAAGGTTGTGACTTGGCACTCCCGCTTCAGGGGTTGTGAGGGCGGCAGACGCTGATGCACCAGGTGGGGGTCAGCACGGAAGGGCAGCTTGCGGGGGACTTCCTGGCCAGCAGCAAGGGCGCCCTGCCGCTGCGAAAGCTCGTCCGTCAGGTGAGAAGCAGCTCAGCCCTCCAGCCGGCTGCTCATGAGAAGCAAGGCGTGGGATGCAGAAGCGTGCAGTGCAGGCCGCTGTGAGGTGGGCAGCCAGGCAAGCCAAGCAAGCCAAGCAACGCATGTGCAGGTAGGTAAGCACCCAGCAACGCACCCAGAGGCAAGGCACCCAGAGCCCGATGTGCCGGCGGGCCGTAGTAGAGATGACGCAACCCTCACCTCAGCCGCCACCTTTGCACCGAGTTGCTTCTGTTGCTTCCAGCGCGCCCGGACCAGCTGCTGGAAGGTCAGCTGGTGCACGCGCTCTGGAAGGTCGACATGCTGGCACCAGTCGCGGTATCCCTGCAGGCGGGAGGGCAGCGGGCACAGCTGTGGTGATAAGATCGCCACTTGGTGCTGCCCGAGTGTGTGTCAAGTCAGACGAGTCTGTCCGCACAACTTTATCATGTCCAACACAGCTTGATGTTCCATCCTAAGTGCCCTACAACCCGCTCTTCGATCCACGGGGCACTCGGGCTGCTGTCGACCCCTGCACGCACCTGGAACACTGTGGCGTGCAGGCGGTACACCGAGCGCTCAAACTTGTCCTGGTCACTCCCTGCATGCAGCCGCAGTGGGGCATGACAGCACACGCCAATGCGCAAGCATGCAGGCTTTCAGGGGGGGCGCCAGAGGGCGGTGAGATGCATGCTGCCTGTGCCGTGCCCTCGTCTGGCCAGCAGGAGGGGCAGTCGGCCCTGTGCCTCGCGCACAGCCCACCCGCCGCACTCACTCCGCACGCCAAGCCCCTCTCGCCCGCTGCCTCGCCCACCTGCCGCCTTGTCCCGCCTCATCATGTTCTTCACCAACAGGCTCTCCATGTGGTCAGTCACCAGAAAGATGGTGGCCGGGGTGGAGGGCTGCGGGCCGACCGCCGCCCTGCTGGCGCCCAGCGGTGTGTCACCGCCCAGACCCGCTGCGGCCTTGCCGCTGCCAGCGCCCTGCGGCGTGCCGCCGGCCGTGCTTCCTGCCCCAGCGACGGTCTGCACTTGTGGCAATTAGGGGGGAATCAGGCAGCATGGAGTGGGTGCCTATTACAAAGAAAGCCCCTGGGGTCTGGAGCGGCAGGCGGGTTCAAGGCAAGTGTGCAGGCAGGCAGGCAGGCAGGCATGCAGGCAGGCAGGCAGAGGGATAGGAGGATGGCGTGTGAGCTGAACCACAGTAAGGCGGTGCAATCTGGTGGTGCATCCCAGCCACGCATGCAAGCAGGGCAGGCCGGAACGTACCAACCTTGCTGCTGCATCATCCGATGCAGAAGCAAGGGGTCAGCCGCACCTGCTGCCCAAACTGGGGGTTGGGGTTGAAGGCCTGGAAGCCGTAGCAGCGGCCCACGCGGTGCACCACCTGTACAGAGGGATGCATGGTTGGGCTATGAGTGCAGGTAGGGGCATGGGCAGCTCAAGTACCCACTCAACTTCCCCGTGCAGCCCCGTGCAGCAGGTACCTTCCCCCCTCCTTCCGCACCGTGTGGATTGCCGCCCGGCACCCTGCCGAATTGTCGGGCACCTGCGAGAGGCATGTGCAGCAGCAGGGAGGAGGTTCAGCAGGCTACCTTCGGCCCCACGGGCGCAACCGCAGTGTGGGGGTGACCCCACATGCCTGCCGCACGTTCCTGCCAACCCGCCGCGTGGTAGGCTTGGCCTACCCCGATGAGCGCCTCGACAGCGGCTATGTGTTGCTCCTGAGCACCAGGATCGGTCGCCATGTTGAAGCCAGCTGTGAAGGGTGGGGGGTCAGGTTGCTGTCCCTTGGTTAGGCCAACAAGGTCCCTTGGGATAGGCCTACCAGCACCAAGCCAAAACCTTGCCAGGATAGCCCAAGGCGCAGGAGCTTCCGGTGCACTAAAGTTAATTTGAAGGCTCACCTGCGTGTATGTACCCTTGCAGCGCCCTACGTTCAGGTGCGGCCAGCGAACGTAGCCATGGAAGCCGGCTCCCCACAGAGCACTGTTTCGGACACCGATAATGGCTGGTTGTCCCAATCAGGGCAGAACGTGGCACGAGCAGGGCGCAGGACAGGAACCAGCGTGTCGCCAACTTTCTTTGGTCGAGCCGAGCCGGAGGCCCCTGGGGGTGAGTGTGAAATCCTGCCAGTTACCATGAGTTGTTTGTGGTAACCTGCTGGAGATGCCGCGCTTGGCACAGGAGGGGAGGTGGAGGTGGCAGCCGGGGTGGCCCCCGCCGCCCGGCGAAAAGCGGGCAGCGGCAGTCGCCCCGCTACACCCCTTTTGCAACCCTCGTAACATGTTGCACAAGCTGTTGGGCTCAGCTAGTGTTTGCTTAATTTCATTGCGTGTGTCACAGCTACTCTCCAGCTTGCACACGAGGGCACGCCAAGACGGGACGCCTAGAAGCTGAGCAGGCACCTATGCGCCACCAACCGATCACCAGGAATTTCCTCACCTGTGGGTGGTCCGCACCTGATGACTGTTTTTTTTCGCCAAACAAAAAATGATGGCCCTTTACAAAGAAGCGTACATATACATGGCGTGCACACCAACTGCACTCCATCCCAGCTGCCTTATGCGTGGAGCTGTCCGTTGCTGTGCCTCTCCTGTTGGCCGCAGGCACCGCGGCACTGCTTGTGACAAGGCATCAGCTGACTACTCAGTAGGGCCGCATGCCCATCTTGAATCTGCATTGCTGTGCCTCGCTGTGCTGCTAGAGTGCCCCTCTGTGCGGCTGGAGTGCAAAGGCTTGGGAGCACCTGTGGTGTCGAAATCACCGAATCAGTTTGGTTACCAAATGTCAATGTGAATGTGAATGGACGATGCTATTGGAAGGCAAAAGGGGTCCACACAAGTGAACACAGGGCGACACTGCTATGCTGTACATGATGCATTGCGGCACAGGCCAACGAGTGACATCCCTGGGTAAAACTTCTCAGCAGCCCTCATCTCCGCATGTCAAAACAAGCGCTCTCATTGAGCCTCCAGCATCACCCGTCCCTCGGTTGGGTGCAGGCGCCATCAGGCTGCACCAGAGAGGCCAGCAGGCGCAGCGCCTCCTCTGCTATCTGCGCCTGCTGACGTGCCGCTGCCGCCTGCACCTCTGCCGCCGCTGCCCGTGCCTCGTCAGCATTGTCTGTCGCCACCATCAGCACCCCTGCCACCTCAGCATTGTTGTGCTTAGTGTAGCAGTTGTTGCCGTCAAACTGACCCGCCTGCCGCCTGCCGTCGCTCCACGTCAAGCACCCCTTGCCCCGGGGCCGGCCGTTCATCATACCATGAAACACCACCCGGTGTGGCGGCGCCGGCTGCTGCGTGGTGCTGGGCCCTGCTGCCCCTGCTGCGGCCCCCGCTGCTGCTCTTGCTGCCCCGCAGCTGCCGTTGTCGGTGCTGCTGCAAGAGCTGCTGGGCCCTTGGTGCGAGTCCGGACTAGACGGGCCTGCAGTGTCAGCGCTCCCGGTGCCTCCGGAGCCGTTGCCGCTGGCTGCGCCGTCGGCGGTACCGCTGCCAGTTGGCGAGGCGTAGGTGTACTGCCCCGGCCCCCACATCACGTCATCCATGAAGTAGCCCTCGTACCGCTCCCCACGTGAGGAGGCCACCACGCCGGGCCCGTTGCGCTTGCCCTCCGTGAACCGCCCAACGTGCAGCAGGGAGGAGCGCTCGCCCTGCGGCACGGCGGGGCAGGCATTGGGGACTACTACAGTGAGGCGGGACACATTGCTTGGTGGGCCAGGGGACGGGAAATGGGTAAAGTGGTCCGCCATTCCTGCCTGGGCAATGCCTGCAGGCTCAAAGCCTGGCTCTCTAACAGCCATCATGTAAGTCCCTGCCCTACTGCGGAGCACAGCATGGCTCCCCCCTGCCACCTCATCTCGCACCTTGCTGAGCAGCATGCCCCCGCCGTGCCTCTTCCCATCCAGCAGTTCTCCGACATAAGTTTCTTCCCCTGTCTGCTGCACCCCCCAGCGACTGCGGCTGCTGATGATGCCGCTGGGTTTGACGCCCGCTGCTGCTGCGGCTGGCGGCAGGGCCAGGGGGACTGCATTGGGAGGGCTTCCTGGTGCGGGCTGCTGGGTGCTGGCAGGGGCATGCGGCCGGAGCTCATAAGTCCAGAACTTTTGGCGGAATGCGGACAAGGAGTTGACTTTGAAGTGATCAAACATGGCTGCATCATTGGGAAGAGGGAGGGGGCATGAGCGACTAAGCGTGCGATGCTGCAGAGGGCAGCACTGGCGGCAGCCCGCATCCCAGCCACGCACCCCATTCACCTTGCAGGTCTGCTCGCCTAACCAGCGGCATGCCCTCCGCCGATCCCTTGAATGTGAACCCTGCCTCCACTGCCAGCTGCTGGGCGCCTTGCAGAGAGAGTGGGCACTCGCCGCCGCCAGACATCTCCCAAGTCAAGGCCGTCATGCTGCCAGCCCCCTACAGCTGCTGCCCTCCTGACTGGTAGAGCTCGCAGATGCACCGCAGCCGCGTGGACAGGACGGAAGCTGAATGGATGTCAGGAAAAGAAGAGTCAACTTGCTTGCTGGCACGACACGGCGCAGCATGACAACAATTCACATGTGCGTGGCCTCCCGGGACCCGCTAGTAGTTGCGCATTTGCACAGCGAGTGACACGCCGCCCGGCCTGTGGCGCGCAGACTGCCGACCCAACTTTACGCTTGGAGCGCTAATTCGGCCCGCCTGGCGGCTGCTTGGAAGTAACAACGAGAACGATCCACGTGGAAGCGTCAGCCATCGCGAGAGCAGCAGAGGCGGGCACCATGGCGGCGCCGCCGCCGCCAGTGGGGGACGTAGTCGCGGCAGTGCACTCTGGCGGGGAATGCATCTTTGAGATGCACCTGCCTGCGACAGGTAGGGTGGGGCGGGTGCTGCATGGGAGACGGCGTTGATGAGGGAGCACTAATGCCATAGGCCCCTGCCGTCGGCAGCGTAGCATCACTTGGAGAGCGGCGACCGTCGGGTGCGCAGGCTTGCATCAAGCGTCCTCACCGGCCACGCCGGCCCCCTGCTGGCCCCTTAGGCTGACTTTCACCCTTGGTATCACTCCCGCTGTGCAGCCAGTGCATCAGACAACATTGTTCAATTGAAGCGTCAGACGATGGAGTTTATGACTGGGGTGTTGAAGCAGCAGAACATGCCGATTGAGGACGGTGAGCGGAGAGGGGGGTAGCTGAGGGAGTGTGTTGGTCAGGAGCTTGGGGGGGAGGAAGGGAGAGCAAGGAGGGTTGAGAGGGGCAGGGCGGGGCAGGGGGTGTAGGTGGTGGGACATGCTTAGAGGAAAGGAGGGGCGGGGTGTGCTGGGTAAGAGGGGGACTGCGCATCGAGGGGTTGGGGGAGGGACTGAGCCGGGCGCGGGGAGGGATCGGGGGACGGAGGGACTCGGCTCGCCTGCCTGTCCACTCTGGCAAGGAGTGCGCTGCCCACCTGCCCGACACTCCACCAGGGGCCTGCCAACCCATCCTAATCCCGTCTTTTGTGGTTGTAATCGACTTGATAATAAACGATTTGATGGAGCAGGGTTGTGTGCATGCCCCACCCCGCACCCCAGCATTGGCTGCCCCGCTGGACCTGCCACTCTTCTGTCCCTCCCCCCTTCCCGATGCAGTTGATTTGATGGAGGAAGTTGTGTCTGACGGGGAGGACACACCGGCGGGGGGCAAGGGCAAGGGCGGGCACAAGGGGAGGAAGCGGAAGCAGCAGGAGGCACCCAAAACATGACCATGCTGCGCATGCTGAGCATGGCGGCCCAGCGGGAGAGAGGCTGGCAACGACGAGAGCCTGCGGCAGCCAAAAAGCCACGCTTGCCCGTGCTGCTTGCCTGCCCGTACGCCTCTCTGCCTGCTTTGCCACCCCCCAGGCGTTCCTGAATGTTGGCCTTCTGTCCCTGTTGGCCTTCTGTCCCTGTTGGCCTTCTGTCCCTGCTCTGCCTTACGCCCCGCTCCCGCTTCACCGGCACACGCGATCAACCAAGCACTGGCCTCTCTGTTGTGGTGTAAAGATCAGTCTTTACAGTTGTGAGGTGGTACACGTGATGTACAATCGTTCGCCTTCAGCGGCGGCTGGTGTGCCGCCGGCTGCCGCAAAAGGAAAGGGACGAATCGTGCAAATGCAGGGCGCACGCTCGTCAGCATGCAGCACTGTTGGCACGCCGTAGGAAGGGACTGGGGCCCGCGGGGCCGGCACGGGGCGGGGGCCAATGGAAGAATCAGCAGGGAGGGTGTAGCAGCAAGATGGGTGTAGGGCAAGACAGTTGTGCAAAAGGAGGGAGTTCTGTGGGGGTGATGTTGGGGCGGGCGAGGAGAGGGGTCATGTACCGGCATCCATGCGGTGCGTATCAAACAAGCAAAGATAGAACGGGCGGGTAGAAGGGCATGCGAGGAGCGATTGAATGGGCATTGTGAACAAAACGTAAAGAGCACACGTGTGGCGTGGATTTCGGGTGGGTGGGATCGGTTGGTGGGCGAGGGGAGGGTGGGGTTTGGTTCAAGGTTGCACCTCCTCGGCAAAAGGGGCGCTCAGGCGCTGGCGCTGGCTGGCCTCAACGGGGTGCAAATCATGGTCATGCACATGGGAAGCTTCGGCAGCTTCCCGATAGCTTCCAGCTCAGGCGGTACGGCTAGCTTCGGCAGCTTCCCAGCAGCTTCCAGCTCAGATGGTGAGGGCGCGGTCGTGCAGCCAGGAGAACTTGACCGCGTTCTTGGCTGCCTTGCCCTTGCGAGCTGCAGGCGGGAGGGACAGGGCAGGGAGCGGTGAAGAACGTGGGCAAGGGTACGTTAGCAAGCACACTGTACACAGCCGGCAAAAATCGCAGCCCTCCAGCGTGCAAGTGCGCGTGGGCAGGTTGCACACAAACCCAAAGCAAAACAAAGCAAAGAACACGTGTGCTCATCATCCTTGCGCTCTGCCAGCTTGCAAAGTCACTGCAAGCAGGTTGCAACCACACCCAGCCCCTTCACAAAGCAACAGGCACATGTGCTCACCAGCCTTGCGCTCTGCCAGCTTGCGGATGCGTGCGGGCAGGTTGCACACAAACTCCTGGGCCTCTGCCGCCTTGGGGTTGAGCCCCGTCAGCTCGGGCACGCGCCAGCGCTGGATCAGGTGCTCCATGATCTTGCAGTAGTCGATGGCGGTGTACACACCAGAGGATTCGGCCACCTCTGCATGGGGGGNCTGGCACCGGGACGAGCGCCAGGACTTCAAGCGCGCGCGGTGAGCAGGGGGGGCGTGGGGGGAAGAGAAGAGGAGGGAGGGAGGGAGAGTGTGTGTGAGAGGGCAGGGCAAGAGGGATACAGAGGCAACTGTGTGCCCTATCAGGTTGCACATCGCACCGTTGGCCCCACAAGCTTGCGTTCCCCGATTAGAAAGATGCAGGGTGCGCCCTCCACAGTCCCACAGGCCGCGCCCACCCACCAGAAATTCATCGAAACCAGGATGCACAATGCACACGCACTTGATCGCACAACTTTGCCTGCATGCCCCAACATGCCCCTGCCCGCCCCGCCCACCAGAGAAGTCCTCGAAGAGGTTGCGCCCGCTGTTGAGCTCTCCATGCCGCCCGTCGTCCATCAGGTGCGCCGGCATCACAATCTGCTTGCGCATCATATCGGCAAATGCCAGGATGGCGCCATTGGGGTCCCTGCAGGGGCGGAAGGGGGAGAGATGGAGAGGCGTCAGTGACGTGTTGTTGGCATGGTGCGTAGTGTGGCATCCAATGCAGGCATGGATACGATTGGCGGATGGGTGCACAGTGTGGTGGGGCGGGCCGCCTGGCTACACTGCAACAGCAGCAAATCACACAGGCAGCAAGCACCCGAAACCAAGAACGGCCTAGGCCAAAGCAGCCGCAGCCCAATCACGCCTAGTTGGTGATTCCCACGGTGCAAGGTTAAAGCAAGAAGCAGAAGCAACCTGCCGACCAACCAAGCATGGACACTGCTGCGAGCACAACAGCCAATGTCCGCCACTCACGCCTTGAAGATGGCATCCATGGTGCGTGTGTAGGCCGCCTCGTGGCGCGCCTCGTCCGCCGCGATGAGGCCGCACATCTTGGCCAGGTTGTCGTCACCCATGGCCTTGGCAATGCGTGCAGTGCCGCCGTGGCTCACCTTGGTGGCACGCTCCTGAATGGGCGCAACACAGGGGAGGAGAAAGAGAGGTCGTTTGTTGTTAGTCAACACCAAAAGGCATGCTGTTACCTCGGCTACCTTGATGGCGCGCTGGCAGAAGTGGAAGAGGAAACGGACGGTTGCGGTGTGGGTGAGGGTGAGGGTGCGGGGATGGGAAGGGTGGCCGGATGGGATGATGGTGAGAGAGCGCAGGGAGCAGGGAGGACGGCAGGAGGGCGGGACCCCAAACGAGGAGGAGGTGTGAGCATACGGAACGCTCACTTCCCCACGCCCGGCACGGACGCCCCCACCCCCCACCCCAACTCCCAGGGATCACATCCCGCTCCCTGTCCACTACCACCATACACACACACCTGGAAGGAAGTGTAGACGAAGCAGAGGTAGGGGTGGTTCTCCGAGCGGGGGTCCATGCCGGTGCTGATCAGGCGCTGCACCGTGCGCTCCACTGCAGGGCGAGGGGAAGGGGGGGCGGGGACAGCAGGGGGCATGAGCAGTGACGGAGGGGCGTAAGGGCGGCAGTGCAGTACACCCCTTAGCATGCATAGAGTGTAGTGCATGGGCGTGTGGGCATGCAAGCTCGTGATCGACAGGCAGGAAGTGCCATGCTGGCAATGCCATGTTGTGTGTCAGCCTTGCCCCGCTCCGCCTCGCCCCGCTCCCCTCCGCACCCACCCACCCTGCTTCATGTCCACACGTCCCGACAGGTACAGGTAGCGCCCCAGTGCGTCTCCGTGGCGGTTCTCCTCGGCAATCCACTGCCTGCACAGCATGACACAGCGCAGCACAGCGTGGCGCAGCGGGCATACGATTCAGAGACGAGGAGGGAGGTGGGTCGGTGAGCATGTGTGTGCAAGCTGGGCGCGGCGGTGCCCTGCCCTGCACTGTGTCGCCACAATGCCTGTTGAAGCGGCGCCCAGGGCATGGCAGGCCCTCAGATGTGCTGCTCTACCGCATCGCACACTTTCTTCCCCTCTTTGCTACAAACTCAATTCGGATACACTCTCCACCCACCCTGTCCCAGGACACCCTTGCTGGCTCCCCATGGACTTGACATGCACTTGATAGATTGATTTACGCACCGAGTCCACTGAGCATACGGGTGCATGCTGCGGCCGGTCTCGTCGCGCACGCCGTCCAGGGTGTTGAGCATGGCCATGTAACTGCGGGGCGGGGCAGCGGGGCAACAATGGTGCGGTGAGGAATGTGGGATGGGGGGGAGGGGGGACGTGCAGGGAGGTGCCTGCAAATGGCCATGTTGCTGCCCTGACAAACTGTCCCGCTGTGCCGTCCCAGCTTGTCCCGCCTCAGTGGCCGTGTCCCCCACCCCACCAGGCACACCCCTGCCAACCTCGCGCTGCCCTGCCCTGGAAGGCCAAACTGCCCCCCACACCCCTGCCCCCTAACGTGGACAGCGCCTCCTCACGTCAAACTGCCCACCACGGCACACATCCACCTGTCATCCTGCCTTGAAACATAGCCCCCTGCCCCCTCCTGGCCCCCCCACACCCTGCCCTTGTGCCCCCTCACGTGGGCAGCGCCTCTTCTCCGCAACCATGTTTTCCACTTAGCACACACACGATTTGCATCCTGCCTTGCGTCAAAGCCCCCTCCACCACACACCCCCCTGTTTCTCACGTAGGCAGCGCCTCCTCGGTGATCATGTCCCCCACCAGGCACACAAACAGCTCGTCGGGCAGCTCCTGGGCACGCTCACGCAGCTCCGTGATCTGCGGCAAGACAGGCGGGCAGTTCATGAGGCGCGTCAGGACAGGTGGGCAGGTCACGGGGTGCGGCAAGACAAGTGGGCAGGTCACGGGGTGCGGCAAGACAGGTGAGCAGGTCACAGGGGAGGTGGGGGACGGGGTGGAGGGAGGGCGGGAGGGGCCAGGTATCGGACGGCAAAGGGGAGGCAAAACATAACCCCCGGCCACTTGCTGACGCTCTACCTGGCATGTCAGCAAAGCGCCTGACCCCACCCAGGACACCGCACAGAGAGGAGCACCATGTGCATCCGGTAGGCCTCAGCTTGCCTATTGGTAAATCCAGGCAACTGCCATGCCTCTTACCCGCCCTTCTAGGCAAGTGGACACCCCATAACGAACAGAATAGCACGGTGGGTGCCCCTTCACCTCCTGGTAAAACTGGTCCTTGTCGGTGGAATCGGGCAGGAAGTCTGTGGGCTGCCACATCTCGTCGATGGGTGTGAGCAGGGGCAGGATGTGTTCCTCAAACATAGGCTCCAGCGTGCGAATCACCTCCAGCTGCTGCTGGGTGGCGCTGTGCGTGATCTGCGACCCCTGGGACAAGCGCAACAGGAGACAGGCAGGCCCAGGCTGAGCCGAAGCAAAGGGAGGAGGGGAACCTTGGGCAGCGACAGCAGACCAGGCGCGCCAAGCCGGCTGTCAGGTGAGACCCGGGGGGGGGGGCGAGCGCAGCAGAAGACGGGCGCTCCCAGGTTGAGCCGAAGCGAGGCAGACAGAGCGGGTTGGGTCTCCCCGCACACGCATGGTGACAGCAGCGGCGGCGCAGTGACCAAGGCGTGCGCTGTGCAGTGGCAGTCCAAAGCATGGCGTGTTCGCTGGGTCTCAGGGGCCACAGCGCGGCGGGCGGCAGGCGGCAGGACTGACCGTGCCGTTGGGCAGGATGAGGGGAGAGCCGCCCGACCAGTGGCCGGAGCTGAGGGTTGAGTCCACAAGGGAAACGGCGCTGACGCGTACGCCGCCGGCAGAGCGGGACGCGCGGCGGGGGCAGCACTGCGCGGCGGATGCGCCGGCGGGGGCGAGGCGTGCTGCCTTCATCATGTTGCTGTGCTGAGTGGGGTGCGTGGGAGTCGGGGCGAGGGGGGGTGAAGGAGGCGGGTTGAGAGGACAGGAAGCAGGGACTTAGCGAGAGGCCAGCGGGCGGGGAGCGGCGGTCACCCGGCGCCGGTCACCGGCGGTGATTACTGGCCCTATGCCAGAATGGCTGCTCTGCGCTGCTGTGGTGCTGTCGGCGGCCGGCAGGCGTGCAGGAATAATGGGTTCTAGCTGCAACTGGCTGACCAGCATTAGCTGGGCCTGACCAACCGGTCCAGCGCACAGGTGATGGCTTGGTTTGTGCCCGCCGCACTGCGCCCGTCAGCTGCAAACCCTTGCGCTCCGATCAAGGCTCACCTGTTCCGGGGTGCTCGGGCTCGCGGCGGGGCGCACTGCAAGTGGGCGAGTGTGCGGACAGAGGGCGGGAAGTGCGGCAAGCCGGCGGGAGCAGAGTAAAGCAAAGTAATGTCGCTCAACAAGTCGAGAGGAGTCGAGTAATAGCCTTTCCAGAACTGGGGGGGCTACGTGAACTGGCGGGCTGCGTGTCGTCGTGACCTGATGACCGGCGCCTTTTGCATTGACTCCACCCAAGCTTGCATGCCCCAATTCAGCTAAATATCAACGTAAGATGCTCATGGCTGCGGGTCGCTGCCACTGCATCACTTACCTGCAGGGAGGGGCTGACTTACGCTGCGCTTGAACGGGTGGCGGCCACCGCCGGCGTTGGCGCAGCTCAGCGCACTGACTGCCTGCCCGGTGGGGGACCTTCCCCTACCTGGCAGATCTGTAAACATGCGCAACACGGCTGCTGTTATGGGCCAAAGAACGCAACGCATGCTCCTGCTTTACCCGTGCCGGCGCCCAGCCTCCTGCCATGCTGGACCTGGGATGGACGGAGCGGCGGCGTGTCCCGCAGTTTTTTTTTGTCCCGGAGCTGGCAGCCACGACCAGCGGCGTGCATCGTGCAGGCATGAGCATCGGAGCATGTGCCCCAAGCGTGCATGCATTGCGTGCCCTCACGTCGCCCACAACAGCTCCCCTGCTTCCGGCGCTCTGCTGGCGGGGCGACAGGCAGCGACAGCTGGACTCCAGCTGGCAGGCATAGTGGAAAGCATCATGAAGGCTGGCTGGCTGGCATTTGTGGCACCCAGCTCGTCGTATCGACTCATTACAGGACCCCGTGCCCGCTGCATGGTACACGCATCGCCAGGGCTGGCGTTTCGGGAGGGTTGGCCGGGCAAATAGTACAGAGGGGTGGCGGCAGAAGATGGGGGGGCACGGAGGCTGCCGGCGCAGGCACAGGCGGGACGGGCTCGGGGGCACAAAGGGTGGGGTAAAGTGTTGAGGGCAAAGGGATTATCAGGCTCATCAGAGGGGCTCGGCCGCAAGGGACAGATCAACGGCGAGGCAACACAAAACAGTGCGGAAAGGAGGCTAAGACTGGTGGGGGTAAAACAGGGGGTAGGTCGTGGTCACATCATCAGGAAGGCAGAGAGATGGCAGGCAGGCAGGGCATCGAAGGGGGGCGCCGGGAGCGGAAAAAACGGGGGTGGCGGGGCGGGGCGGGGGTTGTACAAAGGCAGCGGGTTTTGCTTGCAAGCAACCGGGGGGGCAAGGCGGACTGCGTCACATCGCTGTTACTAAATCGAGGATTGGGGATTGGGGATTGGACTGGGGCTGGCTTGACAGGAAGGAGGGCAACGGGTTGGAGGTTTGTGTATTCGTGTGTGTGCTCGCCATGTTGTTGCACACACGTATCGACATCGTTTTGCGGCTTGTGTATTCGTGTGTGTGTGTGCTCGCCATGTTGTTGCACAC
>JTEE01000331.1:0-23599 GCA_002896455.3 Chlorella sp. ArM0029B | reverse complement strand
GCAGCCGCGCCGCTGCCCCCACGCTGCGCCTCGGCTGCCGCCGCCGCAGCAGCAGCGGCAGCCACAGCTGCCAGCGGTGCGGGAATCCCCCGTGCAGCTGGGATAGGCACGCACACGGCTCCCACCGATGTCTGGGGCAGCTGGCTGTGTCCGGGCTGCTGGGCTGCAGATGGGGCGAAGGACACGCCTGCTGCGCCTGGAAGCCCAGCAGGCACAGCAGGCGCTGCCGCCCCTGCTGCCGCTGTCGGTGGTGCTGGCATGGGGAAGGAGTTGCCGGGGGGTGGTGCATACGGGCCGCCCATGCCCAGAGCTGTGAGCAGGCCTGGCGGCGGGGCGTGCATGGCCGCCAAGCTGTGCTGGAGCACCTGCTGCGCCGCCATCTGTTGCACGTTGCGCTGCAGGGCATGCAGAGGGGGGCACGGGGCAGTGCAAACAAAAGGGTTGGCAGCAGCCCCACGCCAGCAACAGAACAGGGCGGTCCAAAGGAAGATAGGGAGGGAGAAGAGGCAGGCGGAGGCATGCAAAAGAGATGCCAAGTGCCCCCGCAGGCAGGCAAGCAAGCATCCCAGAAAACAGCAGGCGGGCATGCAGGCAGGCGCACGCCGCCCAAGTAACCCCGCTGGCTCACCTCGTGCAACCGCTGCAGCGCATCTGAGTCCACCCTGTCCCGATCCGTGTGCCCGCCCAGGCGGCGCAGGTGCAGGCGGTACTTCTGCGGCGGGAGCAGGGGACAATGGCAGGAAGGCGATGGGGTTGAGGCAGTGCTAGCAGGGGAGAGTATCGAAGCTGCAAATGGCGGGCGGGGCGGGGTGGAGCGCTGAGCGCCGCGGGCCCTCGTTTGCCGACACCAACGTGTCTCCTTTGCCCCTGCAACCTTGCCTGCATGCCTGCCTCCCACCGAGCACCTGGCCTATCCCCTTGCCCACGTCCAGCCTCTCCACTACCCTTCTGTTGATAAGTGATACACTAGCAGGCTCTCCTGGCCTGACCTGCAGGTGGCTGGCCACATTCTCCCGCGTCATCCCCTCCACATTCATCATCCCGAGGATGCTCTTCGGCACGGCATTCTTGACGCCCTGCAGGCAGGGGCCGGCGGGGCGGGGCGGGGTGCGCGGGCTGAGGCGGGGCGGTGAGAGGGTGAGCAGGGGGCGGGCGCAAAGAGCAGGCAGCCGGGAGGCAGCATGCAGTGGAATGGAAGCCACAGGGCGATTTTGCACAGTGTCTGCTTCAATTTGCAAAACAGAAGAAAGTGGCGCAGTGCAGGTCATGCCTCTCACTCCCTCACTCCCTCACGCCAAGTCACACCCGCGCACCAGATGGCTCAGAGCGTTGATGAAGCGATTGTGCAGCTCCTGGGTCCACACAAGGCGGGACTTCTTGTGCGCGTGGTGCTGGCCGTCAGCAGCCGACGCGGCCTCGCCATACAGCGCCTCATCCCTGCTGCCACCGAATGCCAGTGCCTGCTCGCCTTCCTCATCCTCGTAACTGCCGCCGCCGTCGTCGTCCTCAGAGCTGAACCCCCGCTCCGCAGCGGCTGCTGCCGCTGCTGCAGCAGCCATGGCGGCCAGAGGTGAGGTGTGGAAGAGCGGCAGCGGCGCTGGCGCTGGCGTCGGGGCGGGGGCGGGAGCTNCGTGGCGGCGGGAGGGGGTGCAGGACCCGGCGCTGAGCACAGGGGGTGCCCCATCACCACCAGTGGCCCCGCAGCAGCAGCAGCCGCCGCGGCCGCCGCTGGGTGAGGCAGCAAGGGGACACCAAGCGCGGGTGCAGCCGTCAGTGTTGGCGGCAGCACCAGCGGCTGTCGTAGCGCCATGTCGGCTGTGCGCTTGCTGCCGGCCAGCGGCTGATGGCGAGTGGGTGGCCCGGCGGGCACCGCGGGCAGCAGCCCCGCTGCTGCTGTGGGGCCATGCAGCTGTGGCCTGCCTGACGCCGCCGCTGCCGCTGCTTCCGCCGGCTGCAGTGCTGGGAAGGGCGCAGGCGCGCCTGGCGGCACACTGGCTGGGCGCGGCGCCGGGAGGCTTGGCCTGGCAGAGATGGGAGGTGCGCTGGCTGGCCGTGGCAGCATGCCTATCGGGCCCGCCCAAGGCGCTGGCAGTGGGCCCGTAACCGGTGCAGCGGGGCCTGGGTGCGGCGGTGCCAGCCCGACAGCCTTGCCTGACCATGCGCCCGGGGCTGCTGCTGGTGCTGCGGCTGCGCCCGGTGCTGCTCTATGCACGTTTGATGTTTTGGAGGCAGCTGCTGGCGTTGCTGCTGCTGCTGCTGCAGTCGATAGCGTTGTTGCTGCTGGTGACATGGCTTCTGTTGTGGGCGCGGCTGCTGCTGCTGCTGATGCTGCTGCTGGCGCGGCTGCTGCGGGTGAAAAGGGAGCACCTTTTGCAGCCCCTGCAGCCACGGCTGGCATGGCCATTTTGGCGGCTGGCGTCGGAGCCGGCGCTGCGGCAGGGAAGCGCAGTAAAGGGTAGGAGGCAGCCGCAGGCAGGCAGGACGAGCTGTAAGCCTGGTCAAATGCAGATGCCACACCCAGCAACAGCCTACAGATGAATCAGCCTGGTGCCGTGCACCCACCTGAAGCGGTGGAAGCAGCGGGCGCCGCCGCGGGCGCCGCCGACCCCCGTCTCAAGAGGACAGTACCGGCGGCGGCCGTCTCCCTCGCGGCCTGCAGCACCCGACATACACGCATGTGAGCACGCTGTCAGTGTTCCGCACCGGTTTCGAGGCGGCCTGCGAGCAGGCGCAGAGTGTTGTCGGGGCTCACCTGCAGGGTCCGCTCCGGTTCCTGCAAGCGAGACATTACTGCTCCCGAGGCATGCAGGCGCCTGCTGTTCAGGGCAGGTTGAAAAGTGGCGGCAGCTTGCACAACCCTGGCTGCCCCCGGCTGGGCGCCGTGTGAAGGGAAGATGGGTGCGACCAAAGCCTAGGTGCGGCAATTGCATGCTGTCGTGCTGTGCTGTCGTGAGGTGCACTTCTTTGCAACTTGCGCAGCCCTCACCCTAGCCGATCACCCTAGCCGATCAAGACAAGAACCGTGCTCAGATTGTGTTCAGCATGGCGGAGCTTGACCAACAAGACCTTCAGGAGCCGACACCAACAGAGGTTGGTGCGCCGGGTGGCCACTGCCTGGGGGTGGCGACAAAGAGATCATTGGCCAGCCGCAAGCCAGTACAGTCGCTCCCGGAAGCCCACGCGGGAGGGGCCGCCCTGGTGGCGGCAGCACCGCCGGCACCGCCTAGGTCCCTCAACCTGTTGTCTCTGTCCATGTTCCCATCACCTGTTCGCTTTGCTTCTCAGTCCACCTACCAGCCCGGTTCATGCCGACAGCTGCCCCAGGAGCCTCGGCCCTTGCTTGTAAATTCACCTGCCCCCGGCTCTTATTGGCTGCCCCTGCCCCCCTGCCGCACGCAGGCGCCGCACCCAGCGGAGGCCCACCGCCCCCTGCTGTCGCTGGACCGCAGCAGGGATGCCAGCACCTCAGCAAAGCATTACCTCATCCCCGTAGACGACACAGACGACTCTGAGGAGGTGGGTGCCGCGCCGTTGAACGCGGCTGTGTGTGCAGTGGACAGACAGTGTGCTGGGGTGGCTGGGTGCTGCGCTGGGACGGTGTGGGGGTCGGGCAGCCTCAGGGCAGCCTCGCTGGGATGGTGTGGGGGCAGGGAAGCCCCAGGGCGGCCTGGTGTGGAGGCACGGCATGATCACGGGCTGGTGCCAGCAAATCTGTTGTAACAGCTCATACAAGAGCTCTACGTATCTGCACGGCACCAGGCTACCGCAAGCTTGCTTCTCCTGATTGAGCGGGCGGCACTTTCAAGAACAATCGTCCTTCTGCCTATGCTGCAGGCGATTGAGTGGGCGGTACAGATGTTTGCCGGGGGCAGCATCTTCCACCTGCTGCACGTCGTGCCAGAGCCACAGGCAAGGCGCAGCGCTTCGTATGCCTCCATTGAAACCTGTTGCTTTGCGGCTTGTGCCGATGTGTGTTGTCATGTGAGGCTGGCGCATACCGTGTTTCGTACACAGAGGCCTCTGTTGGGCAAGGTCCCAGGGCCTGGCCTAGCCCCACATCCCTTGTGCCCACACTCACTCACCGCTCCATCCACCGCTGCCCCGCCCTACTCGCGGCATCTGCAGATGCTGCACCTGTGGGCCGGTGCTTACATCCCGCCAGACGAGAATGCAGAGCTGATCGAGGCAAGCACTGCCCGCCTGCCTGCCTGCCTGCCTGCCTGCGTGCCTGCCTGCCTGCTTGCCAAGGACATCCTGCCTGTGTGCTTGCTGAGCCTGCATGCTCACCCTGCCCGCATGTTCGCCCTGCTGCCCACACAGGGTGGGCGCCTTCGCTTTTGCAGCCCATGTCGCAACCTGTACAACAGCTGCCAATACAGCTGCCCTGAACACCTCTTGCCTTATATCAGCATTGCCGACCTCAGTATGGGCCCTGAGTTGCTCTCACCACCGCCCCTTACATACTCTCATTTCAATAGATCACATGCCCTTGCACGTCTGAATGCTCGCGTACACTGCAGGTGCCCTGCAGGTGGCGGCCAGCCACCCAGCGTTTTGTGAGCCCGTGTACGACAAGCTAGCCCCATGCTTACCGGTGTTCATGTGCTGTCCTTCTCTCTCTCCAGGTTGAGGACACAAAGCTGTTTGTTTCACACCGCTTTGCCAAGAAGCTGGTGGCAGCCAAGGCAAGAAGCTAGGATGGGATGAGCGCATCGAGAATTGACATGCCGAGTGCTGCCACGCTGACGTGCCGCACGTGCCAACCGCACTCGCATTGCTGCATGCTGCATGCTGCGCTGTGTGCCCTTGCTGCGTTGCCAAGGGATCGTCCTTGCCTGCTGCGATGATTAACCATGCTGCCATGCTGGCGTGCGGAGTGCTGCTGTGGGTGCGGTGCAGTGCAGTGGTTTGCCCGGCGCTTGCTTTGGTGCATTTACCATACTGCCTTGGTGCCGCATGCAGGTGCCATTCAAGCTGCACGTGATTGTGGGGCCCACAGACACAGGTGCGCTTCATGCTGGGCTGTGCTTTGGGGCGCTGTCGACCCTGACTGCCGTGTGTGCACGCTGAGAGCTCAGCGTGGGTCCGTGCAAGCATGCGGCCGGCCTTTGCCCCTGGCGCACCCATGCCTCTCCTCATTGCGGCTGGGTCGGGTACGCTGTCAACAACCTGCATCTGCAAAGTCACAAACTGTGTGACCGTAACGGGCGTTTACCATTGCCTCCTTGTATTTCGACACGATTTGGACCCTTTGTTAAACAGGATTCACTTCATCCCACTCGCAACTGGACTGGGTTTGGTCTCTCTTCCCTGCCCCCTGCAGAGTCCGTGAGCAATGTGATTCTAAAGAAGGCGGCGGATGTGGGGGCGCAGGCCATTGTGATGGCGCGGCACAGGTGGGGCAGCCTGAACCTTGAATCCATTGCATTGCACGTCAACGCGGCACAAGTTGATCAAGCTCGCCCTGCCGCCACCGACTGCACCATCTGCCTGCATCCCCTGCCAGGCACCCTGCCTCATGTCGTCTGCCTGCCTGTGTCTTCCGCTGCACCCAAACATGCCACACACCCTAGCATGCCTTGGGTGCCGGCAGCGCCCAGCATGCCCCCTGCCTGACCTCCCGGCCCGCGCTGCAACTTTTGGAGTCCAATTTGCACTTGTTCTGCCGCCCCTCTTCCCGTGGGCTGCCCCTCCCTCCCCTGCAGCAAGGGGAAGCTCAAAGAGATGTGGGTGGGGTCAGTGACCAAGGCGCTAGTGCACAAGAGCACAGGTGGGGCTACTTGCCGGCGACGTGGCGGTCACCACACCCCTGCCTGCCTGCTCGCTTCATGGCAGCAACTGCCTGCCTGCTCGCTAGCCTGGCGGCGACTGCCTGCATGCCCGCCCGCCAGACGGTGTGCCTGCTGAGCCGCTGAGCTGCTCCCTCTTGTCATCCACTTGCAGTGCCCGTGGCGGTGGTGCCGCACTCGCATCCCAAACATGCGTGAGCTTGATCGTGTGGAGCCCAGTTTTCAGCGGCACGGCATGACGGCCTGGGGTTAGTGGTGTAGCATCGATTCAAGGCCGCAAAATGTCCACACGGTTCAGGCATCCGAATTATCACAAAGGGGGATTTTGTTGATGACCGCATATCATGATCACAGTTCTTGTAATACTACATGTGGCGATACTACAGACCATCGCGAGTCCCATGTCGTGCTGCCTGGCAAACTTGATGGCGGCGGCGGCGCCCACAGCGGCCTCAGCGGGCGGGGCATGTACACAGGCCGGTGGCGCTCGCATCCCATGTCCGCATAGCTTATTGCCCTTTTCACGCCTCGGAGACCTTCCCGAGCCCGGTGTGTACACCCAGAAGACGCTCCTCGTCGCAATCACCTCGGCGGGATGGAATTGGAAGCCAAGTAGAGTGGCCTGCGTGGCTCGATACATCGCAGGTGTGGATGTCGAGCCCCTGAGTCCGGGCTGCGGTGCAGCCCAAGCTGGGCCGTGTCGGGGTTTCTCGCATGCAGTGGGGGAGGCCCGGCAGGCCGCATTGTCTGGTTGCTCGGGACACATGCGATTAGGGAGGCCCGCCGCTAGCAGCCTGGCGGTGCCGCTCCGTGGATGGTTGCTACGCCTCCTGCAAGGGGTTGAGAGCTTCGTTTCGTGCGAAGCGGCATCTGCCATCCGTCGCAAGTAGCATGACAGCGTGCCTGGGCAATGGCGCGCTGCAAAACCCCACCGCCCGCCGCAGTTGCCGCCACCCACACTGCTGCTGCTGCCTGACTGCAGGGGTGCTCGGGAGCCACAGCAGCGCAGTGCTGGGCCCTACAACGCATATCAGCACCATCATACCTTCACAGCACTTCAAGCAGGAGCAGCAGCCGGCGGCTAGCAGCTGACAAGCAGCCGTCAGCAGCGGTTGGGCCGCAGCTTGGCCTGCCCCTTGCCTGAGCTGCGGCAGCACCCAGCATGGCCGACGATTTTGAGAAGGCGATTCTGTTCACGTTTGACCAATCGGGGGGCGTTGACCCGTCGGTCAAAGCACAGGCAGAGGCGTACCTGTCGCAAGCGCGCGCCTCGCCCGATGCCTGGCAGCTGTGCCTGTCCCGCTTCGAAGCAAGCGGGTATGCAGAGGTGCGCTTCTGGTGCGCGCAGACGCTGACGGCGCTGGCGCGGCACAGCCACGCAGCGCTGCCCCCCGCCGCGCGGCAGCAGCTCAAGGCGTTGCTCCTGGCGCACGGCACGCAGGCCTCGGGCGGGCCCGCCCTGCCGGGCTTCCTTAAAAACAAGGTGGCACAGGCGATTGTGGCGCTGGCAGCGCACGAGTACCCGGATGAGTGGCCCACTTTCTTCCAGGACCTGCTGGGCACGCTGGGCCGTGGGCCCCCGGCTGTGGACCTTTTCTGCAGGTGAGGCNGTGGGCGGGTGGGGCGCTACAAAGGGGGGCGCTGTTTGCGGGCCAAAGGCCTGTCGCATGCACTTAGCTTGCTGCACCTAACGCCGCTCTCTCGCCTTGCCTCCCCAGAGCATCGCTTCCCCACTGCCCTCCATGATCCATAAGGCAACTCCCCCTGTTGTCCATCCTCCCGCCGTCAAATTCCCAGGGACCAATCCATCTTGGAGGCATCATCTTCCCTACACACCCTCTGCATCCTTCCAACCTCTTGCCCACAGCCACTCCACCTCCACTTCATGCAGGATTCTGGCGTCTGTGCACCCATCCCTCCCCATCCGCACCCCTCTCCTGTTCAGTAACCTGCGTTCTGTAGGACATCATCTACCTTGACATGCTCCCACCTGCTCCCTCCATTTTCCATCCTTCCCTCCTCCCCTCGCCTTACACCATCCAAAACCCCACCCCGCCACAGGATTCTGGCGTCTGTGGACCAAGACATCATTTCCCTGGACGTGCCTCGCTCCGCGGAGGAGGCCAAGCAGTCGATGCGGTTCAAGGACAGCATGCGGGAGCGTGCGCTTGCTGACGTGGCGGACGCGTGGTGCGCCCTGCTGGCAGGCTACACCGCCAGCTCACCAGACACGGCGGCAGCGGTGCTGGAGACGGTGCAGCGCTACGTGCACTGGATAGACATTGGTCTGGTGGCAAACGACCGGTTTGTGCCGCTGCTGTTCGCGGCGCTGGGCACGCCGCACGAGGGGCTGCGGGGCGCTGCCGCCGACGTGCTCACCGAAATTGTCAGGTGCGCTCTCTCTCTCAGCGCAAGAGAGAGGCGAGGGACGCTGTGGGCATATAGAAATCGGAATGAACGAAATCTGTGGGGGTGGGCAGTGCGGCCGGGGCAAGGGCACGCTGCGCCTGCTGTGCTTGCCGATGAGTGGGTGTGTGACGCACGGGTGCAGTACTTGCAGGGCAGGCGCTCAGGCTAGGGGCCTACCGAGGCAGGGACCATATGCTGCGAACGTGGCTGGCAGTAGTTTGGACTCTTCGTCTCCGACCCCTCCCTGCTGCTCCTCCCCTCGTGTCCCTCGTGCGGCAAGCGCATGTAGGTCTGAATCACCACCACCCCACCCTCCCTGCTGCTGCTCCTCCCCCTGGTGCAGCAAGCGCATGGAGGTGGGCGCCAAGCTGGCGCTGATTCAGCAGCTGGGCGTGGTGCCGGTGTGCGCGCGCTGGCAGGCGGGGCTGCCTGCCGTGGATGAGGAGCCAGAGCTGGCGGTGAAGTACGCCAGGTGGGGGTTGCAGGTCAAGCCTAAGCATGCAGAGCATACAGTCGGGCGGGGTTACTGGGGCAGGCAGGGGAAGAAGACAAGGGTGAGGGTTGCGGGGCAGGGGCTGCTGGGGCAGGCAGTGGAAGGGGCAAGGCGAGAGTTGCTGGGGTATCTGCGGTAGGTGTGGTGGGCGATATCGAGGTGCTGCCAAGTCTGGCGAGGGTGAGGGTGGCACGGTGGGGAGCAAGGATTAGGGGGAGCAAGGAATAAGGGGTATGAGATGTGGATGAGGAGCAGGTGGAGTGGCTGGGATGACCAAGAGTGGCAGGTGAGGGTGGGCAAAGGGCGGGGGTGCCATGCTGTGCGGTGCTGTGATGTGCATGGGCTGCCTGCATAGAATCGGGAGGCGGAGCTGACTGTCAAGTGTAGCAGGTCAGCAATCGGATGGGGGCCCAAGCAGGTGGGGCTGCTGCTGCTGGTGAAGCTTTGCTTTGCTGCATCGTGCTGTGCTGCACTGCGATGCCGTGCTGCTGCAATTCTGCTGCTGGCTGCTGGCCGCCTTGCTCCTACCCGTCTCCCCTCTGCCCTCCTCCACCCACCCACACGTCCACCCCAGGCTGCTGGCGGCGCTGGCCACAGAGGTCCTCGAAGCCTGGAAGAAAGTGGAGAACAGCGTGCTCAGCATGGCAGCTGTGGGGCTGGAGGTGGATGCAGACGCAGCTTCCGAGGCAGCCACCACCTGCGCAGCCGCCAGCTCACTCCTGGATGCGCTCTTCCCCGCCGTGCTGGCCGCGCTGCGCGCTGGGCACGATGAGGTGGCGGCAGCCGTAGTGCCCTTCCTGCTGACCTACGTCGCGCGGCTGCGTGCGCTGCAAAAGCGCGCGGGGCCAGAAGGCGTCGGCGCCCTGGCCCCCGGGCAGGCTGCCCATGTGCCCGCTATTCTGGAATCGCTTGCAGCCTGCGCACGCTTCCCAGAGGATTCGGCTGCCTATGAGGTGTCTGCAGCCTCGGCCACTGAGCGGTGAGCAGCTGCCAGCCTGCAGAGGCAGAGCCGGGTGGGGGATGTGGGGCAGCTGTGAGGGTTGGCAGCTGCATGCAGCAAGGGGTTGGCAGCAAGGGCAGGCAGTTGCGTGCGTAGCCTGCGGGGCAGCATGCGCCCAGCGGCAGCAGCCAGCTAGTTGACTGTTGGTGAGGTTGCCTTGCCTGGTGCACTGGCAGTTGTGCCCTGCCCTCTGCCCACCATCCGCCAGCCCTGCTCACGCTGCCCTCTGTACTGCCCGCCGGTTGCCGCCATCCGTTATGGCGGTTGCCCCCATCCTGCTATCGCACGCTGCCCTGCCCGCTCGTCTTCCTGCAGGGTAGCTGCAGAGGAGGAGGAGACTGCTATGGCTGACCGCCGGCAGGACCTCTTTACTCTGTTCCGCAACGCCGCCAACCTGGCGCGCCCCGAAGCCTACCAGTTTGTGGGGAACCGCCTGTCGGCGGCGCTCTCAGCGGGGCAGCAGCAGCAGCAGCAGCTGGGCGGCAGCGGCGGGGGCGGCGTGCTATGGCAGGATGTGGAGGTGGCGATTAGCCTGCTGTATCAGCTGGGGGAGACGGCTCCAGAGGCAGACATGAAGCCGGGGAGCGGCGTGCTGGCGCAGCTGGCGGCGGGGGTCATGCAGGTGGGGCGGAGGGCGGGGAGAGGGGGGCGAGGAGAGGGGGCGTGTGTGGTGCGCGGGGGGCGTGCAGGTGGACCGGGTGAGGGAGCGAACGTGAGGCGGGAGTTGTGCAGGCGTGGTGGGCGGAAAGGGGAGCGGGTGCAGGGAAAGCGGGGCGATACACTGTTGGAGTCTGGAATTGGGGACGAAAGAAACAGCACGTCCCGTGCTGAACTCTGAAATACCCTCCCACAAGTCTCTCCCAGCACGCTTACCAATCTCAAGCAGAATCACGTGTATTGTGCGGGCTGCAATGCGTCCCGCGCCCACCTGCCTGTCTCTACTGTATCCCACACCTGATGTATGATCATGCCATCTGCCCTGCCCTCCCGCCCGCCCCCTCCAGGCCGAGGTGCCCGCTGTGCAGCACCGCCTGGTGGCCCTGGCCGTGCTCGAAACATATGTGCGCTACTCGCGTGTGCTGGCAGCCGCGGGAGGGGCCACCCTGACGGCGGTGGTGGCCCGCTTCCTGGATGAGCACGGCATGGGGCACCCCAGCGAGGCGGTGTCCAAGCGCGCCGCCTACCTCTTCTGCCGCGTCACAAAGCAGCTGCGCAACGGCATGCGCCCGCTGGTGCAGGAAATATTGCAGGTGGGGCGGGGCCGGGGGCGGGCAGCAGGGAGGCGGGCGGGCGGGTGCATGGGTGGCGGGGGGTTGTTTGTGTGCTGTCGTGATGGGGCCAGGGCCCAGCTGGCAGGGCAATTGAAGGCCGTGGGCCGGCTGTGTGCACCTGCTGCCGCGTCCCAGCTGCACCGCTCCTGGCCCCCCGCCTTCCTCCGTCTCCCATGCCCTCCTCTGCCTGCTCACCTGACATCACCCGCCACATGCCCCGCCCCTGCCCCGCCCCTGCCCCTGCAGCGCCTCCAGCCGCACCTGGCGGCCATCGCAGCCACCCCCACGCAGGAGCAGCCCACCACGAAGAGCAGCGGTGTGACGGGGGGCCGCGGCGGCGTGGGGCAGGGCCTTCTGGGCACCGTAGACGACCGTCTGTACGCTTTCGAGGCGGCAGGCCTTCTGGTGGGCCAAGAAGACCTGCCGGCAGCAGACCAGCGCGCCTGGGTGGCGGCCCTGCTGCAGCCGCTGGTGGCGCAGGTGGAAGGGAACCTGCAGGCGGCAGCGGCGGCGGCGGCACGCGGCGGTGNGTGGCGTTACTGGGGCCCGGCGGGGGCGCCCCTCCCGCGCTGCTGGTGCAGCACGCGCTGGAAGCGGTGACCCGGCTGGCCAAGGGGCTGTCGTTGCGGCTGTGCACAGAGGCGCGGCCCGAGCTGGGAGGCCTGCTGTTGGGGGCGCTGCAGGCAGCAATGGCCGCGCCGCGCGTGCTGCCCTCCAACAAGCAGCTGCGCGCCCGCTTCATTTCTTTCCTCCACCGCATGGTTGAGTGCCTGGGAGCCACGTGAGCATCCCCGCTGCCCGCTGCCCCCGCCCTGCCCGGCACAGCGTCGTGCTGCCCTGCCCTTCCGACTGTGCACAGCTTCTGCTGTGTCGATGTGGTGGTTCACGGCGGCGGCTCCTGATGAGTGCTGTGTGCTGTGGGTGTGCAGGGCACCCTGTGCGCCACCTGCATGCTCCCTCATTCGCACCTGCTTGACCAGCCGTCTGGCCAGCCGCCTGCCCTGCCCTGCCCTCTCCCTCCCTCCCATCCCCCCGCCTCCTGCCACCCCATCCGCCTGCCCCCGCAGCCTGCTACCATACCTGCCGCCAGCGCTGGAGGTTCTGCTGTACTCAGAGGCAGATGCAACGGATGTGGCCGATGTGCTCCTGCTCCTGACCCAGCTCATGTCGCGCTTCAAAGACGCGCTGACGCCGGTCATGCAGGTGGGGTGGCTGAGGGTGGGGCGGGGTAATGGGGCTGCTGCTGCTTTGCTGGGCTAAGGCGCTGCCGGTGCTGCTGGGCGGGGTTGCTGCTCCTGGGGTACCTGCTGCTGCTGGGCTGCGTTGCTGCTGCTGCTGCTTCTGCTGCTGCTGTTCTCTTTGGGCTGACCTGCCGCTGCTGCTGGCGCCGTTACACCAGCGTGTGCTACGGCACAAGCATGCATCAGCGCCTAGCATGCACGTACGAGGCGGGTGGGGCACAAGTTGCTGTCGGACTGGGGCATGTGACGGTTGCTGCTGGTGCTGTTGCAGCATGCGCATGGAAGCTGTGATGCGTGCAGGGCCAGCTCTGCAGGTAGGTCAACCTGCTCCAACAGTGATCAGCATCCTGATTGGAGTGGCGTAAGCGCCCGGCTGCAAACAATGTTTCACCCCTCTGTGCTCTTCCCTGCTTGCTTGGCGTGCAGGAGATGGTGCCAGCCTGCGTGGCTCGCGTGCATTCGCTGCTGCCTGCCGACTGGGACTGGTCCGGCGCCAGGGCCACACCATCGGCACTGTGCACCCCCGCCGCGTCCGCCGCAGCTGCTGCAGCCGCGGCAGCCAACCCCAATGGTGGCAAGCAGGCAGCAGCTGGCAGCAACGAGGACTTGCGGGAACGAGCGGAGCTGCAGCGTGCCTACTACGCTTTTGCGCACTCGCTGGTGCACAACAGGCTGGCGGGCGTGCTGCTGCGGGCGCCAGCTGGCACGTTGGATGCGGTGCTGGGCGCGCTGATGCGGGGGGCGGCCACTCATGTGGATGCAGGTGGGCAGCCTGCTTGCTTTGGCTTGGCTGGGGGCTTGTGTTGCGGGACAGGTGCTAGCCCGGCTGGCTGGCTGGTGGGCCGGCTGGCAGGCTGGCTGGTGGGCTGGTGGGCAACCTGGATGGATGGATGGATGGATGGGTGGGTGGTTGGACGTTGCACGGGTGAAGCCGTGGGTGAAAACATGCGTGGGCAGGAGGCCCGTGAAGTAGACACTTCAGGAGTTTCCTTTGAGCGTGCGGCGTCAAAAGGAGTTTCCTTTGAGCAGGTGGCCTCGAAAGGCAGGGCGTGCATGTGTGGCAGACGTGTGCACTCCCTGAAACCCGCCAGGACGCCCCAGGCCTGCCTAGTCCCAGTCCACCGCCAGCACCGTTTGGCACAGCCTCCCTGCAGCTTGGCTCATCCGCCGCCTTGCCCTGCTGCACAACGCCCTGCCGGCCCTTCCCCTCTGCCCGCAGGCGTGCGCAAGACGTGCGTGCAGGCGGTGGAGAGGATGGTTGAGGAGTGGTGCGGCGCCGACGGCAGCGAGGCCATGCCCGGCTTCCGGGAGTTTGTGATGAAGCAGGTGGGGTGGCTGGGTGGCTGGGTGGGCGGGTAAGGGGATGCTGCTTGGGAGGCAGGGGATGTTTGTGGGCCGCGGGGCGGGCATGCCACGGGATTTGCCAGGCGTTTGTATTGAGGCAGCTCGCGCTGTGCGTGCTGCGCTGTGCGCTGTGCACTAGCGGCCTGTGGCCGCCCACCCACCACCACCCCACCCATGCTCGCACATTCACAACACCACACCTCACTGTCATCCTCATTCTCTGCCTCTGCCCTCCCCCCTCCATCCCTCCCCCCATTCCTGTGGCGTCCAGTTTGGCGGCGAGGTGCTCCTAGAGGGCCTGGTGGCGTCTGGCAGCACGGTGGACATCCGTGACGCCGCCGCCATCTCCCTGCTCACAGAAGTGGCACAGAGCCTGCAGCTGGTGCACCGGCGATGCGGGGAGCCCTTCCTGGGCTACCTGTGCGCCCAGCTGCTGCCTCGCATGGGTTGGACAGCGGAGGGGGCGCAGCAGCTGGCTGGGCACATCACGGGGAGCGATGCCAAGACGTTGAAAGACTTTTTGAAGGTTGTGCTGACGGGCATCCGCAGCTCGCAGCAGCAGGCGGCAGCCCAGCAGCAGCAGCAGCAGCTACAGCAGCAGCAGCTACAACAGCAGCAGGCGGCGGCGGCAAATGGGATGAGATAATGGCGGGACGCCGGGGGCCGCCCGCACCTTCTGTGCTGCCGAGCGTTGAATAATCGCTGAACCCTTACTGCGCTTACCCCGGTTGTGCATCCCTTTCTTGTTCTCCACTGCGGCACCTGTTTTCATTGCGTGAACCTGCCACCCCCTTGCCCGCATGCAACGCACCCATCTCTCGAATTCTTCTGCACGCCGTGGTGGGCACGCTGCGCCCGCCGGCTTGTGACTGCCCTGCCTTCATCCGTGCCCAACCTTGCACAGGTTGAATCTTGGGACCTCCCCACTCGAGCCTGTGTGTGGTGTTCCTGTAAGGCACGTGCCGGCCAACTTCCGGTGGTCGTGGTGGTTGGACGGTCAGAGGATGTGACCACCACATAGTGCGTGAACGCAGTTTCTTATGCCTCAAATGCAGCCACGGCTCCTTTGGATTCCTGTGGATGCATGCGTCGAAGCTTCCACACATGTGTGGTTGCCCCCTTTGTTGTTGTGGACTGTTGTTGTTGTGCGCACTAGCCCGTGCTGCCAGCGCCCCACTGGCGCCCCGCCTGTTCCCGCCCACAGGTGGTACTGGCCCACTGGCCCCACAGGCTGTGCTCCGCCTGCCCGCAAGCCTGCTGACTTGGTTTATCATAGCCTGAAGGTATGCTGGTGTTGGAACGCGAGATGGGAGAGATTGGGGGCGGCAGATCTAGCGAGCGCCAAAGTGCAGTGGGTGCTGGGCCTGGCGTGGCTGGGCCTGGCGTCGTCCTCACCCACCAGTTCCACCCTCTCCTTCCGTTTGAGGACCGATACGCCTCAGTTTACACGCCTGGGCCGTGGGCTCCCCGCGTGTGAGGCGCACTCTCTGGACAGGCAAGACCACCCACCGGCGCCCCGCCCGCTGACCCCCAGCCATGTGTGGGGTGGCTGGCCACCCGTTGGTTGCGGCCGTGCGCGCCAGCACAGTGCAGACAGAACACTGCGAGGTGCACGGGCCGGGCCGCCCAGTTCTGGCCCCACAGGAGGGTCTCCCCACGCCCAGCGCCTCCCAAGTGCACGTCCTGCTAGTAGATGATGAGCGCCTGACCCGAACGGTGGTGGCCAACCTGCTCCACAAGTGCGGCTACAAAGGTGCGCGGGTCTTCGACTGCGCTGGCCTTGATGAGCGGGCTGGGCCCTTCATTCAAGCTGGTCCGAGCGTGCACACGCGCAGGGAAGGCGGCGCTTTGGCTCTCTGTGGCTGGGCCCGACGTTTGTCACCGCCCGCCTTTTCGTGCGGCACCGCAGTGCGGCGGTGCCGCACTGCGCCCGCAACTGCTTATAACCCTCTCTCTCTACTGCCCCTCCCCTTTCGATTTGCAGTGACCAGCGCCAGCGATGGCATGGAGGCGCTGCAGCTGCTGCGCGGCAGCGCTCCGGACACCTTCCAGCTCGTCCTCACGGTGGGTGCTGCCTCCCGCACGCGGGTGCCTCGTCATGTTTGCTTTATCAATCTTGCAGTTCTCACCAGCTGTCCCTGTTCTTGCCAGTCAATATGCACCCTCCCCCACGCCCTGCCCCCCTTCAGGATGTGTGCATGCCAGAGCTGAACGGCCTGCAGCTGCTCAACTGCGTCAAGCAGGACGCCAACCTGCGCGCCGTGCCCGTCGTCAGTGAGTGCCCCTCCCGCAGCACCCAGCGCTGCTGCCGGCGGCGCTGCAGCCTCGCCGCATGCCCTGGTGTGCCTCGCCTCATCCCTGTGGCGTCTCTCTCCCCCCTCTCGAGCTCCTGCCTGGCTGCGTGCATGTTTTGACTTGTCCTGCCCCACCCCTAAACCCTCCCCAGTGATGTCTTCGATGGACCAAGAGGAGACGGTGGCAGCCGCGGTGCAGAACGGCGCTGAGGAGTACCTGGTCAAGCCGGTGACCAAGAAGGAGGTGCAGCACATCTGGCAGCATGTGTGGCGCAAACGCTGCGCCGCCGCCACGGTGCCCCAGCTGCCGCACGAGGCGGCAGCGGCGATGGCAGCAGCGGCGGCTGTTGCGGCGGTGTCGCAGCAAGTAGCCGCGGCAGCCTCCTCGCAGCTCCTCCAGCACCAGCAGCAGGATGTGCAGCAGCCAGCAGCAGCCACTGTGCAGCAGCAGCTGGCGGCAGGCGTGTGCGTGGATGCGCTCATCCGCAGCGTGCCGGATGCCACAGCAGCCAGCCTGCTGCAGCGGCAGCAAATCTTCTCTGCAGCCGTGGCCATGGTGCAGGCAGCGCACCTGCAGCGCCGCCCGCTGCTCTGCCTGCGGCCCGCATGCCTGCTCTTCTCTGCCCAGTACGGCATCACGGTGTCCTCTGCAGCAATGGCAGCGCCAGGCGCCAGCAGCGTCGGTGCCACCGAGGCAGATGTGCTTTACGTCAGCCCAGAGGAGGCGGCAGGGCAGCCCGGCTGCCAGAGCGACCTCTTCTCGCTGGGGCTGCTCTTCCTTGGTGAGCAAGCTGGGTGCAGGCGCCATGAAGCATGCATGAGGGTTGTCTACGGGTGCCACTGCGCAGGCTGGTGGCCTTTCGTTAAGTGCTTTTCGAGGCGCGCCGCATGCTGGGCGACGCATACCGCGTCTGCCTGCCTCCCCTTTTCACCCCCATTCGCCATTTCCTTCCCCACCTCCTGCAGACCTCTTCTTCCCGTGCGCTTCTCAGGAACAGCGCTGTGCACAGCTGCGCGCGGCCCGTGCCGCGGTGCTGCCTACGGTCTTATCGGGCGCCCACACAGCGGGGAGCAGCCACGCTGTGCAGGACCTGCTGCAGGGCCTGCTGCAGGCCGACCCTGCGCGTCGGCCCAGCATCCACGCTGTGCTGCGGGCGGGCATTTTGGCAGATGCCTACCACCTGGTGGCAGCGATGCCGCACTGGCGCCTGCTGTCTGTGGCCGCACCTGCAGCTGCTGCTCAACCGGCAGCTAGCAAAGCAGCTGCCAAGCCCGCGGCCTCTACGGCAGCCGTGCGGGTGCCAGCGAAAGCAGCAGCAGCAGCGAAAGCAGCAGCGGCAGCGGCCGGTGTTGTGGATCACGAGGCGGTGCGCCACTTTCTGCTGCTGCTGCGCAAGTCAAAGCAGCAGGAGCTGGCGCAGGCGCAGGCGCAGCTGGCGGCGCTGGACACTGACATTGGCGATGTGGTGGCACGGCGGCGGTCGCGCGACTTCTCCACAGAGGCAGAGCAGGCGGCGGAGGATGCCACAGCAGCAGCGCTGCCCGTGGCAAAGCGTGCACGCGTGGTGGCTGCTGACCTAGCAGCTGCCTCAGCAGTTGCTGACATGGCAGCCTCGGTTGTGGGCAACGTGCTGCCCGAGGAGCAGCAGCAGCGTGTAGCAGCGGTGATGCCGCAGCTGGAGGAGATGTTTTTCCAGCGGCGGCAGCAGCTGCAGGCACCTGCGTCAGTGGCGGTGCCGGCGGCGGCAAATGACGGCGGGGAGCTGCGGCTGCAGCCTGCGGCCCACCTGGAATCGTTTGCCCGCGACCTCAATGAGCTGGCAGCCCACAGCCGGCTGGGCCTCAAGGCCACGCTGCGCTCCGGCGACCTGGCCTCGCCTGTGGAGATGGTGAGTGGGTGTGCTGGGGGCTGTGTGGACGGGCTGGCCATCGGGGAATGGACGATTGTGTGGCCACTGGACTATTGGCCACTGGACGATTGACTGGCTGGCCACTGGGGTGGGCGGTTTGTGCACTGGCAGGCAGCCCGGGAGCTGCTCTTTTTGTGTCTCCGTCTTCCCATGCGTCCACCCCTGCTTGGCCCCCGCCTTCTCCTCCCTGACCATGCCCCTCCCCATCTCCGAACCACGCTGCTGCAGGCATGCTGCGCTGCGTTTGACCGCGACGACGAGTTCTTCGCCACCGTGGGCGTGTCCCGCCGGGTGAAGATCTTCGACTTCAAGGCCTGCCTGGGCGAGGACGGCGGCGCCACGGCAGCCGCAGGCATCATGCACTACCCCGCGCTGCAGGTGGGTGCGCCGTGCGGCATGGCAGGGTTGTTGTGGGCACATGGAAGTGTGTGCGGGTGGGGGGTCTGAGGAAGTGTTGCGCTTCGCCTGCCTGCAGGCTGCGCTACCTGCCTCCGCTGCTCCTTGCGTTGGGTCTTTAGCGCTGCCTGCACGCTCCTGTGCTCCTTGTGTTGGGCCTTCAGCGCTGCCTGCACGCTGCTGCTTTTCCCGCACTCCCGTGCACCACCGTGCCCGCCCACCAACCCATCCCTACCCTTCCCCCCGCCCCACCGTTGCCCGTCCGCCCACCCCGCACCGCAGATCACGACGCGCAGCAAGCTGAGCAGCGTGTCTTGGAACAGCTACGTGAAGAGCCAGCTGATCACCAGCGACTACAGCGGCCTCATCCAGCTGTGGGACGCCTCCACCGCGGGGGAGGTGGCGCAGTATGACGAGCACGCGCGCCGTGTCTGGTCGGTGGACTTCTCCACCACAGACCCCATGCGCTTCCTCAGGTGCGTGGATGGGCAAACAGATGGGGCAGTGTGTGTGTGTGCAGGGGTGCAATGGATGGGGCAGTGCCTGATCACTGGGATGCTCCACCACACCTCATGCGCTTCCCAAGTTGAGGCCCCTCCTGTTGGTTGAGGGCAGGGGTGGGGCGATGCATTTGTGGTGCAAGCGGTCGGCCCAGCAGTTGCCCGTTGCATGCTTTGTGTGCTCTTGGTTCCCTGCTGACACTGCCCCCCTGCCCCTCTCCCTGGCTGTCTCCCTTGCCGCCCCCTGCAGCGGCAGCGACGACGGCAGCGTGCGCCTGTGGAGCGTCACCGACCCCTCCTCCGTCGCCCGCATCACCGCCCCCGCCAACGTCTGCTCCGTCCAGTTCTCCCCCGCCGACTCCCACACCATTGCCTTTGGCTGCGCCAACTACCGGGTCTACCTCTACGACCTGCGCCACACAGGTGGGCAACAGACGAATTGTTGAGATGCTGGGCGGGTGGTTGGCGGGTGGGGGAAAAGGTATGGGCGGATGATGAGGGCAGGAGGGTGAGGAGAGGGGCTGACTCATGACCAGCAAGGCTTCTGGAGATTAGCGGAATGTAGGGGGATGCAGGCGGGGCTGCTTAAAACGCAGCCCCTATGCCCCACATGCCAAACGCTTCCTGAAGTCCCGTGCACCGCCCCCTGCCCACTATGCTCACCGTTTCTCCCCACCCCTGACCTCCGCCCCTGCAGCGCACCCGCTGGCGGTGGTCGCCGGCCCCCAGCGCGCGGTGTCATACGTCAAGTTCCTGGGGGGCAACCACCTGGTGTCGGCCTCAACAGACAGCACCCTCAGGTGCGTGTGTGTATGTGAGGGTTGGGGGTGGGCTGGCGGCAGCACAGGGTGGGCGGCAGGGAGGGTGGGGCTGGATAGCGTGGGTAGGCAGACGCTCTGCTATAGCTCTGCTATCTCCTTCCCCCGCTGCCAAGCCAGCTCTGTGGGCGGTCTTACCTCCTCGCCTGCCTCTTCTCACCCTTGGACCGTCCTCCCCCGCTCCCCTTGCAGGCTGTGGGACCTGCGCGAGCTCCTGTCCTCCAGCGCTGCCGATGCCAGCACCGCCAGCGGCGCCGGCAGCACTATCTGCGGCGGCGGCCAGGCCCAGTCCCAGCCCCAGGCCAAGCAGCGGCCCGCCTGCACCTACACGGGCCACCGCAACCAGCGCAACTTTGTGGGGCTGTCGGTGTCGCCAGATGGCCACATCCTGTGCGGTTCAGAGGACAATTCAGGCAAGCCGGGGGGCTGGGGAGGTACTTGCCGATGGGCCTTGCTGGCTGCAAGGGGTGCAGCGGCTTTTGAGGACGGCAGGCAGGCAGGCAATCAGGCTGTGCTCTGCCGGGGCATGCCTCCACCTGGCCTGCCTGCCTGCTTGCTTGCTTGCAAACGCATCCAGTTGTGCCCCATGGATGAGCCCCTGCACTCTGCTCTGTTTCTCACCACTTTCCCCATCACCCGCCCCCCTGCCTGCAGTGTACTCCTACTACCGCTCCCTCCCCTTCAGCACGGCGCAGTACCGCTTTGCACCCGCCGAGGCCCCCGGCAGCGAGGGCCACCAGCCCTTTGTGAGCGCCGTCTGCTGGGCCAACCGCAGCCGGCACTGCCTGGCAGCCAATAGCCAGGGCCTGCTGCAGATCCTGAAGCTGGAGTGAAGCTAGCGGCCCATCCGGCTGCCCAGCAGCGGCCTGCAGCCTGTTTGGCCAGCGGCCTGGCTGCTTGCCGCTGCGGCAACAGTTGCCCCCGCCCCAGGTGCCTGCTGCCAGTGGCTGAAGAAGCCCAGCAGGCACAGCCTGGTGGCCACGTGGGATTGAGCGAGCATGAGCGCCCGCAACCTTGGCCATCGCACCTTGTGCCCACCCTTGTGTGTGCGCCCAGCACGCCCAGCACGCGCCCTGTCGTGTCCCCCGAGAAGACATAGCACGAAGTGCGTGCACAACCCACAAACCCATCCACAACGTTCCTCTCCCATTTTACATTCCTCTTTCTTCGCAAACTCACGTTGCCGCCCTGGCCGCCCTCTGCCCCGCGGCCCTCTGATTGGGCGGCCAGGGCCCCAGTGCGTCTACCATGCCGTTGGTCTATCTTCCCTGCCTCAGTACCACCCTCCGCCGTGACATTTGTTGCGCTAGGGTGGCCCTTTTGGCACCACCGCACCCCATCCCATTTTGTTCGTGTGTTCCGTCCACTGCAAGCGCAGTGCAGCGCGTGCGCCCCCCCGAGACGGCGCCTGCCAACAAATTCACACTCGCACCACACACACGCACACACACGCACACACACACACACCTTTTCCACCCCCCTACCCCCTTCACCCCTCGGCTCTGCACTTACCCTTGACAGCGTTGCTCCTGCCTGGGCTCCGCCTCCTGCTCGCCCCTGCCGCTCTCCTCTGCCTTTCCTTTCTGCGGCTGCCTCTTTTTCAGCCCTGTTAGCACTAGCCGGCACCCAAGACTCCACCGTTATCCTACCCCCCTTGTCGTCTCCAGCTCACTCAATTAATCACACACTACATCGCATTTACATATGCAACGCACAAGCGCACACACGCTTCCGCCGCACTTTGCGGCTCGTCTGTACTAGCAGCGAGGTCCTGGATTGTAATCAAGCAAGCAAGCGGGATACATCCACAGCATGCACTTGCATGAGGAGAAATCAGGGGCTGCCGGTTGGTCAGCACAGGTGTTGGTTCATCTTGGTGTGGCGCATTGGCCAGGGCTGGGTGTGTACGCCAATGTGCAATGCGGCTGGCTGGCCGGCTGCTCTTTACAGCTCTGTATAAGGTGCGGTGGGGGATACTCTCTTTCTTGGCAAAGCAGGCACGGGTGGGTATGCTGAGTAGGCCTGCGCTGCTTTCCTTGCTGAGCCGCCTTAGGCACAGGAGGCCAGGGCGGTGGCAATAGCCTCTGCCACAGCCTCCACGATGGTCTGCAACGTGTGATCGGGAGTGGGAGGTCGGGGTGAGGCGTGCTGACAGGAAAGACCAAAGGTGCGCGCATCCAGAAAAGCAGGGCAGGCAGGCAGGGCGGAAGCCACCCGGAAGCTGCCCCGCTCTCCCCTCTTGCCATGCCCTTACCGTCTGGATAGACTCGGCCCTGCAGGGAGGAAGGGGTGGGGGGTGGGAAGGGTCAAACCTGGGCTGCATGGCCCACACTAGCTGCAAGTCATCGTATTGCCGTGCTTTCTGCTCGTACTGATCCCGTCCTCCATGCCGCCGCATCACACCCGTACAGGGAACGGCTGAGCTCACGCCCACTGACGCATGGCAGGGCGGGCAGCTGAGAGCAGGCAGGCACGGGAGGGCACACAGCAGTCATCTCCCTATCTCCTGCACGGTTCGACAGAGCCTATTTGCGCCGTGCCCCGGCTCTACAGGGCCTACTATGCAGGGTGATTGGAACAAACAAGGAGCTCACTTGGCGGAGAGGTCAACGGAGCCTCCGGGGCCAGCCGAACCCTCCACGAGTGCGCTAGCCTCAGCGGATGCCTTGGCAATGGCCTGCTGGAAGGACTGGGAACTGGCAGTGGCTGCGGAGCCGCCGCACCCCGCCTCGGCCAGCACCACTGGATCATGGGTAAGGGCATGCACGGATGGATGGGGAGGCTTGCCTGGTATGGCACCCAGAAGGTGAGGCCCATCACAGCGGCCCCTGCCATCAGGCCCGAGGTAGTGAGCTGGGGCGAGTAGAGGGCGTGCAGGGCGATGTTGCCTGCACCACTCGTCAGGCAGGGGGCAGGATGGGACGAGTGGCAGCGGCAAGTGTAAAGGGGGCGCATTGCGAGGTGATAGAGGCGAGGCACACCAAGCAGCAAGCTGGGAGGGGGGGAGGAGCGGCATGGTGTTGATGACGCAGGGGGCTGAGCAAGCGGCGGCAGGCAGGCGGCACTTCCTCAGCGTGCTCCCACGCCTCGATCGCAGCCTGCCTTCCGCCGCCTGCAAGCGCGTGCTGCGGCTGCAGGTGGCAGAGGGCACGAGCATCGAGAGAGGCGAGAAAGCAGGCCGAGATGGGCCAGCAGCTGCTGCAAGCGGCATCAGCGCCAAGCCCAGGAACGTGCAGTGGGATGTGCCGAGAGGCACAGGAGGCAGCAACAGACATGCAGCACGCAGCATGCCTGGCGCTGTGTGCAAAGTATAGTGCAGGTGCGGCGCATGAGACGCAGAGGCCCAGTGGACGTTGAACTACCGCCCATCCTTGTCGACTAGAAACGCTGAAGTGCAGGGTATGGAGTTGAGATCATACCTAGCAGGGCAGCATGCGTCTGCTGCCTGCCGCCCTGACAGGTGTCACCTTGGCTCCAGCCCTTGAACCACATTTTTTCGAGCCCACACACAAGGACAGTGTCAGCCTCAAGCGTAGAKGGGTGACGGGGGTGTGACTGGGCAAAAGGGGCGGCTGCCGACAGAGGCAGCAACGGACATGCACGCATGCAGCACTAAAATCAAATACCCATGTGCGGTACACAGAATAGTGCAGGTTCAGCGCGGGAGAGGTACAGGCCGGTGGACGATGAAGCACCGCCGCTGTCCTTTCCCACTGGAAGAGCGACAGTGCAGGGCAAGACCTTTCGAAACACCAGACAAGGCGGCTTGCGCCTCTTGCGTGCCGCCCTGCCAGGTGTTCCGTCCTAGCTCTCCACCCTTGCACTCCTTCTTTTACAGTTGAAAAGGACAGTGGCAGCCTCATGCCCGGCAGGCGTTTCAGCCAATCAACCTCACTGTGCCACCCACATGTCAAGTCCAGCGGCCTGCACTTTTGCCGCGCCCGCAGGCACCGCCGCCACAAGTGTACCAGCGCGCACACGGTTGCCCCCTCCCCCCTCCCATGCCCACTGGGTGGCCACCCCTCGTGCCTCCCTCCCTCCCTCCCTCCCCATCCACGCGAAAGAACGCTGCCCAACGCTGCCTGCCCGCCCTTGAAGCCCCTCCCTGTCCTCCCCCCTTGTGCCCCCCTATGC
>JTEE01000330.1:361013-374455 GCA_002896455.3 Chlorella sp. ArM0029B | reverse complement strand
GGAGGGAGGAAATGGGGCAGGGCGGGGTTGGTGACTGCTCAGCAGGGGTGGGCAGCGGTGAGCACGGCGCATCGCAGCGCAGACTGGCTGCCTCGCGGTCCCTGTGGCGTTCTGCGGCTTTGCACGGCGCCATGCTGCTCAGGTCAGCATGCTGTGCTGTGCCCTCCCATCGCCTGCCTGCCCCACCCTCCCGGCCGCAACTTGTCTGTTTGTGTGTTGCAGGAGAAGGAGGCTTTCATGAATGGAAAGAAGTTTGTAGCCGTCATTTCGGATGCAGCCTCCACCGGCATCAGTCTGCAGGTGGGGGCATGCCTGGTGGGCTGGTGGGGCGGCTGTGCTGGGGCTCTGGGGCTGGTGGGAGGGCAGGGCACCGGGCGCTAGATGGAGGGAGAGAGGGCGGCGGAATGGGCTGGGCTGGCACGGCACGGCACAGACAATTGTGCAATTTGCATTGCCAAGCAGCGCAGCTCCTTCCTATCCACCTGAGCCCCGCTGCTCGCGCCTTGATCCCCTACCCTGCCCTCCTCCCCTCCCGCCCCCCCTGGCAGGCCGACCGCCGCGTGCCCAACCAGCGTCGTCGCTGCCACATCACCCTGGAGCTGCCCTGGAGCGCTGACAAGGCCATACAACAGTTTGGGCGCTCACACCGCGCCAACCAGGTATAGGGGGCGGGGCAGGATAGGGGAGGGGTTCTGCGAAAGGAGGAGACACGTGTTCCCTGCCTGCGTTGGCGCTGCACGCCCTTGTGGTTGGTTGCCCCTGGTTGCCCCTTGCTGGGGTTTCGCTGGCTTACCACCGCTTGCCTGCCACCTGCCACCTAGGCCACCACAGCACACGCCTCAACCTCTGTCTCATGTTTCCCGTTTTCTCACCCCTTACTTAAAACCTACAGGTGTCTGCCCCGCTGTACCGCATCCTCACGGTGGCCGTAGGTGGAGAGTACCGCTTCGCCTCGGCGGCAGCCAAGGTCAGTCGGCAGCGCTGCTGCAGACACTTCACACGGGACGAGTGCAGAGGGGAAACTGCCTGGGCATGGCAGGCAGCAAGCTTGCAGCCAGCCAGCCAGCCAGTGGCTGGACACTTGCACCCATAAGTAGTGGCTCACCCAGCAGCATTTGCCTTGTCCGACCCCATTCTTTCTGTGTCCCCCCCCCCCCACACCCTGTGCAGCGCCTGGCCTCGCTGGGTGCGCTGCTGCGTGGCGACCGCAACGCCATTGGCGCCGGCAGCGAGCTCAAAGCATTTGACATTGTGAGGCCTGCTGGCACCACTTCCCTCCTTCCTCCCCTGCTCCTTCCGCTGCCGCCCGCCTGCTGCTCTGCCCTGCCCCGCCTGCTCCCACCTCCTGCATGCACCGCATGCACAAAGCTGCTGCAGCATGCTGCCCAGCTTGTCCCGCTTTCTTTTGTTGCTGCCTACGTCGGTCTACACCTGGTGGCTTCTGCGGAAGCAATGCATCACGGACCCCCTCGGCCCCCGCCTGCTCCTCCCTTTACCCTCACCCCACCTGCAGGACAATGCGCATGGCGAGAAGGCGCTGCTGCGTGTGCTGCAGGACATCTGCGGTGACCACGGATCCAAACCAATGCCGGGAGTGAAGGTGGGCAGGGCGGGGCGGAGGGACGCCTGTGGCACGCTTTCCTGCTGCTCCATGGCTGTGGACATTTTGAATGGGGCGCTGGGTGCGAGCCAGGCCACGTGGCCAGGCATCCCTACCGTCTTCTCGACCTCTGCTACCTCTGCTACCTGTACACATCACATAAACTCCACGTTCCAACCCCCGTCTTCAACCCGCTCTCCTCATGCTGCCACCGCAGGTGCCCGAGCTGCCCCGTGGCCTGGCCCTCCCCGAGTTCCTGCACACCTCTGGCATGGACCGACACCTGGAGCACCGCAAGGAGCAGACGCCCGCCTTCTTCAAGTACATGCGCACCAAGCTGGTGGGTGGAATATATTGTGGGCGGGTCCAGAAGGGAAACATGCATGCATGTACGAAGGAGGTTAGCAGTGTGTGGGTGTAGGAGTGGGGCAGGTTGTTGCACAAGGAGCAGCGCCTTCTTCAAATAGATGCGCACCAAGATGGTGGGTGGTGGGCGGAATGATGCTGTCGGATCGGCAAGGGTGGGCTTCAAGTGTGGAGGGAGGTGTATGAGGGGCGCGGGACGGTGGCAGCAGGGGGGAAGACGAGCGGGCACCCTTCCCCTCCATGCCTCGACCCTCTTCATTGGACCCCACTGGTCCTGCCCGCCGCCCTTGCCCTCACCCTGGGGACAGGTGTGCTGGAAGGTCCACACATCATGCCTTACCTGTTCTGCCACCCCCTCCCCACCCCGCTGCACTGACACTGCCTGTCCCTGTCCTTCACTGCACCTCTCCTCCTCCCCACCCACGAACCACCCCCATCCCTACTCCCTACTCCCTCCTCTCCCCCCTGCAGACCAGCGTGGGCGTGCTGGAGCAGGCGGATCCCCGGTTTGCCGGAGACGAGCCCGCCATCACCGTGCCCGCCCAGAAGGCCCGGCTCAAGGTGCCACGCTTCCTCAACCGCCTGCTGGGACTGGTGAGTGGGAGACAGCGGGACACACTTGGTATCGAAGGGGTGGGGTCAACTGCCGCTGCTAGCACTGCCTCCTATGCTTCGGTGTGCGTCCTCGCTGCCCCACTGCCCCGTACTCTCCCCCACTATGTCGCTGGCTCGCGATATCTCCCTCCCCGCCCTGCCTCCTTGCATCACGATTTCCTCCCAACCTCACTGCCCCACATGCTCACCTTCTCCCCCCACCCTCCCTCTCTGGCTGCTTCACAAGCTCCCCCCGCCCTTCTTTCCTCCCTGCCACCCCCTGCCCTCCTGCAGCCCATGGTGGACCAAGAACTGCTGTTCGACTACTTCAGCCAGACGCTGGACGCCACCATTGCGCAGCTCAAGTCGGAGGGGCGGTTCGACCTGGGCATCGTCACCATCAAGGCAAGCGCTGCCGGGTGTGGTCAACGGCTCTTTCGCAACTGGGCTGGGAGAGGCGGCTCTCGCTGGGTATTCAGGGACACGGCACGCCTCCTGGCACACGCCTCTCCCACTTGATTCACCTGCCTGCCCCAGCACGCCCTGCCCTGCTTTGTCGCCTCTTCGCATTCCCTGCCCCCTCGCTCACTCCCCTCCCGCCGTGCCCTACACGCCCCCTTCTGCTCCACTCACCCCTGCAGGGCCGCTCCTGCCGCATGGTCAGCAAGCGTGTGATCTACCAGGACGCTGCCTCTGGTGGCGAGGTGCACCATGTGGAGGTTGACGTGGACAGGGGGGTGCCCTGGGAGGCGGCGCTGGCGTTCAAGTGAGCGGGCCGGGGCCCGGGAGGGTGGGGCGGGGCAGGGGGGAACTGTTGTTAAGGTGGGGCGGGGCAGGGGGGAACTGTTGTTAAGGTGGGGCGGGGCAGGGGGGAACTGTTGTCAAGTGGAATTGGTTGCCAGGCAGATGAGAGAAAGGTGGCCTGGGAAACGCCGGCGCTCAAGTGAGCGGGCGGGCAGGCACGAGGAGGTGTAGGGCGGGACTGGGAGGCGACGCTGGCGTTACATGGGGCAGGGGAGGGGAGGGGTGGAAAATGGTTGCCAGGCAGAGGGAAGGTGCCCTGGGAGGCGGGCGCTGGCGTGCAAGTGCGCTTGAGGAGGGGCAGGGCGGGGCAGGGAGAAATTGCGAGGCGGCCTGTTGTTCAAGTGAGGGGCTGGGAGGGGCAGGCTGAGGTGGGAGGTGGCGCTGGCGTCCAACAGAGCCAGCGGGTGGGATGAGGGAGGCAGGAAACTCGGATGCCTGAGGTACTTTGGTGGAAGGAAGTGGGGATGTGGGCTGCTGGAGGCTGGGCTCCCCGAGCGGCTGGCAACGTTGTGCAGCCCCAACAAGGAGCAGTTTGGGGGAGGGTGAGCAGGCAGGAATTTCGCTTAAGGGACTTCACTCAAGAGGACTGCAACTCACACAAGCAAGTGTCTGCCCTGCAGGAACGAGGTTGAGGAGAAGCTGGAGGAGCAGGAGCCGGAGCGCAAGCACCTGTCTGGCTTCTACGTGCAGCGGGGGCGGGACGTGATTGCGGGCGGACAGCGACGGCCGCACATCCTGCTGGTGAGGCCAGGCAGGGCGGGCAGGGGTGGGGTGGGGAAGGGTGGGGTGAAGAGTGCCCGGGGATTGGGGTTGAGAATGCTGAGCTGGGCAGAGCCGGGCGGGAACCAACTCGTGCTCTGCAAGAAAAGAGAATGTGAGCGGCGGTGCTGCTGCCCTGTTTCTGCATGCGCCCACTGCCCCTGACACGTCATCATTCTGTCGGCGGCGGCCAGACATCCACACTCCGTGCACCATGCCCACCCACCGCACCCCGCCCATGCCATGCCATGCCCCGCCTCAGGCGACTGAGATCATCAAGAGCGCCTCCAACATCCGCAACACACGCTTCCACATCCAGCGGCCCAACACAGGCAAGCAAGCATGCATGCATGCATGCCGGGTGGCAGGGAGGGTGGAGCGGGCACAAGTAGGGACTGTCGGCGGGCCCCAGGTGCAACCCGCCCCGTCATCAGGATGCAGCACAGCGCCGGCGCATGCTGGTGCACCCGCCATCATCTCACGCTGCTCCACCCCCACCTCTCCTCTCCCCTACCCCTCCTGCCCTCGGCTCACCCCCCCCCACACACCTCTCCTGTCCCCGGCCCCTCCTGCCGTCACTTCACCACCCCCCAGCACCCCTTATGTCCCTTTGTCCCGCCTGCCCTCGCCCCGCCCCACCCACCCCGCAGGCAGCACCACCAGCAAAACTCTGGCTGAGATGGACGACGCCGGCTTCCGCCGCCTGTCCTTGGTAGAGGCGGAGCCCATCTGGCGCTTCTGGTTCAACTGGTGCGAGACCAAGTGCTACCACGGTGAGCCAGCGGCTGCCGTGGTGTTGGTGTGGATCGGTGGCTGAAGTGTGTTCAAAGACCTGTGTGCTGCAGCTGACTTGATATGGCCGCTTGGAGGGGTGGGGCGGCAACGGTTGGTGTGGTGTGGTGTCTAAACCTGGCAGGCCTGCAGGCAGCGGGTGCAGCAGCCCGCAGCTGCATCAAGGCCTGCATGCCAGCAGACGTGCCCGCCTTCCTCCTGGCTCACCTCCCTGCTAGTCCACCTCCCTGCCCTGCCCGGCGCCATATCTGCACACTCACCCATCTGCCTGCCCGACCCTTTCAGGCGACAACTGCGCCGAGAGGCGGCGCGGCGGCGACTGCCCTATCGGCGTTCGCAAGGCAGACCTGCACCTCATCTGCGGCGCCGTGCTGCCCATCTGGTGAGCGGGGGAGGGAGAGAGGGCAGGGGAGCGAAACAGCCTATTTGGAGGTGGGGAAGCACGGTGGAGCCAGGGATTCGGATGGGGCTGTGAAAGTATGCGGTTCAGGTGCAAGGGGGGCGGCCAGGGAATGTGGTGCGGTGCATGCAGGCCTGGGCATGCCAGGGCTGGGCCCAAAGAAAGGAAGCACACAGCTGCGTGTGACCCACGCCTTGCCTCCCTGCGCCCCGGCCCTCATTGGCTTGCCGTGCTGCAGGCAGAAGCTGGAGAGCATGCACAACGAGAGCAGCTGGGGCAACCGGCGCAAGGATGGGCACAAGTGGCCGCTGCGTGTGGTCAAGACCATCCAAGAGGGTGAGCCGCACAGGTTCACAGACTTCTTGTGCTGGGGTGGGGTGTGGCAGGGTGGGCAGTGGGAGGTGGCAGCAGAGTGGGCAGGACAGGCAATGAAGGCTCACTAGCAGCACATTCCTGTGTGGCAGCGGGGCCGGCCGCATGCATATGCCCTGCCGGTGACCCCCTGCCAGACCCCTCACACTGTGCCACCTGCTTGTGGTTGCCCAGCCATTCTCACCCCCTGCCCCCTGCCCTCTGCTTCCCTCAACACCTGCCGCAGACGGCTCCCCGCTGGTGGGTGTGGAGGCCACGTGCCGGCAGGAGCTGGAATATTTCGTGTCCCGCCTCAACGCTGTGGCAGAAGAGGAGGAGTACTTGGCAGAGGCAGAGGCAGGGGGGATGGACCCAGCCCTGGCGGCAGCGCTGGGTGTGGGCTATGCCGGCGCAAGCGCAAACGGCTACGTCCTGCCGCGCTATGGCGGCGGCGGCGGGCGGGGCAAGAAGAAGGGCAAGCGCCCGCGCAGCTTCCGGTAGAGAGGGGGGCTGGCCGGCTGTGCCCCCGGCCGTGCTGTCCCCCTGCTGCCGTGCGTGCAGCTGCCGCTTCTGTGCCTGAATGCGTGCGGCACTTCTTGCTGGTTGGAAGCACTCACCTGTTTTGTACCAATGCTCCGTTTGTATGCTCTCCTGCTCACACTATCGGTTATGCACATTCTGTATTGAACTGCTTGGGCTTCCACTTGCCCACATCCCTGCATTGATTGGGCCTCTCGACCGCACCCCTCCACTGAACCTCACTGAACAAAACCGTGGATTTTGAGAAGACTGTAAGTGTAAGCAACCTGCCTCGAAAAGGGAGCATGTGAGAACTCCACCCCGCCGCCTGCGTGTCACAAAAGAGACTGCCCCGGCTGGAGGGGTTATCTGGCAGGTGACGCCCCCGCCGTGGCGCATTGCACGCTTTGCCGGTGCCAGCTGGATACCACTGCAAGAGGGGGGTCATGCCAGGCGTGGGCGTTCCCTCCCTCCCTTGCCACTGTGCGTTGCAACGGCACCGCCTGTGCCTTGTTCTTCTCTCTAACAGGTCAATGTAAATAGATACAAGTATGTAACAGTATGGGCACACCCCAAGGGAAGTATTGAAAACGGTATCAAGGGGATCAGAGCACTGCTCAGCTCAGGCACAGCTGTGGCACAGCTGTGGCACAGCTCAGGGGAAGTCCTTGAGAAACAAAGATACAGTGTCCACTTACTAACAAGCCGACAGCCAGTGGGCACTAAAAGCGTTCCAGGGAACTGTTTGGAGTTGAGGCGTGCTGAGCCAGGCGCACATATGCCGCCCCTGCCTCAACACCTATGATTGCCCGCACCGCCCACCGCACCCAGGGCGCTGGCGGCTTGGGGAGCCGAGACCGCTGTCTCCGCTGCTCAGCGTGCCTGGCGCTTGGCACTTCTGCTTGCGTGCTTTGCTTTGCTGCGTCTGCTGCTGCCATTTGCTGCATCAGCATCAGTGGCAGTGCTGTCAGAGCTTGCGATGCCAGCAGCAGGTTTGGCGTAGTAGCGAGGGAGCGGCTGGTGGCAGCTGCTAGCTACCGGGACCGCCTCAACAGCTGCTGACATGGGCGGGGGCGGGCGACCGGACCCAAACATGGCCTGTAGGTCCTGTGCCGGCTGGGCGTGTGCTGCCTCCACGTCTGCCCCCTTTCACCAGGGCGTGCCTGCCTCTGAGCCAGTCACTGTGGCACACAGCCAACCACCTCTTGAGCCCAAAGCAAGGCACCGCCAGTGGTGCGGGAGGGAGGGAGGGAGGGTGTGGGGTGGGCTGGCAAGTAGGCACACGACAGCAGTAGCTGAGACGTGCAAGTAATCAGCGTGGAATAATGGAGGTTGGCGTTTGGCAACATCACTGACAGCACCTCCAGCTGACCCACAGCCTTGCAGCTCTGCCTTGCATTCCCGCCTGCGCTCTGCCCGCTGAGACGGCTATGCCTTGCATTCCCGCCTGCGCTCTGCCCGCTGATTCACTCTACCCCTTTCTCTACCCCTTCGACATCCCTTTGTCTCCCTGAGATCGGTCAGGCCGCAGCGATGGCGGCAGAAGAAGTGCAGCTAGTCGAAGCGCCTCTCGAGGCGCCTCCACCGCAGCCAGCAGCACAGCCAGCACCGCAGCAGCCCCCAGAACAAGCAGAAGAAATCGATGACCAGGTGAGGCCTGTCGAGGGCGTCCAAGAAGTGGCGAGCGTGGCGTGTTGCCCCTGCGCCCCCTGGCATTGATCAGGATGGCAGTAATCGGGATGCCATGCTCGGGGCGGCGCAAAGGGCCGGAGGCAGGCAGCACCTGCAACCGCGGCAGTGGCAGCAGAGCGGCGGGTGGGCAGCTGGCTGTAGAGGCGGGCACAACCTGGCCGCCCGCGGGCCGTCTGCAACCCTGATCCAGTTTCCCTCGTTGCACCGCATCCGCACGCACCCCGTGCTAGATGAACCAGTCAACCACTTTGCAACGAAATGTCATTCGGTCTGCTGCACTGCGCCGCGCCGACCCACCCGCCGCCAGCCCGTGCTCCATGCGCCGCCGCGCCCCACCGTCTGTTGTGCCTGCCGCTGCCCCCCGCAGGGCGAGGAGGAGGAGGAGGGCAAATACGAGCCCTACGGCGCCGAGGAGCTGCGGCAGGCCAACCCAGGCCTGAAGACGCACCCAGACCCGCTTGTAGAGTCTGCCTCGCTGGCCAGCGTGCCCCTGCCGGACCTGGAGGGAGCGCTTGCTTTCCGGCACAAGCTGCAGGCAGTCATCCAGGCCGGCAACGTGAGGGGGTCGTTTAGAAGTGGGGGGGCAGAAGGAAGTGCGTAGCGGTTGTGGGTGCAGGCTGCTGGGGGAGAGGCTGGGTGCGAGGACGGCAAGTGGGTGCTTGCTGGGTGCTGCGCTCTGGCCGCCTCACCTGTCCCTGGCTGCCGGCGCGGCCCGCAGCTTTGAATCAACAATCAATCGATTACATTTCAATTCCAGGGGGAGCCAGCAAGGTCTCACGGGACAGGGTGGGGGGTGACTGTATCAGAATGTAGTTTGTAGCAAAGAAAAAGGCGCTCCTCATGCATTTCCCTCTGCCCTTTCCCGCCCCGCAGATCTCCGACTCCCAGCTGCAGACCGTGATTTATTCGTCCATGAAGTTCCACGGCCCCCGCCTGGCAGACGGCAAGCGTGCCGGCTTCTTCCTGGGTGGGTGCACAGTTCTGTATGTGGGGGGGCACGAGGCGGGTGGGGCGGGGAGGAGGGTTGTGTGGCGACTGCAAGAAGCGCTTGCGTACTGCGTTGCATACGTGATGCTATTGTATTGATGACTGGATGGGTCTGCTGTCCGTAGCTCCTTTCAACCTGACGCACACACACGCCCCTCCCCGCTGCCCCGCAGGCGACGGCGCGGGTGTGGGCAAGGGGCGCCAGATTGCGGCCCTGGTGCAGCAGCATTACATGGTGAGGGAGGCAGGGACGGGTGGGGAGCTTGTGGGGCCCACTTGGACAAGCCAAGACGGTTTGCTGATTGCAGCGGTTCTGGGCACATGGCACATGGCTGGCATTTGCAAGTGAACTTCAATGTTGCGTTCATGTCTCGTGCTGTGTGCAGGAGGGCGGCCGGCGCGTCCTCTGGCTCAGGTGGGGCTGCCTGCCTTTTGGGCAGCACAGTGATGAGCCAGCCGAATAGATTGTTGTTAGACCACCGCTGCTTAGGGTGACCGCAGCCTGCCCTCCATTCTGTTCGACCGCGCCTGCTACTTTCGGCAAAGCACCCACCCACCCACCCACTTGCCATGCACCCTCCCGCCCTTTCTGTCTCTCTTCTTCAACAGCCTCACATCCTGCACTCACCTGCCCTTCCGCACCGTGAGCACCAACCTGCATAAGGATTAACAGTCACCCTTGCCTGCTGTGTCAAACCGCCTGCCCGCCCGCCGCCCTTTCCCCATCTTGCCCACACCCCGCCTGCCCATCCGCAGCGTGAGCACCGACCTGCGCAAGGACTCACAGCGCGACCTGCGGGACGTGGGCTGCAAGCTCAAGCTGTTCCCAGAAGTGGGTGCTGTCGATTGCTTGGTTTGAGCAGTGGGTGCAGTGCACGAGTGTGTGAAGGGGTGGGTGGTGGCGAGAGGGTACACCAAGCTTCCCCTTAAGGGCAGGATGGATATGAGACAGGGTAGGTGTGCGTGCATGGAACCCGGAAGTGAAGGGGTAGCGAGCGCCTCTCAACTCTTTTGGCACCGGGCCTGTGGGCTGACCTGCTACACCCTGGGCTGACCCGCCTCCCATCACCCGACTGGCTGTCAATCCGTTGGCACTTTCCCTTGCCACTTCCTCCCGCCTCTGCCTGCTGCAGGGCGCCAAGCAGCCCAACCCCAAGGTCAAGCGGGAGGCGCTCCCAGCCGCCGCCCTCTGGTTCTGCACCTACCCCGCTCTGATCGCGGTGAGCTGGCAGGGCCCTTGTGTTCGGGGGAGGGGCAGGCACTGCATTTCTGGGGAGGTTTGCTGGCGAGGGGCGGGCCTATGGGGGCAGGGGAAGGGCAGAGGGGAATGGGGCGACAGAGCGGGAGGCGGCATTGAGCTGGGGCAGCGGCGTGGATGCGGAACTCTGCTGATCGCCAGCGCCGCTGCAGGGAGAGGCGTCCGGCACAGAGGGCAGCTCGCGCAAGGCTCATGCCCGTGCTCCAAAACACAGTTCAGGATGCTGGCAACAAACATTACCGCTCATCTCCTGTTCCCTCCCCGCACCCGTCTCACGCTGTGCCTGCCCCTTGCCCTGCCCTCCTGCCTTTGTGCCTCCCTCTCCCCAGGGCCTGCCCAAGGCTGAGAAGGGCCGAGGAGGGCAGAAGGGCAAGGCAGAGGGCATGCGTGTCAAAGCCACCAAGGACTCCCGCCTCCACCAGGTGATGGACATCACATGCACATGCACAGTGCACCCTCATCGTCATACAACGCCAACACAAGTGTCCGAGTGACAGGTCTGCCCCCCACATGGGGGCGCCCCCATGCTTGGCCCGCTGGGCAGAGAGGAGCACGGAGCACCCATCTACCAACCGCCTGGGCTCACCTGGCAAATTGCCAGTCTAGTCTAGTCTTTACAGCTTTACGCAAGCACCCTTTGTTAGAGGGGCCTTCAACATCAGTGGATTGACACGGTTCGTTCCTCAGAGCGGTTGAATTAAGCATGCACCCTTAATCAATCAATGAAACGGACTCAAATCGCCGAGATTTCGATCGCAATTCTTTGCCGCAAGCCGTGTCGACTCATGCCGCTCGATCGCGCCGCTCTTCGTTCTTCTACGTCTCGCAATGCCGGGGTTATGAAGGCAAATTGCCAGCTGCCTGGGGCGTGCTGGCACGCATGCATACGTGCACACCGTGACACCCCCACCCCCCACCTTTCAAGCTCTGCCTCCCTTGTCGCCCCTGTGGTTGCCAGTTTGCCGGTGGCGTGCTCCCGGCATGATTTGCCCCCGTGTATGGCCGCACCATACCACGCTGCGCCTGACAACCTCCATCCCCCCTGCCCTTCCTGCCTGCTCCCGCCCCACCTGCCTGCAGATCATCAGCTGGCTGGGGGGTGACCCCTCTGGCTCCCCGCTCATTGTGCTGGACGAATGCCACAAGGTGGGCGGGTGGGCGGGTGGGTTGTTGATTCGGTTTGTGAATGCTGACGTGAAGCAGGCGTGGGTGCCACCTGGCAGGATGGAAGGCCACAGTTCTGTGATACGCGTGAAAAGAGGCCACTGATGGGTGGATAAATCAGTGTGACGACTGACAGGTGGCAGCGGTGAGGTGCATGCAAGGATGGGTTTTATGGGCGCTTGTATTGAGTATGACAAGGCATGCATTCCTCCCCCACTTCGGGGCCAGTCCACCCGCCTCACTCCCCTGTCACGACATGACCCTCTGCAGGCCAAGAACGCCGTCGGCAACCCCACCCAGACGGCACGCGCTGTGGTCGAGCTGCAGGTACGCGCATTCAGCCGCTCATTGGGGTGGTGCAGTGGTTGTGGTGATGGAGGTGCCGGCACATGCCTGGGCTGGCGGAGCAGGGTGATGCGGGCAGGTGAAGCAGGTTATAGGTGGGGCAGCCTGGCCACCGTGCCTGCCCAACTTCCACCGCCTCTGCAGCCGTGCCCGCCCACGGTCCGCTGTGCCTGCCCAACTCCCTGCGCCCCCCTGGTCGCCCTGTGCAGGCTGACACGGCTGCTTCTTAGTAGCTGTGCACCCCTCTTCTTCCTGCCAGCCCTGTCCTTTCCTAAAGGCTACTAATCTACCAACTGACACTCTTATGGTCCCTCCCTTCCCCTGCCACCACCCCGTCGGTTTCCCTCTGCAGGAGCAGCTCCCCGAGGCCAAGGTGCTCTACTCCTCAGCCACCGGCGCGTCCGAGGCCCGAAACCTGGCCTACATGACACGTCTGGGCCTGTGGGGGGCCAAGGACGCAGTAGAGTTCCTGGACGTGCTCAACAAGTGAGCTTGACAATGTCATAAATGTTACGGTGGGGTGGGAAGCAGGGAAAGTCAGCAGGAGCACAAGGGCTGAAGGACGCAGTGGTTGGTTTGGGCGTACCCAAAAAGATATAGCTACATATGTTATCGGAAGTCTCCAGGGACACAGCAGCTGGAAGGTGGAAGGTGGGCAGGCGGGGCGCGGGCGGGGTGGCAGGTGTGTAGGGCAGGAGTTTCAAGTAAGGGTGGCTGGGTTACAACGCAGGTGCTAGAGCAAGGCCTAGTCAATCAATCAATCAATTCCATTTCAAGTCCAGGGGGAGCCAGCAAGGTCTCATGGGGCAGGGTGGGGGGGAAGTGTATCAGAATGTAGTTTGTAGCAAAGAAAAAGGAAATGTGCGATGCGGGCACTGGCGGGCTGTGCCAGCCAGGCCGTGGGCGTGGAGATGGCGGGTGGGATGAGGTCTGTGAACTGTGTACGAAGGGTGGTGTAGCGGGGGCAGTGGAACAGAAAGTGCGGCACGTCTTCTAAGGGAGCAGAGTAGTGTGTGTCCTCTCCTGGCCCCTCCCTGGAGTAGCTTCGTCCTTCCCATCCACACATCCGGCGGTCATGTGCCCGCCCGTCTCCCTGCAGGTCGCGCACAGGCGCACTGGAGCTCACAGCGCTCTCCCTCAAGGCCACCGGCAGCTGTGAGTACTGGGTGGGCAGGCGGGCGGGCAGGCGGGCAAGGGAACACCTCTGTCCGTGGCAGTGTGGTTCGCCTGCAATCCTCAGCTTGGGTTGGGCTTCGAGCCGGCACCTGCGGCTTGCAGCCGCTTGTAGCAGCTGCTGGTAGCGGATTGTAGCAGCTCGCCTCCTACGCCCTACCACAGCTCCCGCCTCCCAACCAGCTCGTGCCTCCTGCCTCCCTCCCCCACTGCGCCATCCCCCCCAGACCTGTCGCGCACCCTGAGCTACCAAGGCGCCGAGTTTGAGCTGCGGGAGGTGCCAGTGGACGACACATTCAAGTGAGTGCATTGCAGGGCTGAGACGGTCGTGAAGAAACGGGTGAACACTGCCGGCCGGCACGTTCTGCTATGCGCATCTCCTCTTCCCCTCATTCTGGCCCTGACGCGTTTCTTAGACGCCCCAACCCCATCGTCTCTCCACTGAAGGTCCTCCCTCTGCCCATCCCGCCAGCTGGAGCCGGGCATATTCCGCACCGCTGTTGCTGCCTGCACCTTGAACCCAGTCACCATCCTCAATCCCCTCCCCCTGCCTGATCCTGAACCCACTCATCACCCCCCACTCCCCTCTGTCTGCCTGCTCCCGAACCCTCTCACCTCAGCTCGCCCAAGCTCCCCCC
>JTEE01000330.1:345262-358803 GCA_002896455.3 Chlorella sp. ArM0029B | reverse complement strand
AGGCGGGGTGGGCTGGGTGGTTGGGCGGATGGGCAGGCAGGGCGGGCTGGGTGGCTTCAGCGCACTGCCTCTGCGGGCTGGGGCGGGCGCGAAAGGGCGGCAGCCAGTCCATGCACGGCGATCGGCACACTATGCAGGCTGGGGTCACCTGCCTCTGTGCAAAGCCCCTCTCTCTGCACAATGCCCCTGCTTCTGACCATTCTCTCCTCTTCTGTGACCCTGGCCCATCCTCTGCAGGCCAAGGCAGCCGCTGAGGTGGCCGAGTTGCAGGAGGCGGTGAAGAAGGCGCAGGCCGGGCAGCCAGCCGCCACAGCCGCCCCCGGCGGCAGCCCCCGCCCCCAGCAGCAGCACATCAAGCGCCCAGGGCAGCAGCAGCAGCAGCAGGGGGCGGAGGCAAAGCTCTTCCCTATGTTTGCCAAGGCAGCAGCCGCAACAGCCAATAAACCGGCAGGCAAGCAGGCAGCGGCAGCAGGGCCGCCTGCCAAGAAGCGTGCAGTGGCAGCAGCGGCAGCAGGTGGCGCCGGCAGCAGCCGGCCCGTGCCTGCCGCTGTGCCTGCTGCGGCAGCGGCAGCGGTGAAGAAGGAGGTGGAGGAGGAGGAGGAGATTGTCATTCCGGACTCACAGTCTGATGACGACTTCGACTTTATCGTGGCCCCCTGCTTCAAGCGGGCGCTGCAACCCAAACCGGTGGTCAAGCCAGCAGCGCCAGCGCCCGCAGTCCAGGCGGCGACAGCCAAGCAGCCAGCGGGCAAGCAGCCCACGCGCGGCGCCAAGCAGCCAGCGGGCAAGCAGCCCACGCGCGGCGCCAAGGCGGCGCCGGCCAAGAAGAAGCCTGCCAGCAAGGCGGCGGCAGTGGGCGTCAAGCGGCCCTTGGTGATTGACGACAGCTCTGCTGAGGACAGCGACAGCGCAGACTTTGAGAACCGGCCCGCCCCCACCCAGCGTGGCGGCGGCGGAGGCACGGCTGGTGCCGCTGCTGCCAACGGTGCGAGCGCGGTCAGCGCTGGCAGCGCCAAGGCCACCCGAGACCTGCTTGCCAAGCTGGCGGCTGCACAGGCAGACCTGAAGCGGGTGAGTCCTTTCTTGTGCTGGATGCGCTGTGCTGTGCTGTGCCTGCGCTGTGCTGCATGTGCCTGCACTGTGCTGCTGCCCATGCTGCTTGCTGGTCCCGCCTACTTCTTCCGTCGAGCACATTTCCCGCAACCTGACCCCCAACCCTCCCTACCATTCCTTCACCCATGCAGGCCAGCTCCCGCCTGGCGGCTGCGCATCTGGCGGCGCTGCCGCCAGCACCCTCCAACGGTGCCGCTCCTGCGGGACCACACGGCGTGGCCAGCCGCCGCGGCCGCCGCAACAGCGCCCAGCCACAGTCCTATGCTGAGTTTTGCGGGAGCGAGGACGAGGGCCCCGCCAAGCCGACAAGCGCCCCGCGCAGCAGCGGCGGCAAGGGCAAGGACACGAGCATGAGGGCGGCAGCAGGCAAAGCAGTCCTGGCACGCCAGCGCAGCCTGGGGAGCCGCGACAGCGGGGCTGCCGAGATGGCGGCGGAGGTGGCGGCAGCTGCCGCAGCCGGCGCTGCTGCAGGGGACGGGCGCTCGAGCCGCATGAGTTACGAGGGGGAGAGCGAGTATGAAGAGGAGGAGGAGTCGGGTGATGAGATGTACAGCGCCGGTGAGTGAGGGGGTGTCGAGGGAAGCGACGAGGGTGAAGAGCGGAGGGATGCGTAGAGTGGGTGGGAGATGTGTCGATGTGTGCGAGGACAGGAGTGTGAGGTTGGAGAGGAGGCAATTGAGGAAGTATGCAAGTGCAGATGCTTGCTCTAAGAGAATGTCCGCTAATCTTTCTCCAAAGTGCTAGTGTAACTCTCCGTTCTTTCATGCTTGTCCGTCTTCCCTGCCCTTCCCAAACCTGCCATGCCTTCCCCTATAGGCATACCTGCCCTCCTCCCTAATCAAACCCCCGCCTTTCCCTCCCCCTGCCCCTGTCCCTTCCGACACAACACCCCTGCCCCACACAGGGACTGGTATTGCCTCAAGAGCAGCACCTCCCTTCCCCGACCCTTTGCAGCTTCTCCGTCTGGCCCTGCCTCACTTTCCCTCCCCTGCCCCTGCCCCTGCCTCTGCCCTCCACGCTGCCCTCCCTGCAGCCCGGGCCATGGAGCACGACGGCAGCGGAGGGGAGGAGGAGTTTGGCGAAGAGGAGGGGCGGGAGGAGGCAGGGCAGCGGCGCCACAAGGCGCTGCTCAACCGCCTGCGCTCCCTGCTGCTGCACTTGGCCTCATCCCTGGAGCTGCTACCAAACCCGCTGGACAGCCTGGTGGCACGGCTGGGGGGCAGCGCCAAGGTGGCGGAGATGACGGGAAGGAAGAACACGGTGGTGAGTCAATCAATCAATGAGTGGAGGATCAGTCAATCAGTCAATCAATCAATCAACCAATGGAGGATCAATCAATCAATGCGTGGAGGAGGGGCTTGGAGGAGGGGAGGGTGGGGAGGCAAGGGGGAAGCGGGTAGACCACAGGGGTTGATGAAAGGAAGGGGTTTGCACGGTTTGAGGGGCGAACGTAAGTTGCAATGCGGACAGGTGGCTCATTCACTGTTTAGCCCCACGACAAGTTGTTCAATCCTCCTGCAAACCCTCGCAGGTGCACAATGCAGAAGGCAAGGGCGCCACCATCGTGCCCCGCACCGCCACCAATCTGCAGGTGCGACAGCCGCATGGGTGTGTGGGCGGCAGTGGGGACTTGGAGGCAGGGTGAGAGTGGCGGGGCTGCATGCCGCGGGCGATGCTGCAAGCCAGCAGGGCATCAGCCAGCAGTGCATAAGCCAGCAGTGCATCAGCCAGCAGTGCTACGGCATGCAGCTGCAACATCACTGGTCCATCCACCCCCCGCACGTCTGCCTCCTCGTGTTAAACGCCATGCCTGCCGGCTGGCATGGCCCGTGACCCAATTGTGCCCCCCCCACCTTCCCCTGCACCCTCCCTCACCATGTGTCTGCCCTGCCCCCCTTGATTACTCCACGCCCTTGACTACTCCACGCCCTTTAGTATCCACTACTCCAGTGCCCACCCAAATTATCTCCCATCCCCATCCCCCTGACCCTCCACCTTTTGCAGGAGAAGGAGGCGTTCATGAATGGCAAGAAGCTGGTTGCCATCCTGTCGGATGCAGCCTCTACCGGCATCAGCCTGCAGGTGGGGGCATGCCTGGGCTGGGTGGTTGGGCCTTGTTGGGCAGATGCAGGTGGGGTTCGGGACGCCTTGTGTGGCAGATGCAGGTTGGGGTGGCTGGTCCTTGGGGAGATGTGGGCGTGGGAGATCGAGACAAGCAACAGTTGTGTTCTTGCGTGCAAGCCAACAAGACTGCCTGGCGAGGAGCCCTCCCTGTGATCAGTGGTGCCCGCCCATCTTCCCGCCCCCTCCTCCCGTCCCGCCCCCGCCTGACAGGCCGACCGCCGCGTGCCCAACCAGCGCCGTCGCTGCCACATCACCCTGGAGCTGCCCNGCCCCCCCTGGCAGGCCGACCGCCGCGTGCCCAACCAGCGCCGTCGCTGCCACATCACCCTGGAGCTGCCCTGGAGCGCTGACAAGGCCATACAACAGTTTGGGCGCTCGCACCGCTCAAACCAGGTACGGGCGGGGGGCAGGATAGGGGAGGGGTGGTGGAGTGAGGAAGGTGTGCTGTTTGCCTGCAGTGCTGCTGTGCACACATGGCCCGCACGGCACTGCTAGATGGCTTGGGGCAGGTGCAGGCGCTGTTAAGAGCTCTGCCCTCTCCACATCGCTCTCCCCTTCACTCCCGTGCCTGCTCACATGCCATTCCTCAACATCAACCCTGCACACCACCCTTTACTCTGACCCCTTGGCCACCACTGAGATTAACATGTTTACACTGTATATTATTAAGCACAACATAGTGTACTGCCTCACCTGATGTTTTCTACCCTCTGCAGGCATCCGCCCCCACCTACAAGCTGCTTGTGACTGACTTGGCGGGAGAGTTCCGCTTTGCCAGCGCAGCTGCCAAGGTAGGGGATGGAGGGGCTGGAAGAGAGGTGTGGGGTCTAGGCGCTTCCCTCCGATGAGACATGACTGACTGGGCAATGCAAGAAGACGAGGCATCTGACTCGAATTATTAATTGAGCACCACATCTGTACTTGAGCATTTCTCTTTGGAGCTCCTTTCCTGGCCTTACACTTCCTCCACAACGCCCCTCCTCCGACCCCCTACCCTGCCCCCCCCCTGCATTGCCCGCCCGCAGCGCCTGCAGAGCCTGGGGGCGCTGCTGCACGGCCACCGTCACTCCACCGGCGCCGGCAGCGAGCTCAAGGCCTTTGACGTGGTAGGCCTGGGGCGGGGTGTTGACAATTCGGCCTGACCAAGCGCGTGCTTGATTGAGCAAGCCAGAGTGAATATAATTGGGAATACAGTGGGCCATGCTGCACATGGCGAGCTGGGGTGCTACTTCCGCCTTTGTGCACTCCGGCCGTCTGCTGCCTTCCTGGCTGCTCCTCCGTCTTCCCGCCTGCCAGGTTAAGCGCAGCCTCTCCCCCCAAGCTCACCCCTTTGCCTGCCCCCCACCCCCGCCCCATACCCACGTGCACTAACGTTGTGATCAGGACACCAAGTACGGCGCTGAGGCGTTGGACCTGGCGCTGACCGCCATCCTCGGCACCGCCTTTGGCTCCATGCGAAAGCGCAGCAAGCTCAGCGTCAAGGTGAGGCGGGAGGCAGAGGAGGGAGGAGAAGGGGAAGGGACAGAGAGCGGGTCAGGGCGGGAGGGGGCGCCAGAGTGGCGGAACGCCGCCTGCACGAGTTGCCTCCCCCGACATGAAGCGCCCCGAAAACGCCCTGAGCTGCCTCGTAAGCTCCCCCGCGTGAAGCGCCGCAAACAACGCACCTGACCACATCACAACCCACACGTCCTGCTGCGCCTGCTATGCTGCCAGGTGGCGCCGCCGCCGGTGCCTGAGGGCTTCATTTGCGACGCAGAGGTGCTGCCTCCTCTGATGGGCAGCCCAGCAACCGACCCCGAGCAGCGCTTCTACCAATACATGCGCGCACGCCTGGTGGGTGGGGAATTGGCCTCTGTGTATTCCTCGTGTATGTATTCCTGGAGCGCTCGCCGATGTTTTGGTGCACATGGTGCGTCGTGGTTGGGCGGGAGTGCGCTTCAGAATAATTTATCAGTACAGGCGAGGCTGGTGAGAGGAGCAGGGCGAGAGCACAGGGGCCTCAAACACGTGTCTTTCCTGTGAACTGGCTGCACTTGAGGGCAGCTGGCTGCCGCTGCTACTGGGCCTTGCAGCCCCCACCCCGCACCCATCAACACTGTGCCAACCAGCCGCCTGCCCGCGCCCCAATTTGTCTCCGTCTGGCCTGCAGCTCGGCGCTGGGCTGTTCAAGCCCGACATGCACGGCCAGCTGCAGATTCCCAAGGACAAGGTGGCGGTCAAGAGGTGGGCGGGGTGGGTGACAGTGACAGCGTGCAGTTCCGGGCACTAGTCATCGGGGTCGGCTTTGTTGGTAGATTGAATCAGAGGATGAGGAGGACGAAGAAGGATGCAGCCCGCAGGCCGGGGGGGGGGGAGCCTGCAGAGGAAAGTGTGGGCGTGGGGCTGGATGCGGGTGTGGGCGTGTGGCTGGATTGTGAGACGGGGGCTGCAAGAGGGGCACAGAGGGAGGCACAGCCCCTGCCTGGGGCAGAACAAATATAGGGCAACCTCCTCTTGCCCCCTCGTTCCTAGCAGGACAAGCAGGACACACTTGCCCCGGGTCCCTGTTGGGCTTGAGGTCCCACCTCTTGCTCCTTAACCCCGCCCCTCCCCCTCCCCCNCCCCTATCCCTGCCCCCTGCCCCTTCCCCGCAGCTTCCTCAACCGCCTGCTGGGCCTGAGGCTGAAGGACCAGCAGCTCATGTTTGCATTCTTCAGCTCCGCACTCGACAAGGTGTGCTTGCCACTGCGTGCTGTTAAGGGAAGGGACGAGGGGAGGGGGGATTCCTTGCCTCTGGAGGGAGCAAGGGATGGAGGGAAGAGGAGCGGGCACAGCAGGAGCGCAGGCAGGGGGGCAGCTTCTTGCAGTTCTCTTTGTGTCCCAGCCACCTCAACCCCCGCTTCTCTCCCCGCCTGCAACTCGCTCTGCCCTGTTGCATCCAGACACCTCCCTCCGCACCCCACCTATTTCCTCCCCTCTCCTATTTGCCCTGCCATCTCCCACCCCTTCCCAGGTCATCAGTGCTTGCCGTGCATTGGCTCCGGTACCCATCCTCCCCTGATTAACCCCACAACCTCTCAACCCAAACCCCCTGTTCTGCCACCCTGCCCACCCTCGCGAGGCCATCGACACGTGCCTGCTAGTCGGGCCTGAGAACTCACCCCACTCTGTCTGACCCTGCCTGCCCCTAACCAACCCTCCGCTGCCCCGTCTCCCACCTTGGCACCCCTCCTGCCCTACCTGGTGCCCAGTTATCTCGTCATGTTGCCCCATGCATCGGCTCCTCACTCCTCCCGTCAGCTGCCAGGCCATGGCCTCGTGTGACAGTATCCAGCCTGCCCTGCCTCTGATCGCCAACTCTCAACTGAGCACCCCTCTTCTTGTTTTCGTCCATCCTAATCCCGACCCTGCCGGACCTGCCTGACCCGGCCAACTCGTAACTGAACACCCCTCTTCCGTCATCCTCCTCCCCCACCCTGCCAGGTCATTGGCGCCTACCGTGCCATGGGGCAGTGGGATAGCGGCATCATGACTGTGCGTGGGGAGAGCTGCCAGATTGTGAGCGAGCAGACGGTGCACACGGCGCAGGGAGGTGAGGGGGCACACCCAGCACGGGCCGGCACAACACTCTCTCTGTGTTGCGGCTCGGACTGCGCTTTGGTCTGGGTTGGTGCCTACCTGCTTCATTCTACAGGTTTGGGGGTCTGGACCGGGGCAATTGTCTGGGTCGGCACTATGGTACTGCGTACCAGTTTCTCATTCTGTAAACCATGAGTCTAGTCTAGTCTTTACAGCTTTACGCAAGCACCCTTTGTTAGAGGGGCCTTCAACATCAGTGGATTGACACGGTTCGTTCCTCAGAGCGGTTGAATTAAGCATGCACCCTTAATCAATCAATGAAACGGACTCATATCGCCGAGATTTCGATCGCAATTCTTTGCCGCAAGCCGTGTCGACTCATGCCGCTCGATCGCGCCGCTCTTCGTTTTTCTACGTCTCGCAATGCCGGGGTTATGAAGGCTCCGAGCAACCGTGAAGGGGGCGCCACTGCCGCTCACTCGCTCAATCATCGTGTCGAGTAGACGGACGAGCCGACTAGTCGAGAAACGACGGACGCCGGTAAGTATTTCAACCGGTTTCGACGGGTACAAAGTTGCGGCCCCAAAGGGGATCGAACCGGAGACCTATGGGTCTCACTCCTCTCGCCAAGTGCGTTTAACGTCCGCACTCAAGACAAGACAAGACTGTAAACCATGAGGCCCGCCACATAATCCTGCCTCCGCTGCACCCAACATAACCTCCTTCACCCTCACTTCCCTCCCCACAAGCAACGAAACAAAGCGAGTGCATTGTCTCCCATGCACACCCACCCACATGCTTCCTTGTGCTCTATCCCTCCTCCCCCCTCCTCAGTGTGACAGATGATGCTGTGGCGGAGCTGCCCCGCTCCCATCTCAACTGCTTCCCACACTGCTTCCCACACTGTCCCCACAGCACCGCACCATGGTGCACCATTCCCCCCTCCAACTGTTCTTACACTATCCTCACAACAGGCACCGCTGCGCCCCTCTTTCCCCTCTCCTTCCCCTCCCCTCCCGGGCGGCGACGTGAATCAAGTGGAGGTTGAGCAACACCAACTCCCGTCCCACTGACTGCAATCCTGTCCTCACAGCAAGTAACACGGCCTCCCTCTGTCCCCTCTCCTTCCCCTCCCCCTCCCAGGCGGTGACGTGAAGCGGGTGGAGGTTGAGCTGGACCGTGGCGTGTGCTTTGAGACGGCATGCAGCATGCGCGACGAGGCGGTGCAGCGCACAGAAGGGGCTGAGGGGGAGGGGTACCGCCACCACTCCGGCTTCTACATCGGTAAGCCGGGGCGGGGCGGGGCGGCTGCAAGCTTTAAGTGGGTGGTTGTGGGGTCAGGCGGGGTGGCGCTGGCTGCCCAGTTGGGCAGGCGAGTTATTTGCATGTGGAGGTGGGTAGGAGTGGGCGGGGGTAAGCTGGCTGGGGCAGGGGTGACCAAACAGATTGCATCTTCCAAGCAGAGCAGTGCGCAGCACAGCACAGCACAGCACAGCACAGCACAGCACAGCACAGCACATGCTACGGTTGCCCTTCAACAGCGAAGATGGAGGAGGGCTGCCTAGGCACTGAGTGTTACCCGAAGTGGCTTCCCTGCCTGCCCGCCTGCCTAGGCGCTTGCCCAAATGCCAGCCGGACCGCACCCAGAACCACCGAATACACCCCCCACACTCACTCCTACTGTGCTGTTTGCTATATCCACGCTTAGCATTGCATGGCTCCCTCGAAACCCACAGCTCGGCCTGAAAGGAAGCGTTGCCCCCCTGTTAACTACTTGCAGGCCCCGCGGTGGTCAAGGCGGGCGGCGCTCCCCGGCGCAAGCACATTGTGCTGGCAGCAGAACTGGGCCGCTCACTCAACAACGAACCCAAGCTGGCAATCACGGCAAGTGGGAGCAACAATGGGGGGTGCCGACGGCATGGGGTGCAGGCGACATCTCAATTTCAGATGCCTGACTGCAGGGGGGGCTGCTGGCTGGCAGATCGGGTGGACGCACGGGTGTAGGCACGGGGGCAAGCAGCAGACCGCTGTCCCCGCTTCCGCCTGCCACCTGCCCCTCGCCGCTGCCACTCCGCCCGCCATGCCCTCCTATAAGCTTCCTTTCCCGTTCAATGCCCCGTTTCCCTGCCGCCCTGCAGCGCCCCAACACCGGCTCCTGCGGCAGCTGGACGCTGGGTGAGCTCAAGGACAAGGGGTACCGCCTGGTGCGGGACGGAGATGCAGAGGCCACGTGGACCTTCTGGTAAGCCGGACGGGGCGACAGCGCAGATGATACGGGCAATGCGGGCAGCCAGGGAAGCCAGGGTGCAGCCGCTGCCGGCCCGACCCAGCGGGAGCTCTTTTCCAACGGTTGGCACCCAGGGGTCCTCTTGGCGAGAGGGTGTCCGCCTGCCAATATGATCGCATGCCCTGTGCCCCTGGTGCCAGCAGGAGCCTTGCACGCAAGTCCCCCTTGCTGTTTGTCGCCCTCCTTGCCTTCACACGACCCCTCCTCACTCTCGACCCTACCTCCTTTTCCTTCCTTCTGCACTCACCCCCCCCCCCCTTTTCTCCCCTCCCCTTCCCTCCCCTCCACTCTCCTCTCCCCACTCGCCAGGTACGAGCACTGCTACAGCCACTGTGCCCACGGCGACACCTGCACCACCTCTGGCTGCTCGACAGGCGCCCGCCACTCCTCGCTCTACCTGCTGTCGGGCGCGGTGCTGCCCCTGCTGAAGAAGCTGGAGGGGTGGCGGGCACGCAGCCAGTGGGCCAGGTGGGCTGGGCGTGGGGAGTGGGAGGCTGGGATGTGGGGGGGGGGGGAGGCGATGCAGCGCACAATGAATTCAAGAGGAGGCGTCCTGTGCGCCTGAAGGGAGTGGAGCAGCGGGGGGCACTTGATCTGTGGGCCGTGGTGGGTGACTGTGTTTGGGCTCGAGAGGGGCAGATGTGGGTGGAGGACCGGTGCAGAGGAGCGCCAGGCCTGGCATGGTCTTCTCCTGCCGGGTGAGCCCCGCCTCGGACTGTCCCAATCTGATTTAGGCACCTGCCATCAACAGCCATGCCCTCTGCCCTGTGTGCCTGGTGTGTTGTGCAACGAATTGGCACTATCGATGGCCACAACACGCCGGCGCCCGCCCTCACTGCCTGCCCCTGCTGCCCCACCTTCTCTGCAGGCGAGGCATGAGCTCTGACTCCGACTCCACCCGCCCCCTAAAAATTCTGTGAGTCCGCCTGGCGTATCGCACATGTGCTGCGTCACACAGCAGCTCTGCGGTACCTGGCAGCATTGGTGGGAATGGCGAGCCCAGCGCCTGCAAGCAGCGCGTTGCGCGGCGCATGCTCGCAGTTTTCATGAGCAGGGCGCACACCTGCCTTCCGGCCATCTGCCCGGCCTGGCGGGTCTGTTGCCTCTGCCGTGCCTCACTCCTGCCTGAGGCCCTCCCCCCCACTTCTGCGCCTCCTCCCACCCAAATCCCTGGTTCCCTTTCCCCCCTGCCCCCCATCTCCCCTGCCTCCTAGACTAGTCTAATCGTTGCAGCCTTTCACATCCCCTGAAAGAGGATTCAACTCCAGGACGAACCAAATCCTGAGAGGTTCACGAGGCATGCCCCACAAGGCCTGCCTCCTCCCACTCCCACCCGAGGCCCTCCCCGCTTCTCTCCATCCATCTCCCCTGCCTCCTCCCACTCCCACCCTGGGGCCCTTCCCGCTTCTCTCCATCCATCTCCCCTGCCTCCTCCCACTCCCACCCACCCGTGGCCTTCCCCCCTTTTCTCTCCATCCATGTCCTCCTGCAGCAAGGTGGTCACCTCCCCTCACTCCTGCTCCGTGTCCCCTCGTCGCCCCCCTGCTTCACCCCCCCTGCAGCAAGGTGGTCACCTCCAGCGGCGCCTCTGTGGTGGGCATCGAGGCAATGGAGGGGGCGGAGATGGCCAGCTGGTGAGCGCCTGTGCATTGGCTCATGCATTGGTTGGCTGGGCAGGTGGCGTGGTGAAGGAGGCGTGCCCTGGAGGTCAGCTGCTGGGCAGGGTGGGAGGTGACGGGGCAGAGGTTTATGGTCCACGCGTTAAGGGAGCTTCATGGTCCACGTGTTCAGGCCGGGAGTGTGTGCCAGCTGGAATGTGGGCTGACTGTTTGGCGTCATGGCATGACGAAAGGACCCAAGCGGGCGATACGTGTGTTTCGTTGCATAACAGTCCTTCTGCTGGCCATCACATGCACCACTTTGAATCAATCAGTCAACCAATGAATCACTCAATGCTTTACATGCCTTCCACCTTCATGCCGTCAACGTTGCAGGCTGGCCCGCATATCAGTCCTTCTGCTGGCCATCGCATGCCATGCAGTGCACCACTTTTGAGTGCCTTCCACCTCCACGCCATCAACCCGTGCAGGCTGGCCCGCATCACCAAGATGGAGCAGGAGGAGGAGGAGAAGGAGCGTACCGCTGAGCTGGCAGCCCAGCTGGCAGCAGCTGCAGACGAGCGGGCACACGCAGCGCAGGCGGCAGCGCTGGCCAACCCAGACGGCCCGGCGACGGCTGTGCTTGATCCACTGGCCATGGCAGCAGCGGCAGCCGCGGCGGCCGGCCCCCAGGCCCAGGCAGACGCTGCCGCCAAGGTGCAAGCTGCACTAGCTGCGGCAGCCAAGGGCGGCCATCTGAGTGCTGCAACCAACGGCAGCATGCTGGCGCCCGCGTTTGGCAAACCTGGTGCCCCGGGGGCCGCTGCCGCTGCCGCTGCCGAGGCACGGGCGGCAGCTGCCACGCAGGCCGGCGGGGCGGGAGAACCTGTTGTGCCTGCGGCGGCAGCTGGCGACGACAGCGGCTGCCAGGCCGCGATGCCCGGCAGCATGCCTGCTGCTGCAGGGCGTCAGCCCGGCAGTAGTCTCCGTGACAGGTGGCCCGCAGCGCCGGCCGAGCGCAAGCCGCTGGCCACTGCGCTGGGCGCGGGCACAACCGAGCCAGCTGTGGCGCCGCATGGCAGCCCTCAGGCTGCTGCTGCTGCTGCAGGGCAGGTGGGCGGCCACCAGCCTGCCTGGGCCGCGCCCGCCGCACCGCACAGCGCACAGCAGACCATTCTCGACCTGCTGCGGCAGCACGGTGCCGAGGATCTGATGGGCATGATTGCGCAGGCGCAGCTGGCCAGCGGCGGCGGTGGCAAGCAGGAGGGTGGGCCGGCGACGGTGAGGGCAGAGCATGCAGATGTGCGGGTCAAGCCAGAGCCAGAGCACTAATAACTGTAGACGGCCAGCGGCGTGGGCATGCGCTGAGCGCCAGAGCGTGCGCCAGAGACAATATTGGCCCTGGGCATGGCATACAGCCTCCAGCCCCTCAGTAAGGCAGCGGACCAGGCAGCAGACCAGGCAGCATCAGAGCAGGCACTCCGTATGAATCATTCAGTAGCAGCATGCACCATGGCAGCACCATGTACAACACCTGAAAACTTGTATCAGGCCAGGCCGGCGGCCGAGCCCTACAACTGGCGGCCAGCACAGCTGCAGGATGTGCCAGCGTTTATGTACTTTCAAACCAGCACATATGCCCTGCACACATGCTTCACACTTGACCACTGCTTCCCCGGATTTCCCCATGAGATTTGGAAGAGTGGCGCTGCTAGCGTCCGTGTAATTCTTTGCATTCGGATCGCGCCTGGCTGTGTGGGCAGTCGAGCAGATGCCGTCTGTCGCAGCACAACATGCATCGGGGCCAGTGCAGATACTGGCAAAGGGTGGCCCTGTGCCTTGCTGGCTGCCCTTATTCGTTACAGGGAACGTGCATCCAAGCTGAAAGGATGCGTCGCGTTGTGCAAGCATTCATTGACTGCTGCGCTGCCCTCAGCTGCTGTCTCCCGCCACCACCTGCAGCCGCATGGATGGGATGCAACAGACGGGATGTAAAACAGTGAAGCAAGCGGAGCAGGCATGGCAACAGGAGCACCTTGAAGCAGCCTCTCGATGCCGTCCCGGCTCGACCCAACCCCCTTTCCCTCACACCCACCCTCTCCGCCTCGCGCACTTGGCCCCACACCTGCCCACTGCGTGCCCCTTTTTGCTTCCTCCGGTCTGCATGCCGCACATCGATTGCAGCTGCGTAAGTCCGCCCGCCCCATATAACCACCGGCTCCGCACACAACCTGGGCGCACCATGTATGGGCGCACGCTGTAGGTGGGGACGAGGCCGTTCTGGAAGTATGGGTCGGCGGCAACAAACGCCTCAACGTCCTCCTTGCTCACGTTGCTGCCACCGAGCGGGGGAAGGGGTCGAGTGGGAGGGGTGTTGAGTGGGGGGAGGGGCAGGGCAAGGCGGCATGACCTCCTCACGACGCATGGCCCAGCTGCCATGTCGTGTTAGCATTGAACCACAGCGCCCATTTCACATGATGTAATGTAAACATTGTGTTCCAACCTTGTGTCCCAACGCCCAGCTCCCCAAAGCACACAGCCTGCATAAACTCGTGTATACAGCTGCATGGCATCACAGCGTGACTGCACACACCGGAAGATGAAGACGGCTCCGTCCACTGGATCCGTCAGCGCTCCCGCCATCACCAGCTTGCTCTGCTCCGCCTGCACAGCACGGGCACAGCACGGGCACAGCACGGCACACCACAGCATGAGACAGCATGGCAGCGACACAATTCCAAGGTGCTGAAATTACAGCCTCCTCATCCAAGCCAGCCCTGCGCGTGATCCAACACTCTGCCCGCTCTAGAGTGTGCTGTCCCACCCCGCACCGGCAGTCCCGCACCAACTCCCCCCACCCA
>JTEE01000330.1:320246-341189 GCA_002896455.3 Chlorella sp. ArM0029B | reverse complement strand
GGGGGAGGGAGCAGGGGTGGGTAAGGGGCCGCAAGGCGGGGCGGGAGGAGGTGCTGCAAGGGCCGGCGTCGGTTGGAGCGGCAGCAGGTGCTCAAGCGGGTGGCTGGAGTGATCGCACACCCTTCTGCTCTTCACACGGGCTGCTCACAATGGATCCCACGACATCGGGCACATCCTCCGGCTTCAGCGGGCGAGCCGTTGCGAAGTCGAAGCCACCTCGGCCCTGCCGCCGCAGCCGCGCCTGCCGCTCTGTTGGGCAGGGGGCGTCTTCAGCCTCCACCGGCTGCGGCTGCGCAGAAGCGGCGGCGGCGGCGGCGGTGGTGGCAAAGGCGCTGCGTTTGGCGAGAGTAGCAAGGAGGCCGCAGGCAGCTGGCCGCAACAGAGCGGGCCCTAGGGACGATAGTGAGCTGAGTAGAGAGACGGACATTGTGATCGGAGTTGTTATGCAAACGACGGTTCGGGACGCGAGAAATAGGAATTCCGCGGAAGGTGGCCGAGCCACGCGGCCGGCGGCCTGCTTCGAACATGCCCAGCACGTTCGTCCGTTACGCCAGAGAACCATCGGGTGCGCCACCAGCAAGCGCACACGCTCTGTGAAACGATCTGCTGGCCGCCGAGGAATAAAACAACGCCCGACACACCTGCCCACAGCGCCTCCCTGTATACCTGCATCTCTCTTCCTGCCTGTTTGGTGTCTCCACCAAGCAATGTCCCTCTCCCAAAAGGAGTACCCTCCCACTTCCTTTCAAACCACAACTCTGCACCCGGCACAACCTGACTCATGACCCAACCCAGGGCTGCTTGCTGCATGTTTAGAGCAGCAGGCCCAGCGGGCACCGCCCCCACACACTTGGCCGCCCTCGAACGCTGTTGGGCCTTGCTTGCAGGGGATGGTGGGGAGGAGGGTCTGCCTGCGACGGCCGGCGACCTGCTTGGCCCGGACAGCCTCCCAGACTTCCTGGGTGAGTGCCGCCGCTTGTTGGTGTGGGAGTGTGGCGGGGCGGGGCGGGGCGGCGGGCAAGGCGGCGGCGGCAGGCGCTGCTGGGTGCCCTCCCCCGCCGGCTGCGTGTTTAGAGCAGCTGGCGTCATTGACTTTGCCATGATCCAGCATGGGTGCTCTCCAAAAGCCACCTCGCACGCACGGCCCCCACGCACTAGCCGCCCTCAAACGCTGCCTGGTGGGCGTTGCTTGCAGGGGTGGGTGGAGAGGAGGGTGTGCCTATGACGTCCGGCGGCCTGCTGCGCCTGGGCAGCCTCCCAGACTTCCCGGGTGAGTGCCGCCGCTTGTCTGTGTGGGAGTGTTGCCTGGCCTGGCCTGGCCTGGCAGGCTCCCCTGCTCTCGGCATGTTTGGGGCAGCAGGCAGCAGCGACAGCTGTGTTGGCGTGTGTCGGTTGATCGCTGCACAGCCTTTTGGAGGGGGGAGTGTGGCGGGACGGGCGGGTGGCAGCGGCGGCGGCAGGCGCAGGCAGCACCCTCCCCTGCTCTCAACGTGTTAAAAGCCGGCAGGCCCAACAGGCACCTAAAGGCATGCCCCTGCCACAGTTTCACCTGCAGTCGTGCCAATGGGATTTGGGGATGACGATGATGGCCACCGTCTGGGGCCGGTGCAACAGCAGCAGCAGCAGCAGCAGGTGGAGCAAATGCTGGTGCAGCATGCGCAGCAGGCGCTGCTGCAGCAGGCTCAGCAGGCTCAGCAGGTGGAGTTGGTGCAGCGGGCTCAGCAGGCGGAGCAGCAGCAGCAGCAGCTTGCGCAGGCGGCCCCCATGCCGCCCGATTGGCTGGCACAGAAAATCTTGACAGGGCCCGCACACCACAGCGCAGGTGCAGGCACCGTGCCGGATTCTGCTGCCGCTGATGGCGCTGATGGGGCAGGGACAGCGGCGTTGCCGTTCACCGCACGTGCTGGCGGCGGCCTGGGCCAGGCCCCCGCTGGGCAGCGCTCATGCAGCGGCTGCGGCCAGGTCAAGCCTCTAGGTGGGTACCCCTGCTGTCCGATCGAGGTGTATGAGGAGGGGGCGTTGGTGGAGGGGGAGCAGGAACAGAAGCACAACGCTTGGCCGGTCGGTTGCTAGCACAGCGCATGCGCACAGGACAGCTTGCTGTTCAAATTGCCTTGTGGACAGCGCCAGCAAGCCCAACCGCCTTCCCCAATCGGTTCCCCCTTTTGCCTTGCTTGCTCTCTGCAGGTGACTTTGATGGGGAACAGTTGACGTGCCGCAGCTGCCTGGAGAAGAGGAAACGCCTGGATGAGAGGAAACGGCGGCAGCAAGCAGCCGCCGCTCGTGCTGCGGGCCCTGGGAAACGCTCATGCAACACCTGCCTAGAGGCCAAGCCTCTAGGTGGGTACCCCTGCTGTCCGATTGAGGTGTATGAGGAGGGGGCGTTGGTGGAGGGGGAGCAGGAACAGAAGCGCAGCGTCGCAGGCACCGATGCGGTTGCCAGCACAGCACAGCACAGCTGCTGTTCAAATTGGCCTGCGGGCAGCGCCAGAAAGCAGGGGTCGCCTTCCCCAAGCTGTTCCTAAGCCGTTCCCCCCTTTGCCTTGCTTATTTTTGTTATTGCAGATGACTTTGATGGCCAGAACGTGATGTGCCGCCACTGCCTGGAGAAGAGGAAACGGCGGCAGCAAGCTGCGGACGCAATCCGCAGCGGCGGCCAGAAGCGGAAGCGATAGGGTTTAGCGTAGGCCGGCACATGCGTGGACACACTAGGAGATCCAGCTGTCTATGCACACTGTATTGCAAGGCAGTCTGGTGTGCATCTACAATTTGCACACATGTCTTCAAACTCAACCACATGCACAGTTTGGCGCGTTGTGCATAATGACTTTGCACACTGAAGAGGGCGTGCACACAAGAGGGCCAGAAGAGCGCCAGCGTGTGCACCGTGTGCACCCGGCACCTGCACGACGTCAGCCACTTCTGCTCCATGGGCGGTGCAACGAACAAAGCAACAATGGTGCACTTATTATGAGAGGTCTCAACAAGGCGTGAAGGACCAGAACGCAGAACGCACGCAGCCGAGCGGCAGCGGCGGCAGCGTCAGTCAGCAGCGGTGGCAGCGCAGCCAGCGGCGCGGCAGGCACAGCAGACGCGCGTTTGCCGGCCCCCAAACGCCCTAAAACGCTATAAACACGCACCGTAGCGCCCCAACACCTCGCAGTGGGGGCTTCCAGTCGCTTTGGCTCGCTCGCGCTCGCTCCGCTCGCTTGGCCAGCCCCTTTCAGTCGCTCTTTTGCACCCCCACCACTTCCCGTCATAAGGTGCCCGAACTCCGGTGCCTAGCGCACTCACCCAACTTTGGGTCGAGCTAGCCTGCTCACCCAGGCGCCCCCTTCCTCGGCCCCTCGGCCCCTCATCACCCATGGACAGCTTGGTAGACGTTGAGGATGCCTTCTCGCAGCAGGCGCTCTCGGCGCCGTGGGGCGAGGTGGGGCGCAGCGTCACGCTGGGCGTCGTCTCTCTGTTCTCGAAGCTGGTGCTCGCAGTGCTGAACGACTTCAGCGTAGAGGGGCTGGATAGATTTATGCAGCAGGTGGAGGCGAGGGAGGAGGGTCGCGGCCTCATCACCGTCTGCAACCACACCAGGTGGGGCAGAGGGCGGTGAGGTTCTGGGAGAGGAGCGGGCGGGCGGTGGGCAGTCGTGGCGGTTGTGGGTACTGGGCCCGGCTACCCGCTTCTCCAGCCTGCCAGTACCCTTTGCACAGCATGCTGTCCCTACCTGCTGCCGAATGCTGTCTCTGCTGTGGCATGGCTGCTCAAAAATGGCCTCCATTTGGATCAGCTAAGATGCTTGCTCTTGGGCCAGCCAGACACTCTTGGGCTTCAGCGAAGCCACAGGTGAGCAGGGTGAGCAGGGGGTGGCCAGCGCTGCACACTTGCCATTTGGGGCGCAGCGCTGGCATCTCCCGCTCACCTTGCCCCGCGGACGCCTAAGGGCATCCTGCTGCCCCCGCTCAAGGACACATCTCTGGCCAGCCGCACAGCTGGCGACGGGCTGCATCCCTGCTCAATGGCAGCGGTGGTACCGCTTGGACTGGTCCCGCCCTGCTTTGCATCAGCGGGCGGGGCTCGTTTACGTGCCCCTCGCATGCACGGCCTGGCCCGCACACATTGCAACTGCCTACCTGCACTTACCTGAGTCTCACACCGTGGTGGGGCACGAAGGTTGCGTGCACGAAGGTTGCCCGCTCATACTCGCTGGCCGCAAGTGGCCGGCGCTGCAGCGGGTCCCACACCCTATTGGGGGGATACAACCGAGGCTGAAATAGGAGCGCACCAAATTGGGAAAGAAACTCTCGAAACACTGAAAAGTCTTCTCACTGCTCTCAAACAGCCCATTGTCGGCCGCTGCCTCCAGCCCAGGTGCCAACGTTTCATCACGCTGGTTCGGTTCCCTCTCGTGTGCGTGTGACTGAGCCGGCCGCACCCCTGCCCTCCTCATGCCCTCCTTAGTGCCGCCCCACTGATCCCCACTGCTCCCCACTCCCCCATCTCTCCTTGCCCCCTGTCCCCTTGCTTCTTCCCCTCTTCCGCCCCCTCTGCACCTCTCACCCCCCCCTGCCCCCTCCCCCCCCTGCTGCAGCACCGGCGACGACCCCTTCCTCTTCTGCAACCTGCTCCCCGCCTCCTTCTTCTTCCGTGAACACGTGCACTCCGGCAACCGGTGGAGCCTGTGCGCGCAAGAGATGTGCTACCGCAACCAGCTGCTGGCGGCTTTCTTCCAGTCGGGCAAGACGCTGCCCATACAGGTGACTTGCGGGTGCTTCAATAGTTAGTTAGTTAGTTACGTTCAATGTCCACATGGAGCCAGGAACGGTCTTTATGATGCGCGGGCCTGTTGTGCGGTGAACCTGCTGTTGGTGGTAGGGGGGGCCTCCAGTTGGGCAAGGACGCTGCCCATACAGGTGCGTTCCTGTTGGCTCGAGGGGAGCAGAGGTTGGGCAGCAGGCGTGGGACGCAGCCCTCAGGTCTCAGGGGGCTTGACACAGTCAGTTGGCAAGACGCCGCCCCTCTTATTGATATACTGTGTTTTGTTATTGAAGTGGGTACTTGGTTAGCTGCACGCTGCGCGTTGCTGGGCTGGCCTTCAACATTTGGGCAACGCGCTGCTGGCAGAGCTGCCGTGGCAAAAGCAGCAGGAACAGGGCCAGGCAGGTGTGGCCGGCAGCCAGGCACAGGCTGCTTCTGGCGCTTGCTCCCGCCGCTCCTCCCTACGATGTGCACCGCTTCTTTCGCCCCCCCACTGCACAGCCCAGCCTACCTGAGCCTTCAACCAAGCTCGTCGTTCTTCTTTGCACCTCACCTCACCACTCTCCTGCTGTGCCCCCCCCCCCCACCACATCCCCTCCCCCCTGCCTCCTCTGCAGCGCGCGGCGGCCCCGACCAGCCCACCACTTTCTTATTCTTATTCCTATTAGCTCTGAGCCCAACCACATCCCCTCCCCCCTGCCTCCTCTGCAGCGCGGCGGCGGCCCCGACCAGCCCATCATGCGCACGGTTGCCCGGGAGGTGGCCCGCGGCCACTGGGTGCACATCTTCCCAGAGGGGAGGGTGCACTACACCGGAGAGCTGGGGCCGCTGCGCTGGGGGGTGGGCAAGCTGGTGTGCGATGCGCGCGCACGCAGCAGCAGGTGTGCGCGGTGTGGGAGGGGGCGGGGTGGGGTCGGGGTGCTGGTGGTGGTGGTGGTGGTAGGAGGGCAAGTGGGGGGTGTGGTGGATGACATGTGCCCCAGGGCAAGTGGGGCTTGTGGTGGTGGTGGGGAGGCAAGTGGGTGGGGCGTGCACTAGTGTGGTGGTGCTGTTGTGTTGCACCCACTTGCTACCGCCTGTGGCCCTGCCATGCCCTGTGCAGCATGCGCGTCGCGACCGTTGGTGGCATGCGACGCAGCCTGCCCGCCAACCCGCCCTCCTCCCGTGTCACACCCGACTCCCCATTTCTCCCGGCCTCCCCCCACCCATGCAGCGACCCCGTGGTGCTTCCCTTCTACCACAGCGGCATGGGGCATGTGATGCCCAAGCACGCGCTGGTGCCGCGGGCGGGGCACAAGGTGCACGTGGTGGTGGGGGAGCCTGTGGAGCTTGCTGATCTCACCTGCAGGTATGTAATCATGTTTTCCTGTGGCGTGCTTTTAGAAAGATCAGGGGCGGGGGCAGGGCACGTGGTGGTGGGGAAGCCTGTGGAACTGTTGGACCTCACCTGCAGATTAGGGCTAGAATGCTGTGCTTCAGGGTGCAATGTGTGTGTGTTTGGAAAGGGCGAGCAGCAGGGACATGGCACTTGTGCCTGGTGGGGCAGCAGCTGGACTGTCGGAAGTCACATGCGCGGCATGCGCATCCAATCAAGCCTGCACCCTGTGGGCGGCACGAAGCAAACTTGTTGGCTTTGCTGAAGAGTCAGGGTGGCACATGACACATGCGCACCCATTCCTGCACCCTGCCTGCTTGCCCACCCTGCCTGCGCTGGCACACTGACGCTGCGTGCCCGCATGCCGCCGCCACCGGGGTGCAGGTGCAACCAGGCTGGGGAAGACCAGCGGGCTGTGTGGCGGGACATCACCCACCGCATTGGCGACAGCCTGCGGGCGCTAGAGAAGCGGGCGCCTCGGAACAGAGACCAGGTCAAGGGCGGGGCGGCGGCGCATGCGGCGGAGCGGCACCGGCACTCAGAGGGGGCGCTGCCTGAGGGGCGGCCAGGCGAGGAAGATGAGTAGGCAGGCAGAAGCGCCCCTTCCGGGTTTGTGTTTCGTTCGATTTGTCACGCGTATAAGAAGGCAGGCGCCTGTCTTTGCTGGCCCTCCCTGATTGCACTGATTGTTGTGCCGGACAGATGGAGGCGGGGCCTTGGGACCTGCCCGCAAGTGCTGCATGCTGGACCCGCGGTTCCCACCTCATCTCCCCATTGTGCGCCTTGGGCTCCCGAACTGCCAGCACTTCCATATTATTGTGTTTTCATGAACTTTGGTAATCTCAACATGCCAGGCTTGAGCGCCGCTGGTTGTAAGCAACAGAAAGTGCGTGGCTCAGCCTTGACGTCCAGTGGCTGCCTGCCTGCTGCTCTGCAAACTGGCTCCAAGGCCCGGCCTTGTGTGCACATGTGCATGCCTTGCTCATAGGGGTGAGGTGGGAACATGAGCTACAACAAGGAGTACAGGATGCCCCACGGACCGTTTAACACTGCACATGACATCCACCGCACAGAGTGTGACTCTGCCGAGCAAAGGTCAAGGTCAGCGGCAGGGCAGGGCAGCCACAGCAGAAGCTGGCCGCGCCAAGTGTGCGACCGTCCTACAACGCTTGTGCACACTTTGGGAAGATTGAAACCTTCGGTGTGTTGCTGGTGAAGAGAAAAAACAGCCAAGGGCAGCCCCGCATCATGGCTGTGCACTGCCGCTCAGGCTTGGGCTGGCGGCACGTTGCTTCAGCCCAGTGGGCGGCTGTCAGGAGCCAGGCCCCCCACACCACCCGCAGGGACACTTGCAGGCCCCCGCCCGCTTCCACCACTAAATTGGGGCGTTTTGGAGCCGGATTGAAGGATATTTTAGACATGTCGGCTGAGCGCTCGTGGCCAGGAATTCCTGCTGAGCTGTGCAAAGGCCAGGGTGGTCGTGCGCTTTTGCGGTCGTTGCGCGCAATTGCTTCACGCGCCCGCAGGACCCCACGCACCCCATGTACTCCTCGATACACTAGACGAGCCCGCCCCAGCGGGCGACCCGCTTCATGCGCCCAAACTTGTCCCACTGAGCAGCTTTTGGCGCGCTGGCGCCCCTAAGGACTGCGGCATGCAGGATGCACGATACCTGGTGAAGCTGAGCGCCCAAGGGGGCTCTCAGGCCGACCTGACCGAGGAAGACGACACAGGCACCAAGCCAGGGCAAAAGGTGCGCGCCGCTCGGACGCCCAGCCCTCCAGGGGCGTTTTCAAGACGTTTAGCCGAAAAGGGGCGGGAACAGCGGCGAGGGATACCTTGCAGCTTGTGGCTTAGGCCAGCGGGGGACTGCACGCCTGCGCTTGGTGCGCAGGCCGTTGGGCGCTGGCCTGCCTGCTGCCTCCCCAAAACCTGCGCTTGCTGCTCCAAATGGCTTCCAAAAACCGTCACAGGCCTGCAAGCGGTTGTCGCTGGGCCACGCACCGCAGCACATCGCATGGGCGCCCAGGTTGCCACGCCGCCTGCCGCAGCAAGCAGTCCAACCGCAGCCCGTCATCTGCACTTCACAGGGCAACCCGGTTCACAGGGCAAACCAGTGGTGTGCATTTCACTCGTTTGTGCACATCCTCTCCACCCTATTCCCGCCCCACAGCAGATGCGCAAGCCCTACACCATCACCAAGCAGCGGGAGCGGTGGACAGACGAGGAGCACGCCCGCTTTGTGGAGGCGCTGCGCCTGCACGGCCGGCAGTGGCGCAAGATAGAAAGCCATGTGAAGACCAAGACCGCGGTTCAGATCCGGTCCCACGCCCAGAAATTCTTTAGCAAGCTGGAGAAGCAGCAAAAGCAGCTGCAGGCGGGGCTGCACCCCACCGTCAGTGAGTAACCCGCCCGCCCGYCCGTCACCCGCCTGCCGGCCCGCTGCCTGCGTGGGGCGGCGGACATCATGATTATCCACACAAAGTTTAGGAGCACAATATCTTGGGAGCATGTGGCGTTGGATATGATCATACACACAGCTGTGGAGGAGCCGCCGCACACGGCCTGCCCGCTGCGTGCCACCCGCCCAGCACCGTGGCCGTCTGTGACCTCGCCAGCCAGCTCTTGTAGCTCATGCCCACCCCCCTTCCCTCCTTCCCTCCCTCCCTCCCTCCGCGCCTCCAACCCTTGCCCCCTTCTGTTGCCCCCCTCCCCCCGCTGCAGGTGGGGTGCCTATTGACTTGGCGGTGCCGCCGCCGCGCCCCAAGCGCAAGAGCTCCGCGCCCTACCCCCGCAAGGTGGAGGGCTTCAGCGACATTGTCAACCAGGTATGTTTAATGTTGGAGCTTTGGGGAGTGAAGCTTTGATTAGTTTTTTGGCAGTGCATGCCACTCCTCACTAGTATTGCTGTCCCGACCGCTTGCACTGACCCGCTGCCCCGCTCCCCACCCTGCCCCCTCCGCCTTGCCTGCCTGCCTGCCCCGCAGGCGGGCCAGCTCAGCCTGCAAGCGCTGCCCGACTATGCGGCCCTGGTGCGAAGCGGCGGCGAGGTGACAGACGTGACGGTGGCAGCGGTGACCGCGGCGGCGTCTGCTGCCGCGGCGGCAGCGGCGGCCGCGGTGGTGGCGGCTGCTGGGAAGGAGATTGAGACCAAGCTTCAGGTGAGCTAAGGAGGGAGAAAGAAACACATCAGGAGGACAGGGGACGGTGCGGCGCTTTGCTGCATTGAGACGAGACGAGGGAGTGTGGGCACGACGTCGGGGCGTGGGCGCTTGCATCCGCAACCCTGCTGGTCCTGACCAGTGTGACCCTCTCTCTCTACCAGCCAGCAAGCCCTCGACTGCCGTCCTGCCCTTCCACGCCCCCTGCCCCTGTCCTACCCTCCACCAGAGACCCTCTCCACCAGCCAGCCCTCAGCTTGATGCCTCCCTGGGCCCTTCCCCCTCCCGTTGTCCTGCCCGTCGCAGGCCTGCCCGCCCAGCGTGTTCCCCTTCTACGGCCTCACGCCCGCCATGCTGCGCGCGATGAGCAACCCGGCCACCATCCAAGCCAACATCCAGGCCACCATCAATGCAACCTCGTGCCAGCAGCGCTCGCAGCACCAAACCGAGCTGGGAGGTGAGCCGGGCACCGCCACGTGGCGCACACAATCCTCAAAATCACGGCGCACACTACACTCGCACTGCACCTGCTCCTGCCCTGCCCAGTGCCACTCACTGTGCCAGCGTTGCACTGCACCTGGGCCTGCCCTGCCCAGTGTGCCTGGTATCTGCCTGCCTGCCTGCCTGCACTCGCACACAGGGCTGCCTGGCGTGCCGGCGCTGGCACTGCAGGCACACTACACAGTCTGCATGCCGATCTTTGAGTGGCCCCTGCAGTACCAGCCGGGGCAGCAGGCGTGGGCGGTGGGCCACCGCACAAGCCCCTGCGCCCCGCCCCCTGCACCCCTCTACCCTGCTCCCGCTGACCTCCCGCTGACCTCCTCCCTGTGCCCCTCCCCCTCCTCTGCCTCCTCCCCTCGGGCCTCCCGCCCCTGTGCCCGCAGGCGCTGCCACTGCGCAGCAGATCCGTGCCGAGCGCATGGGCACCAGCCAGCCGTATGGGCACCAGGTGCAGACGCCGCATGTGCACGGAGAGGATGGGGAGGACAGGTGAGGGGAGGGGAGGGGGCGGTGCTGATGTTTTTGCTTGTCCATAATGCTGGGATGACGCATCTGCGGCACACTTTTGTGCTGCTGCGGCGCTGTAAATGGTTGAATGAACGGGACTGGGTGGGGATGGGGCGGGGCTGTGGGTGTGGGCCAGATGCAGGCCGGGAGCATGGCGGGGCGGGGCGGGGCGCGGCTGGGGCAGGCTGGGGCTTTGCTGCCGCTGCTGTGTTCAAATGTGTGTGCACCCTACTCTGCTTCTTGGCAAGGGGGCAGGCAGCGCCCCTGCTGGCCTGTCCCTCTGGCCATCTATCTGCCTTGCCACATGCATCCCTGCCTGCCATGCACCTCCCGCCTTCCCTCTGCTGGTGGTACACCGACGCCGAGCAACCGCATTTGCCAGCAATCTGGCCAGTGCAAGGGAGACCCATGGCCGATGGCGCATCCCCTGCTCACCTGCCCTGCCGTTCTCCTCCGCCTCCCCGCCTGCTCCCCCCTGCCCTGCCTGCAGCGCGTGCTCAAGAGAGGGTTTAGGGTTTAGGGGTTTAGGGGTTTAAACCCTAAAACCCTAAGCCGTTCTCCTCTGCCTCCCCCCCTGCCCTGCAGCGCGTGCTCAAGAGAGAATGCTGCGCCCTGCGGCGGCAGCGACGGGGCCGACAGCGGCGTGGATGAACCGCTGGACGCATCCACCTTCAACCACCAGGTCAGCCCCGGCACACCTTCCCCCTACCGCTGCTCTGTTCATGTTAGCGAATACAGCTAAGCAGTTCCTCCGGCGCTGCTCTTTTTTGTGTAGGCTTTACAGCTTTACAGCAGTCCTCCCAGCGCTGCTATTGCGCCGGTCAATGGTTCAATGCTCTTTCAGTACTCTTAGCGGACTCCACAGGGCAAATGTAGCAAGTTTTATACATCAGTCTAAGGAGAGATGGACGGCATGCCCTGGTACCAGGGATGGCTGCCGTAGGCCGTCAGCATCGACCACCGCTGGAACCAGGCCTGGCTGCATGTCAGGCGCATTCTCAGGTTCTGGCAGCAGCCCAACAATTCTACCCGCACGCTCTTGCCCTCCTAGCGCCAACCTGTTCCCTCCTCTTCCTGCCTGCTTTCCTGCCGACAGGCCTTCAACCCTGCCATGCACCCTGCCATGCACCCTGAAACCCTAAACCCTGAACCCTAAACCTTCCAAAGCCCTGATTCCTGCCTGCAGGTCCAGGGCAGCGGCTCCGACCCCAACCTCCTCGCCAGCCTGGCAGGCGTCTACTCCCACTGGGGCGCCAGCGCGCACCAGGGCTCCACCGCAGCGGCCGCCATGGCGGCGGCGGCAGCGGCGGCCCGCCCCACGGTCAGCCTGCTTTGGGGCCCTGGCACTGCCAGCTCCGGTGTCATAGACCCGGCAGTGGCGATGGCGGCCCATCTGTTTGGAGTGCTGGGAAGCCTGGGTGTGCCGCCCAGCAGCGATGCGGTGGGGTTGGTGCCGCCGGGTGCGCAGGTGCAGATGCCGCCGACGCTGATCAAACAGGAGCAGCAGCAGCAGCAGCAGCAGGTGCAGCCCCTGCAGCAGCTCCTGCAGCAGCAGGCGCAGCAGCAGGCACAGCAGCAGCAGGCGCAGCAGCGGCATCAGCAGCAGCAGCAGGTGCAGGCGGTTCAGCCGGGTGCACCCTCGGCCGTGCAGTTGCTGGCGCAGTTGCCTGGCCCACCTGGCGCCCCTGGCAAGTGTGCTGCAGCCCAGCAGCAGCAGGCTGCGCAGCCCAACGGCTGCTGCGCCGTGCGCTCCGGCAGCCAGCACGGCCCAGCGGTTGCTATGCGCTTTGATGACGCTGGGGAGGGTGAGACCGCTTGCCCTGGCTTGGACTGCCTGGCCGTGCTTGGCCGCCCAAGTGGCTGTGCGCCTGGCCTTCGCACTCTATGCACTTTTGTCTTCCGGCCTCTTTGCTGCTAGTGCTTCAAGCCCCACGCCGTCCTCTAGTCCTCTCACTGACTTGCAACCTTGTGTGCTGCCTTTTCATGCTGGTGCAGGGTCGGGCAGCAACCCCTCTGGTCCCGGCAGCGGCGGCAACGGCAATGGCCATGGCAACGGCAACGGCAGCAGCGCTGCCGGCAGCGTGCACCCAAGCGGTCCCGGGCCCCAAGGTGAGCTCAGCAGGCATGTCATGGGCGGGCATGCACAGATTTTGGTGGGCACACGGTGAGGATCTGGATAGGGCGGAGTCGTAACGGTGCAAGGGGAGGTGCTACAAGGCAGGCAGGGACAGGGCAGGCAGGCGGCGGCAGCGTAGGGTGGCATGTGGCATGTGGTGTGGGCCCGCCTTAGCAAAGCCGTTGTCTGTCCGAGCATATTCGGTCCCAGTAGCAGGGCCCGCTGTGCGTGCAGCTGCTTCAGCCTAGGCACTCACCCAAGTTCCTTGCCCGCTTCTCCCCCACTGCCTGCAGGCCACACAAACGGATACACAAACGGCAACGGAGTGAGCTCCAAATTGCACCTGCCGCCTGCCGCCCGGCTGCCCCCTGGCCAGCCAGCCGCCGCCGTCAACGGCCCCGCCCACGCCCAAGCACATGCCCGTGTCAACGGCCACGGCCACTCTGCCCGCGGCAGCGACGAGAAGGATGGGAGCAGGGGCAACGACGGCAGCGGGGGGCGGTGTGCGGACACTAGCACCGCCCACTTTGGCAACGGCAACGGCAGCCGCCCTGCCCTGCCCCACTACGGCTCCGTGAGCAACCCCAGCGGCGGCAACGGCAGCGGCGGCAGCGGTGGGAACGGCAGTGGCGGCAACGCCTCTGGAGGCAGCGGTGGCAACGGCCACTCGGCGACTCACAACGCCACGGCTGCAGCTGCTGCCGAGGCCGGCACCGACCCCGGCGCTGCGCCTGCTGTGCTGGGGCCTGCCGACCCTCAGGCCACCAATGCCAGCGGGGACAATGCTAGCGGCAGCTTGGACAAACAAGCCATCTCGAAGCTCACAGAGCAGCAGCCAGCCGGCGGGCCGCACCTGCCCACGCGCGCCGNGGCACAGCCCGGCCAGTCGCCGCCCGGACGATCTGGAGGTGCCGCCACGGCTGGGACGGCTGGTGCGGAGCCAGTGATGCTGCCGCAGCAGGCACAGCAGGCGCAGCAGGCGCAGCAGGCGTCGGGGGAGCAGTTGGTGCACGCGCACGCCGTCCAGGCGGCCATGCAGGCGCTGCATGCGGTGAGTGAGCCCAGCGGCCCTGCCAGCCACTCCGCCTGTTGGCCCGCCTGCACTTGGGCCCAAAGTCGAACTTCAGGCCAGCTGCCAACCTGTGTGCCTGCCCCTGTATGCTGGTCCCTGTCCCACTTGCTTGATGGCCTGCCTGCCTGCCTGTCTGCGAAGCGCTGACCCACGACTCGCCTGCACCCTGCCCTGCCCTGCTCTGCCCTGCAGGCGGGCCTGCACCAGCTCATCATGCAGCAGGCTTACATGCAGCTGCCACCTGGCATGCCACCTGGCATGTCCCTGCCACCTGGCGTGACACCCGGCCTGCCATCAGCCTTTGGGCAGCAGCTGGGCATGCCTGCAAGCTGGCTGGTGCAGGCCACGCCTGCGGGCGGGGCGCCTCAACCGCCGGGCCTGGCTGGCCTGGCAGCCTTCAGCAGCATGCAGCAGCAGCAGCACATGAGCTCGCCGCCGCTGGCCGGCTCCCTGCCTGCCTGGGCGGCCCTGCTGCAGCCCGCTGGCATGCCTGGCGTGTTGCCAGCCACAGCACCTGTGCTCGTTTCGGCTGCCGCGTCTCGTGACGTGGTGCCGCCGTCGCAAGCAGCAGCGGCCGCCGGCGCAGCGCTGGGCGACCCTGGCGCCGTCTCTGCTGCCCCCGTCTGTCGGCCACCCCCGCCGCCTGGTGAGCCGCTGCGCCCCTATGGCTGCCTGCCCTGCCTGCTGCCAGCAGGGCGTACTGCTTGCACCTGTGCCGGCCTGGGCATGAGCAGGCAGGAAGGCACCTCAGGTATGGGGGCGGACAGATAGGGTTTTTATTTTTATTTTTATTTTTTTACAGCTGTCTCCCGGAGGAGCTCCCTTGACATGACATGTCCACCATTGATCGTAATGCATGTGCAGAGGTTCGGGTGGTGCAAGCGCCGGCGCAGGAACTGCCGGCAGTGGCCGCAGTGACGGCGGCTGCTGGCGGCCCGAGCGGCGGCAGCGGCGGCAGCGGCGGCAGCGGCAGCGGCTTCGGGAGCGGGGGAAAGAGCGGGGCGACGATGCTCATCGGTCACAAGCGTACGCACAGCCCTCGTCCCTCAGGTGACTGCCCACGGTCTGAGCGCTCGCCTGCTATGCATGCTGTGCACGCTGACTCGCAGCAGAGCGGCTCAATCTCGCCCGGCTCGTCTCCGCCATCCCCGGTGGCACAGCTGGTCCGCTTGCTGGGCATGCCTGCCTGCAAGCAGGAGGGGCAGGCATGCGCTTGCATACTGTTGCTGCTGCTGCTGCCAAGGAGCTGTGCGTTTGCTTTGCTCGAGCCCCAGGTCTGGATGTGTTGTCGCTCAGCCTGCCGCTGTCTCTCCTCCGCGGCCCTTTTGCTCACTCAGCAACACCTGCCTGCCTGCCCTGCCTGCCCTGCCTGCCTGTTCGTGTGTGCAGGCGCCTCTCGCAAGAAGCCACACCCCAGCCGCTCTGAGACCCTCTGAGCCACACAGGCAACACATCCAGGCAGCCTGGCACCCAGAGTGCCCATGCCCCGGCAACTGCGCGCCAGGCTCGCCGCCCATCCTTTGAACGCCCACCCACCCACCTGCCTGCCAACCAACGCTGCGCCGCCTGGCCGCCAACCAAGCAACCCGAGGCTGCACCCGCCAGCGCTGCCTACCGCAGCCCTGCCCGCCCCTGACCACAGCCTCGAGTTGCTTTCCCGGCCCAACCAAGCCCACCCCGCATTCCACCGGCCCCCAGCGCCGCCGCCCCAGAATTGGCACCGCACCCTCCCCAACCCCACCGTAGCATTCGGCACTTCGAGGGCCGCGGACCCGGCGCTCGACAGCCCCCGCCCCAGCCTCGCTCGCTGCACAGGTGGCTGCTGCGCGCCCAGCGCACTGCGCCCCATCCTCCTCTTTGCCTCGAGCCCGGAGGCCTGCCTTTGAGCACGAGGCAAGTGAGCGGCACGCCGCCCCCACCACTTGCCCAGGCCTCTGCCGCACCCCTCCAAGCCTCCACGCCTGCAACACACGAAGCACCCGCAGCACTGCTGCTGCAACCCCTCCCTCCACCCTTGCACACTGCCGGCACCCCACCCGCCGCATGCCGGTTTCATTTGTTTTGTCTTGTCTCAATTCTCCCTGCCAACCGCCTGGGCAGCCAGGACATCCCGGCCCCGCCCCACTCCGGCACCCCACCTGCCCGCTCCACAACAAGCTGCTTCCTAGCCTCTTGGCTGGTTGTTGCGGGCTCCCTGCCTCCTCCCCACACCCTCACCGCACCCCACCGCCTCGCAAGCCTGGTGTGCGTGCCTTTTCTCTCTCCCGTCCAAAACCGCCACCTTCCGCCCCCTGCCGCTCCTCGAGTAATGTCACAACCCGCTGGGCTGGTGCCGCTGCGTGCCGCTATCCGCCCTCTCCCCTTCTCCCGCCGCCCTACCCCCTTGGCAAGAGCGTTCGCTACCCAACTCCCCTGGCTTCCAGGCACCTTCCCCTGCTGGCGGCTGCCCAATTGGTGCCTTCCAGCAGGACTGTGACCCTGCCTGCCTTCACTGCCTAGCTGCCCTGCCGGGCAGCCACAGCCACGTGATGGGGAGGCACCCCACCCCACCCCACCCCACCTCACCCTGTGTCCCAGCTCATCCCAGCCCACCTGGTGACTATCCTTTCTCTCCCCTGTCCCTGCCTTTATTCTGTGCCACAATGCCCCGCCTCCCGTGTGCGTCTCTCTTGCACACACCCAGGCCAGCCTCCCTCCCGCCCTGTCTTCCTCCCAGCCTCCCCACACTCCCGGTGGGCCCACACGCCAACGCCCCCCCGCCCTGCCCGGTCCCAACCCCGCCTTTCTCTCCCCCTGCCGCTTTCTCCACTTTGTCACCCCTGTTTTGTCCCCCCCAAGCTGCTGTGCTGGTATTTTTATTCGCCCCGCCAGGTGCCACCGCGTGTGGTGGCCCGCCGGTCAGCCCCCCACCCCCCTGATGCCTCCCCGGCATTCGGCTTGATAAACAACACTCCGGCTGCATCCTGCGCCTTTCCCTTTTCCCCACTCTTCTACCCTGCATGTATCTCCCCCCCTGACTCTACACCCTGCCGCACTGAGCCGCTGCCTTCCCCCGCGTCTTCCGCTGCCTCTGTACTGCAATGCTGCAGCGTCCCAGCCTTACAACCCACCCCCACCTGTGCTGTGGCGTGGTCTGCTATTTTTTTGCCCCAGCGGGCCTCCTCGGCCCTTCAATGGCCTCTGCTGCTGCCGCTTCATTTTGTTGATTTGGTTCAGTTCATGCCCCGTCACCAAACATGCGTGTGCATCTCACCTCACACGCATGCCCCCATGCCTATATGCCTCCCCCTGTGGGAGGCTCGTGTCCCTGCACCACTTAACAAGCGGCCCCAACGAATGATCCTCGTGTGCCCTGCCTACTTGATTCTTTGTAATTCCCACCCTATTTGTACTGCAAAAGAATGGGAGGGAACAGGCAGATTCAGGGGAGTATTTGAGGACGGACGGTGTGTGGCATTGCAGCGGTGCTGGGAGGTTGGACTGCCGCTGCGCATGACGCCCGACCTGCCAGTTCAAACCACATCAGCATCCTGATCTTCACCGCCGCAGTGGAGTTGTCAAACCTCAGGCTTGCCCATATTGCCAAATATGGCAAGCGTCGCCATGTTTGGCGATGGCAGTATGCTCGCACCTGCCATGCTGCGGCCGGCGGGAAACTCTCCCAGACGCTGCTACAGTGCGCGCATCACGCCGCTGCAAGCTGCGGTGCGGCAGCTGCAAAGCTTTAGGCGGCAGCTGGGTCGGCATGTGGCAGCGGCTGTGTCGAGGGACGAGGGAGAAGGCCAGCAGGTGCCGATGGGTCCCGCGCAGTCTGCGCTTCGCGCCGCGGCGGCCCTGCTGGCGGCGGTAGTGCTGCAGCTGGGCGGCGGCAGCTCGGCGCACGCTTTTAACTTGGCCTCAGTAGCAGAGGACCGGCTGCTCGAGTTTGTGAGGCAGCTGGAGGTCCGAGTGGGCAGCGCAGCGGAGGCGGTGAAGGACTCGGCCCGTCCGGTGAGGGGGGCGCGTGTGTGTGCAGTCGCGGCCGACCGGCACCCACCATATGAGGGTGCACATAGGTACCCACCTGCGCCCTGCAGGGCCAATGCAGGACCATGCATTCCTGCCCCTTTGCCACCCCGCCCCTGCAAGCACAGCGCGCACTCCCCAGCCCGGCCCGCCCAGCCACCCGCGGCCCAGGCCACATCCCAATGTTTGTTGTGGCCCCCAACCGTGCCCCTGCTCTGCCGCTGCAGGGCGCCGAGGGCGCCGATGCTGCAGCCGGGCGGCAGCTGATCGCAGAGGTGTGCGAGGTTGTGGAGTTGAACTTTGCAGATGCACGGGACGCGGGGTATGACCGACAGGCCTGGCTGCAGCTCAAGGAACGGGCGTTGGAGCGGCCGCTGCGGGACCGTGCCGCCGCATACGGGTGGGTGGGCGGCGGGCACACGCGGGGTTCTCTGTGTGGGTGGTGGTGGTCAGGGGCAGGGCACGGGGTGGGATGATTGAGGGGCGCACAGATGGCTTGGATTCCTCCTGCATCTGCGGGAGCGCCCGCATTTGCGGGAGCGGCGCTGCGCTGTGCTGCGCTGTGGTTGACCAGGAGGAGGAAGAACGAGGCGAAGCACGGGAAGGGAAGGGTTGGGTGGAGAGAAGAGGATGGGAAGAGCACTGAAAGAGTGGGTGGAGAGAAGAAGATGGGAAGAGGCAGGAGGCTGTTCGGGACAGCCTGCGCTTGTGAGCTCGCTGCCCACCTGCGTGGCAGCAGCCTCTCTGCTCCAGCCCCCAGCCCCGCTGGCTGCCATTGCTGCGGGTCGCCCCTCCCGTGCCGCCGCTGCGGTATCCCTGACACTGCTGCAGTGCGGGGCAGCTCTCAACCCCGCCAAACACTCCACCCCTCCGGTGCACCCATTACACTCGCAACCGCCCTTGTCCCGCCATCCACGGGCTACTGTCTACTGATCAACATCTTGTATTGCTCTCCCACACCGACTTCACCCTATCCCTCACCCCTTCCCTCCCTCCCTCCCTCCCTCCCATCACCTTGGCAACCCAAGCACCCCCTGCATCCATGTGCCTAGTCACCCGGCTGCTGCCACCTACCAACCCTCCCTCCCCTTCCCTTCATGTGCAGCACCATCCGTGTGCTGTCACAATTGCAACTGCATCTCCCCTTGTGTTCAACACCATGTGTGGTTGTGATCCCCTCGTACCCTCTCCTTCCTTCCATGTGTAGCACCAATTCGAACTGCTATCCCCTCCTTCACAATGCCGTTGTTCCCCCACGTGTGCAGCACCATTCGGGTGCTATCCCCTCCTTCACAATTTCGTGGTTCCCGCCCAATGGCAGCCCCATTCGGGTGTCATCCCCTCCTTCATAGTTCCTTGGTTTCCCCCATGTGCAGCATCATTCGAGGCTGCCTCCTCATCAAACCACCCTGCACCCCCTTCCCCCATGTGCAGCGCCATCTGCCTGTTGTCCCCTGAATTGCCATCCTTTCCCTCCCCCCACGTGCAGCATCATTCGTGAGCTGCTGAGCGAGCTGCGCGACCCCTACTCCCGCTTTGTCACCCCGCCAGAGTTCTCCGCCATGCTCAAATACGACGTCAGCGGGGTGGGGCTCAACCTGGGGACCGCAGAGGAGTTTTCCAACAAGACGGTGAGCTGCTTTCCTAGGAAGGGGCAGCAGCGGCAGTGGTTGCAAGTTGGTGAGCCCGGGGGGTGGGGGGGGGCCGGCGAGTAGGGGACAGCAGAGGAGCACGCCAACAAGGCGGTGAGCTGGCTGCTGCTGCTGCTGCTGCTGCTGTGTGGTCGGGGCGGAGGGTCACAGTATACACACTGACAAGTCGGTCAGCTGCTGTGCTGAAAAGGGGCTGCAGCGGCAGTGGCGGCAAGTTGGTGACCCGGGGAGCAACCCGAATATTGGGGCAGCAGAGGAGCACGCCAACAAGGCGGTGAGCTGGCTGCTGCTGCTGCTGCTGCTGCTGCTGCTGATGTTGTGTGGTCGGGGCGGGGGCTCACAGTATCTGGTTGCAAGCTGGTGAGGCAGGGTGGCAGCCCGAGCTGCTGTGTTAGAGAGCGGCAGCGGCGGTGATGGTTGCAAGTTGGTGAGGCGGGGTGGCGGTCAGAGTGGGGGACAGCAGAGGAGTTTGCCAACAAGACGGGTGAGGTGGCCTCTAGGGGTGGGCCTCAAGGCAGGCACTGGCAAGGCAATCAGCTTGCACAACATAAGGTAGTTTCTTGCAGTTGGGAAACAGAAACGGGCTGGCGGGGCAGGGGAATCTGAGTTTTGTAAAGTGCGTTTGGTGCAGCTCTGCCTGGGCAGCAGCAGAGGACGCGTCCCCTCCCTCCCACACCATTCCCGCCCCACACCATTTGCACACACAACAACAAAAAAAAGCCGCCTCCTTCCCCCCACCCCACTCTGTGCCTCCCGCTGCCTCCGCTTCCCCCCCGCAGGGCATGCCCCTTCCAGAGGGCCGCGACGCAAGCAGCGCGGCGGGCGGCGAGGGCGTGTGGGTGGTGGGCCTGATCAAGGGTTTGGCGGCGGACGACGCCGGGGTGCAGCAGGGGGACCAGCTTCTGGAGCTTGATGGGCAGGCGCTGGCGGGGCAGTCCCCCTTTGCGGTGGCCTCCCTGCTGCAGGGGCAGGAGGAGCAGGAGGAGCAGGGGCTTGGGCTGGGCACTGCCGAGCTGCAAGTCAAGGTGAGGGGGTGGGTGGGTGGGTGGACGGGCGGTTGGCTTGCTTGCCTGCTTGCCACCAGCCAGGCACCTGCGCATGCATCGGTCGGCCCGATCTTGCTCTATACGTGGCTGGCTGTGGTGTGTGCCTGGGGGACAGCAATGTCTGTGTGCACACTGCGCATGCACCCCGACGGCCAGCGCTCTGCCGTGTGAAAACAGAGCAGACGTGCGTGAGCAGTTACGTCACCGACGCCGTCACCACCCCCGTGCCTGCTCCCCTCCCTGCCCCCCGTGCCCGCTCCCCTCCCTGCCGCCAGGTGCGCAAGTTTGACGGCAGCGAGCAGCGGGTGACCCTGCAGCGCCCCGTGCGCTCACTTCAGTCGCCGGTCAGCAGCCGCTTGGAGAGCGGGCCGGGCGGCGAGCGTGTGGGCGTCATCCGATTGGCCAGCTTCAACGCACGAGCTCAGGTGGGTGGTGGGCATGCGGCAGCAGTGGGGCAGCAGTCGGGCATCGGGTGGGTGAGCTGGCCTGCTGGAGACAGGCATGTGACAGTGGCAGCACGGAGGTTGATGCCTGCCATGCTGACGGGGCTTTTGGACCCTCTAACTCGTGGTAAAAGTGCGGATGACGGCATTCCGCGATCCACCATTCAATGCTGACGGGGACACACCTGGCGCAGCCTTTGCCCCTGCAGGCCACCAAATGGCAACTCAACCCTCGTGCACCCTCATCTCCCCTGCCCCCCCTCCACTGCCTCCACCCCTTCCCCCGCTGTCCCCTCATCCTCCACCTCGCATT
>JTEE01000330.1:287003-302928 GCA_002896455.3 Chlorella sp. ArM0029B | reverse complement strand
GGACCCCAGCAGGCACAGCGTGCCCGTGGATGACGCGCAGGTACGTGGGCCGGAGGTGGGAGAGGGGCGGAAGGGGGGCGGGGATGCTTTGGAGGGTAGGCCCCGGTGGCAGGGATTCCCACCCTCTGAAGTCATGTGGGGGCTTGTGTGCATGTGTGGGCTTGGGAGGGGAAGGGAGGGCGGGGCCGAAAAGGGGGCGGCGAGGGTTGGGGTGGTGGCGATGGTGTCCCTGGGCTGGGCGCAGCTTGGGAAAGAGGGCATGGGTGGGAGCAGGGGCAGGAGGAGGGGCGGCAGGGAAAGCATAGCAAGAACGGGTTTCACAAGCAGCCACGTCGCAGGTCACTTGCGCCCTTTCCTTCAGGGGCTGGCCGGCGGGTGGCTGTCTGGGCCATGCTGTGCTGCCCTTCAGCCTGTTGGCCGTTCCGCTGTGCAGCAATGTTGCACAACACTGCTCGCTCCTGCTTGCCTGCCGCATCTCCGCCCTGTTCTCTCTCTATTGTACAAATGCCATGCCACACCCTGCCCCTTTCCTCCCCCTCTTCCTGCAGACGCACTGCGCCCTGTCTGGCGAGCAGTTTGAGCAGTTTTGGGACGAGGGGCACCAGGAGTGGCGGTACCGGGGGGCCAAGGCGCTGGATGCAGAGGAGGCCGCCAGGTGGGCGCCAGCTCAGCTCAGCCTCTCCTCTGGGGGCTTGCAGGGGAAGGGTACATGCCTGAATGCAGGAGGGGGCGCCGCTGCCCGCTCAGCTCGGGGCAGCCATGCCTTGCACAGAGGCCAGGTGGGCGCCAGCTCAGCTCATCCTCTCCTCTGGGGGCCAGCTCATCCTTTCCCTCTGGGGGCAGCTCTCCCTCTGGGGCCCAGCGGTACCTTGTGGGGTACCTTGTGGGGTGGCATTTGGGGGAAAGGTTGTTGGGGGAGGGGTGCCATCGCCGCGTGCTCAGCTCGGGGCAGCCATGCCATGCCCTGGAGCCAGCTACTTGTGTGTGGGCTGGCTGGCTGGCTGGCTGTGAGACAACATCGCGCCAAATGCGTCACTCAACGAGTCTGGGCTGCGCTGCTCAGGTGCTCGCCTGCTAGCTGGGTGTGGCACAGCGTCTGGGCAGCAGCGCCCGGGTGCAGGGGAGGGGAGGTGGCGCTGCGCTCCTTGCAAGTGCCGCCCCTGCGCTCAAGCACATACCAACCCCATCGTCCTCTCCCGCAACTCTCTTTCCTGCCCCTGCTGCAGGTACGGCCTTGGACAGGGGTCCATCGTGCTGGTCAGTGCACTGGGCGCGCCGGCAGACGCGCCAGCTGCCGCCCCCGGCGTGCTGTCTGAGCTGGCAGCCCAGCGTGAGATCGCTGATCACCTGGCAGCTGCGGCAGCCGCCATCAGCGGCCAGCCTGGCGCCGCTGACGTGGCAGCAGCAGCAGCAGCAGCAGCAGCAGCAGCAGCAGCAGCAGGCCCAGCAGCGGGAGTGGTGATCAAGGAAGAGAGGCTGGATCACAAGCACCCAGTACATGGGGAGGTGGCAGCAGCAGCGGCAGCAGCGGCCCCGGGGCCAGACTATGCCAGCCCGCCCCTAGAGAAGCGGCAGCGGGTGGCGTGATTAGATCATTGTCGGGCCGCTCGGCTGAGCAGTATATATGAAGCCTGTGGCCCCTGGCACACACATCTCTCGTCTTTTGATTCGTAGTGCTTGCAGCTCCTTGCCCCTCTCTTCAAAACATAACATCCCGCAGCCTGTATGATGAATAGCTAGAACCCCCAGCTTGCTCCTCGTGCTCTTCTCCTCTCTTCTGCCCCGCTTGCTTTGTATTATCTCTGCACAACCTCTGTCACAAGCCTGTCAACCTCCTTTACATTGTGTAACGGGATCCCCCGTGCCGAACTGCTGGCACCACAACAGGCAACACGCACAGGCTGAAGGTCGCAAGCTAAGCATGGACAACAACAGAAACACAGCTAAACTGGAGCTGCGCTGGTTCCCAGGGGCTGCTCTCAACAGCTGCCTACTGCTGCTCCTGTGCACTTGCCCGAGCAGCTGCCAGCATGCCGCACGCCCGCTTGTGCCGCCGCCACTCGTCCTTGTTGCACGCGTCGCAGCAAAACCTGACGACACGGCAGCGGCTGCACCGGCGCGCCTTGAGCGACGCCTCGCTGGCGCCAGCCAGGTTGGTGCATGCCAGGCTGCTGCACCCTGGGCGAGCACCCAGCGCCCACGCCCGCTCTACTGCCAGCTCAGCCGCCTCTTCAGACCCAGGTGGCGGTACCGCCGGCTGCTCCTCCAGCTGCTCAGCTGCCAGGCGTGCCATGAGCAGCTTCTGCCGACGCAGCGCGGGCAGCATGCCAGCAAGCCCAGCGGCCCGCACCTCCGCCCCCGCCGCGCCCAGCTGGCGCAACCGGCCTTCCTCCAGGGCCTCCATCACGTTTTGCTCCACAGCATGCATGATTTCGCCGTGCTGCTGGGACTGGACGACGGCAAAGCCGCCCTGCAGCGGAGCGGGACGAGGCGAGGCAAGGGGTGGGGGTGGTGGGAGGCAGGGCGCAAGCCTGGGATCGGCGGCAGGGGCCCACAGCATGGCAAGGGGCGGCCATACAGCAGAGGCAGGATAAAGGCGGAGCCTTCCATCCTCTCTCTGCTCACGCCACACTCGCTACTCTCTTGTTCAAGCTGGCAAAAGGTAGCACAGCAGCATAGCGTGCTTGCCTCGGCGGGGGTCGATGCCAGCTCAGCAAAGCCCGGCTGTGCCGCGATGCTCAGCGCTAGCCTGCAGGCAGGCGGGCGGGCAGGCAGGAGAGATGGGCAGTTTTGGGTCAGCCTGGCAGCATGCGTTGCAGGTGCCCGAACGAGTGGTGACGTGGCACGTGACTGCCGTCTGTCACAGCATGCTGTGACCGCCCTGCTGCAGACTCCCTGCAGAGGGAGAACAAGGGAAACCCCCGCCAGCACTGCAAGTGGACGTGCACAGGACCAGTCTTCAAACTGGGCCCATCAGCGCAAGCTGTAACGAGCCGTCGGCGCCCCACTCTTCATCTCAAGCTTTGCCTGTGCTTCTCGCCGCTCTGGCCGTGCGATGCGAAATGGTGATGTGCAGTGCGGCAGGGCGCGACGCAGGATGCGCACGGCTGCCCTCAAGCAGGCTTGCTTCTCCCCTTCCCTGCTTGCTCAACCTCCACATGCAAGCATGCATGATGCACGCACTGTTGCCTGATGCGGCGCTGCGAGCACGAAAAGATGGTGATGCAAGCATGCACGTGTCCTCAGCCCTTGCGTGAATCTCCCTCAGCCCCTTCTGGTGTTCAAAGGCCACCGCCCTTACCCGTAAATGCTTCTGCAGAACGTGCACAAGATCTCGGCCGCACTTTCCTCGATGCTCTCCCTCCCCTGGCAATACAGTGAGGGGAGTTGGGGGGGCAGGCACGCACAGTGATCAACATCACCCAGCACACGGCATCACCACCACCGCAGCAAGCAGGTGTACGGCATGGGTAACCGTGCGGCCATCACGCCAGCTGCAGCCGCGCGTGCATGCCAGAGCTGGACAACGAAACTGCACACTTGTGCAGTGCTGGTGCTGGCGTGCTGCTGCTTTGTCCATTGCCGCACACCTGTGGATGCACACCTGTGCACTGCTGCTGGCAGAGGGCGCTTCTGCTGCTGCTCTCTTACTCACCAGCATGCGCACTGCAGCCGCCGCAAGCTCAGCCACTGCCCCCTCGCCCACCAGCAGCTGAACGATGGCTGGCTGGGGCAGCAGGATGCACATTGTCTGCACCAGAGAGTTGTCCAAGTGGGCAAAAATGCAGCCGCCTGCTTCCTCCTCAAGCGTGCGTCCCGCAGCATACTCGTCGCCTGCCGCCGCAGCCGCAGCCGCGGAGGCTCGCAAGGCAGCAAAGGCGGCCAGGGCGCAGGACTGCAGCTGCCTGCAGCCGAGCGAGGCACGGCCAGGGAGAGGGGGAGGGGGGGCAGGCACAGGCTGCGGTGGAGGCACGAGAGCTCAGCTGCGTCCTGTAGGTGCGCACAGCAACAGCGCACGCCAAGAAGTTGACAAGAAGTTGACAAGCAGTCAAGAAAAAGTGACGAGAAGTAACAAGAAGCCATACACCCCGGAGCAGTCCAGCCCTGGAGCAGTGCAGAAGAGGTGCTACCGGTGCACCAGAAGTGCTACCAGTGTACAAGAGGTGCTACCAATGTACAAGAGTGCTACCGGTGCACAAGAGGTGTTACCAATGCACAAGAGATGCTCTCGGTGCACACCAACAGCTCTCACGGATCAGGAGGGAGGCCCAACGTGTCGCTGATCAGAGGCAGGCCCAACAGCACACCAAACAGGTTCACCAATAGCTCACCGACCAGGAGGGAGGCCCAACAGCCCACCAATCAGAAGGAGGCCCAACAGCTCACCCGGTTGGGCCCTTCTCCACACAAGCTGCTCCGTACGCACACACACCCACAGCCCCCCGCCACCCGGGCATCCACTGCAGTGCAGCCCAGCCCCGGTGCTCACCGGTCAGCCTCCCCATCACGATGTGCCTCAAACTTCGACAGCTGCCCCACCATGCCCAGCGCCGATGCCACCGCGCCGCACACCCAAAACCTGCGCTCCACCTGGCCTTCCTCCCACAGCTTCCGCCGCAGCTGCGGGCATGCCGCCACCCGCTGCACCACCTTGCACGCGGTGTGGGCCAGCGAGAGGAGGGCGGGGCGGGCAGGCGCCAGGCTGGGTGCGCTGGGGTTCACATGGCGCACGGCCGCCATGTTGAATGCGGCGGTCATGCAGAAGCCGGCCGTCTTTTCCACAACTGCCATCAACTGCTGACTGTCGGCGTACTGCCCTACGCCGCCCGCCACACGGGCGGCGCGCAGCAGGCCGGTTACCGCTGCCTCCAGAATGGGCCAGTCCACCAGGCAGCGCAGGCTGACCTCTGATAACGATGCCAGCACCGCCAGCGCCTGCTCTGCTGAGCTGGCAGGCTGGTCCGCCGGGACCACCACCACCAGCGCTGACGCGAGTGTCACCATGTCATTGAGCTGCAAGCCGTGCATGTGGTGCACCAACTTGCACGTGGCTTGCAGCAGGCGCTGTGCGGCCTGGCAGTCCACGCCGGCACCGCTGGCGCCCGCTGCGCAGCACAGCAGGAGACGCAGCAGGTGCAGCACGGCGGGCAGCTGGGTTTCGGCCAGCAGCAGCGCCCGCACCATCCCGCTGCCCACTTCCATGTCCCCGCTCAGGCCCAACTCTGTCGGCATGCTTGCCCTGAACAGGGCATCGCAGGCCGCAGTGCCAAGCTCCACCGCCCCCGCTGCGTGCCCCGCCCAGGGTGGCAGCGGCGCGCCAGCTGGCAGCGCCGCAGCCGCAGCGGTGAAGGCTGCCACTGCCTGCTGTGCTGTGCGGGACAGCGTGGCGGACTCTTCGGACGTGAAGTGCTCGGTTTCTGGGCAGTGCAGGACGAGAGGCAGAGCCTTGAGCGCGTGCTGCCAGGCCAGCTGTATAAGGGGAGGGGTGGGTGGGCAACGGTTTGTTTCTAGACCCTGTTTTCATGTTGTCAGGGCCTTGTGGTGCATGCCGTGTCAACCTCCCAGGATGTTGGTACGTCCTGGAGTTGAATCCATCTTCATGGGATGTGAAAAGCTGTAACGACTAGACTAGACTGGACCAGGGTGGCAACAGCAGCATGTCGGTGAGTACAAGCCGGGAGGAGAGCAGGTACAAACAGTGAGTACAATCAGGGACGAGGGCAGGTGCAAACAATGAGTTCAAGCAAGGAGGAGAGCAGGTACAAGCAGTGAGTACAAGCAGGGAGGAGAGCAGGAGCCTGAGCAGTCAGTGGGGCGGTTTGTAGGCGGCGGCGCCAGAGAGTGCGCGGCACCATACAAATTGCAGTCGAGCGCACGCTGGTCAGTCTGCTCTGCTCCCCTTGTGTTGAGCCGGAAGCATCATCAATTTTTTGTTACCGGCCCCTTGAAGCGCAGAGCCTTCGCTGACGTGCAACAACGAGGCTTACACAGACCGCCCGCCCGGCTTACACAGCCCGCCCGCCCGGCTACACAAGCCCGCCCACCTACCTGCCACATGGGGCTCTCCACAGCCGCACGGTTCCACCCCCCGCTTCCGCCCTGAGCCAACCCCGCCGCCAGCTGCTCCAGAGCCAGCAGCAAGGGGGCGTTGAGCACCCGCTGCTGCCGGCTGTCTGCCGGCGCCACCAGCCGCTGCCCGCCCGGCTTGGTGAGCTCGGCAGCCATGCTCAGCGACAGCTGGACTGTGGCCAAGTGCAGGCTCCAGTTGCCGCCTGCTTGGACGCAAAAAGAAACAAAGACATGACTGTTGTTTGCATTGATTTGGTCTGGGAAGCAGCAGAGGGTCTGGTGCGCGCCTCAGGAAATGGTGACTTTCTCCCTGAAGTTGAATCCTCTTGAAAGGGCTTGAACTGGTTGTAAAAGAACCAGAACAGTGTTGCCAAGTAGTGCTAAAACTGGTAGTAAAAGAACCAGTGTTGCCAAGTAGTGCAAAGGATGTGAAAAGCAGCAATGAGTAAACGGGGCTACAGGTTGTGGCTGAGGAGCCGAGGAGGGTCGGAGGCTGCCTGCCCATGTGTCCTGGAAGCATGGCTTGAAACTGTTGTTGTCCTGCAATTGCCTTGCAAGCACATCGGTGCTGCTCCGCGCTCAATGACAGCCCGGCACAATGCTGATCCCACCTACCCTCATGCCACGTCAGCATCCGGAGCGGCACACATGCATGCACATACGCAACCCTGGCACATGCCCACAAAATCGTGCACACTCACCCGGGGGCCCCGAACTGAGCATGGCCGTCGCCGCCCTGGCCCCAAGCAGCATGGCCTCCAGCAACGCCTGCGGGGACCAGGCGCCCCGCCGCAGCTTCTGCAGGCTGCGAGCCGCCGGGGCGCCGGCCGCCGTCTGTGCAATGAGGGCTGCCGGCCGAACCAGGAGGCCCAGAAGGAAGGGCACGCGGCCGCGCAGCGTGGCGCTTGTGGCGGCGCGGTCCCTGTCCGCCATGCCGGGCAGCGCCGCCGCCAGGCGTTCGGCGGCGCCCATGGCAGCGCGGAAGCCCAGCGCTGTGGCCTTTCCCAGGTGGAACAGCAGGTCTTCTTTGACAGCCGCTGAAGAGGTGCACAGGCCGGTGTAGAGGCAGATGGCTGCCAGGTAGGCGCCTGCCGAGGCTTGGCTGAGGATGCGTTTCAGGCCCGTCACGTTGGTGTCCCGCGTGGCGCCCAGCCGCTGCCACAGCTGCGGCTCCAGGGCACACACAGACTTGGCCACCGTCAACAGCTCCCTGCAGGCACGAGGCAGGGGAGGCAGGGGCAGCGCATGGCTTGGGAGAGTGGGTTGGGGAGCGGGTTGTGTTGGGGAACAGGCGGGGGACACTCGTCGGCCCCAACCTGACACGCGCAGCAATTAACGATGCAACTTAACCTGCTGCATCTGGAAATTGTAACTGATTGGCATGCAAGCATAAGCCAGCGGGCTGCTGCGCCACTCACTTGCACAGCGGCTGCATCTGGGCGGCGCCACCGCCGGGGGGCAGCACCTTTGCGAGCTCAAACGCTTGGCAGCAGTGCGCAAGGGCGTTGTCCTCATCCCCCATGTCCCACGGCGCTTGGAAGAGATGCTGCAGCTTCCTGAGGTCCTGCGCCAGCTGCTGGGCCGACATGGTGTGACGACACAAGTGTGTGGACTTTACAGGGGCGGCAACCCGCTGCCGCAGACGCCCGCTGCCTGCTGCCGTCGCGCGGTGTCGCTTCCAAGGTCTGTGCCGAGCGCGTCTGATTCTTAGGATGTCCGCTTCTTAGGATGTGCTGCTGTGCGCAGGCGGCTGCAAAACCTCAAAGGGTCCCGGTTTGAGAAGGGCGGCCCCGACAGCCGAGCTTTAAACTCCGGCACAAGCCACGCTCCTTGACAACGAGGCTGCTAGGAGAGGCATGCCTCTGAACCTAACCAGCATGTCATTGCCAGCTCACCCGCCACGTCCGCGCCCACTGCCGGTGCACTAGTCACAAAGGGCCGCACTTGTGTACAAAGGGATGTCCTTTCAGAAATTGGTAGCCTTAAGAATATCCGAGTTGTACAAAAAGATGAGTAGGGGATCTCAACAGTTGGTCAGTCAATATCAAAAATACAAGTGCAGTCAGTAGAGATGGAAGCCTTGGAGGGGGGGGGGGGGGGGTTCAAGTCAACTGACTAGCAACGCAACCCTTTGAGCTGCCCCGCCCAGATGGCAGCAGCACCCGTCACATGCCGCTGGGTTTGCGCTGCTTCTGCCGCCGCTTGGCCAGCGCTTGTCTCCGCGCCGCCGCATCCTCCTCGTCGCTGCTGCTGCCATCCTGCTTGCGCTGCTGCTGCCGCTGCCGCTCCTGCTCCTGCCGCCGCCGCTCCTCCTCTTCGTCACTGTCAGGGCCCTCGCCTTTGTCCTCGTCTGTGCGCCTGCAGTGATATTGTGTGCCAGAAGCAGCAGAGTAGGCCACAACGCCAGTGGGCAGGCAGGCAGGCAAGCAGGCGTTGGGATGATGGGGGCGGCGGAAAGTTCGCCCGCCGACCCGCCTGCACCTGAGTGCTGTGCAGGAAACTCTGCCCTCCCCCGCCTCCCGCCACCCTCCCAGATTGCCCCACGCTGCACAACCACCGCTGCAAGTACATGCCACCACGGCATGTACCGCACCCACCTGTACTGCGACTTCTCTGCTGCCGCCCGTTTCCGCTTGGCCGCCTCCACTCGCTCACGCATCTGCTGCGCTATCCCGCTTTGCAGCATCTCGCCCTGCGCGGTGGACAGGGGGCCGGGGGAGGGGCGCAGAGGGGGAGGGGCTGAGAGCGGGCGTGGCAGCCGAACAAGTACCCTAACCAGCACCCTAATCAGCACTCCCAAGCGAGGGCAGGCGGTTCAGCAGGCAGTGAATCAAGCAGACCCTTCCCGTCCGCCACGCCAACGTGCTGCAGTACCTTCGCCAACCCAGCCCGAGACACACACACTTCCCTGCGCTGACCCACATCCCCTGCACACAAATCAACTGCACTCAAACCCGTCCCGCACTCGCAACCCATTTGTCGACGTACTACGTTCTTGTATTCCACCCACATCTGTAGCAACTTGGTTGGTACCCTAAAGCAGAGGGCATACGACTAAAAGAGCTGATATCAATACTTCTCAACCCCTGCACCCTCCCTTCCCCACCTGCGCCTTGCGCAGCGCCTTTGCCGCCGCCTTCTGCTGCGCCTGCATCATCACCCGCTCCTCCAGGGGGGCGCTGGCCATCGCCTCCTCCTGCCGCGCAACAGCAGCCTCCAGGTGCTCCGCAAGGATGCCCTCCTGAGGCACACATGGAGATGCACACAATTTGAATTGGTTGACAGATGGAGGTGGAAGGGCGCAGGCCAGGATGCCCTCCTGAGGCACACAAGGAGATCAATCCAATCAACTATATTTCAAGTCCAGGGGGGGCCAGCAAGGTCTCATGGGACAGGGTGGGGGATAAGTGTACCGGAATGTAGTTTGTAGCAAAGAAAAAGGAAATGTGCGATGCGTGCACTGGCAGGCTGCGCCAGCGATGCATATATTCGGAATGGTCGACAGATGGAGGTGCAAGGGCGGAGGCCAGGATGCCCACCTGGAGGCAAAGGCAAAGGCACAGAGACAGAGAGGGCAGGCAGGGCATTAGGGAGGGCAGCAGCAGAGCAACTGAAAGGGGTGAGAAGGGCCGGACCACCAGCTTGTTTATGTCCTTGAGCGTGCGGTGCACACTGCCCCCCCCCCTCCCCCCCCCATCAAGACACCCCGTGCCACTGCCCGCCAGGCAGCGTGACCACACCACAGCACCGCACCCACCCACCAGCTTGTTTGGGTCCTTGAGCGTGCGGTGCGCCTCGTTCAGTTCCTCAAATGCCTGCCGCGCCTCCGCCCCCGGGTTCTTGTCGGGATGCACCAGGATGGACAGCTTGCGGTACGCTTTGGACACCTGGGCGGGCGTGATGTCCCAGCAGGGGCGCCCCAACGCGTCCACCCCGGGGGGCGGAAGCTCCAGCAGCCTGGGCAAGAGCGGCAGCGGGGTGGGGCAGGTGGGCTAGTTTGTCATAACAAATATGGTGTCAAAAAAAGATTCAAAAGAACGAAAAAAACCCCAAAGGACCAAAAAGATAAAATAATTCACTAGTCGGGGCGCCCGCGGTGGGGACGGGGCAGCACTAAAGTTCATTGCCTTGAGGCGTCGAGGTCCAACACTTGTAACGCCGCCTTCACATCACGCCGCCTTTGTAACTCCCGCCCTCCTCGCACCTCCTACTCGACCACCCATCCGGCCAGCATCCTGGTGTCGTGCCCTGCCCTGGTTATGCATCAACAATGCAGCGCTGCAGCACAACAAAGGTGTGCCGCACATGCCCTGCCCTCAGCACCCCTCACACACCCACACCTAAAGTAGTCTCTGTCCTTGGCAGCCAGCAGGATCCGCTTGATGGCATCGCCAGCTGTCATGCCCGTGGACAGCTTGCGCAGTTGCTCATCCTCAGTGTCCTGGCAGAAGGTGGGTGCAAAACAACCACAGCAGGGCACAGGTTGGGGGCGAGGCAGTGCATGCATCTGCGCCGCTGCTGTTTGCCGCTGCTGTTTGCTGCTGCAAAGTGGATGAATGGATGAACGCTTGAACGCCGACGTTCTGGGACGGGAGGTGGTGTGCCTGCTGGCAGTAGAGGTTGGCAGAGAATGTTGGCAGTGCAGGAGCGCAGGAGCGAGCAGTGCATCTTGTGGCAGCGGAGGCGGAGCGTGAGTACATGCACCCAACAAGAACATGGTTTGTTCAGCACGGCGCCTCCACATGGCACTAGCTGGCACGCTGGCCCGTAAGATGCGGCATGCAGCGCGGCGCAACAGCCAGCCTCGCTTGCCAGCACGTTTCCGCACTGCTGCTGGGTCTGCTGCTGCTCAGACTTGGTGCCAGTACACGCGGTGGACCAGCCCTGAACGCCCGCCCTCCCGCCTCCTCACCTTGACCTTCTTCCGCCGCTGCTCTGGGTCCTGCGGCTCTACCCGGTCAGCAGTCTGGTTGAGGATGCGCTCAAACACGCGGTCAGCCATGGAGATGCAGGTGTGCACTGCTGCGCTGTGCTGTCGAGACTGCCGGGATGGGGCGCCGCCCGCCTGCCGCCAGCGGGTGGTTGAGCACCGCCCGGCTGCCCACGTAACTGGCCTCGGAGAGCGCGATGTGGGCCACCTTCCTCGTAAGTTTAGACCACCCCAAGCACCAAGGCCGCAGCAGGTGATGGACTCGCCGAGACGATGTGGGCAACAGTCGGTGTGCAGGTACCTCCTCTGTGTAACTGCATGTGATGGTGCTGCATGAGCCCGTGTGGGTCGGAGGGAGAGGAAGGTGGCTGACATGCTGGCGCCAGCGAGGCAGCACAGATTTCCCTCCGCTTGTGCCCTTGAACACCACGGCGCCTGTTTGACAGCCCTTGAACACGACCAACCTTCCTCCCGAGCTTACGAGGCGCACGATTGTGGGAGGGCTTATTAGTCGAGACACACCGGGAGTGACGCCCGCTGCCCCTGAAACCCCCTTGCCTGCTGCTCGGGATCTCCGCAAATTCAGTTAGCGGACCCGCAGCCGCTGCCGTCGGCAACCGAGGCTTTCGGCGATGCTGGCGAGCCCTCTTTCCTTCCGGCTGCAAGCCTCGCCGCTGCAGCATGCCAGGGATCGTCGGGTGACGACCCCTCCCTCCAGGTCCTCCAGGGGCCATGTCCTCCAGGTGCGCCTGAAGCTGGCATGGCGACACACGCCCTTCGCTGCCTGCCGTTGAGCCTTGCTCGTTCGTGGCGGTCCGGGCGGCATGCCGCCTGCAGCCGGCTCGGCTCCAGCAAGGAGAACCCTCCCGCCCCCGCCGCTCCGCCTGCACTTCGGCGAGCAAACGCGTCCCCCGCCTCTTATGCCACCCTGCAGGTCCGCGCCGGCCTGCAAGACCCCTGGACCACGCTGGGCGTGCCACACTCCGCCAGCGAAAAGGAGATTAAGAAGGCACACCGTCAGCTGGTGAAGCAGGTGCGCTGCCGCCGGGGCAGCTGCCTGGCAGGTGCCAAGCGTGCGGTAGGAGAATGTGCGCAAAGGTTCGCAATGCTTTCATCAGCTCAAGCTGCACTGGCTGATGCCTCACCCTCCACCGCTGCCCGGCACTCCCCACCGCCCTGCCCCCCTGCAGCACCACCCAGATGTGAGGTCCAATGATCCACAGGCGCATGCCCGCTTCATCAGTATCCAGGTGCGGCATCAACGCCTGCCCCTCTCCTAGTGGCCAGCGCTGGGGCTTTGTTGAATTACAGGGCTGTGCACCAGCTTGTTGACGGTGCTGGCCGAGGAGATATCCACCTGGCGCCGCTCTGCCCACCAACCGTGCTCTCCGCTGCATGCCTCCCGCTTGGCCCTGCCCTCAATCCCGCCCCTCACTTTTCTGTCTTTGGAAGTGTTGTCCGTCCTTTGCCCTGCTCTCACACACGCTTTCTCCCCGCACCCTGCTGTTTGTGAGTGCAGGAGGCGTACGAGCTGGTGATGGGGAAGCGGGCGGGCAAGGACATTGACTCGCGCCCCGCCAACCAAAGCGGGTGGAGCTTCCACGACTGGTACTGGTCCTTTGGCATGCGGCGGCGAGCCAAGGCCGGTGCAGCCTCGTCCTCAGCGGGCACAGCAGGAGCCGCAGAGGCGCCGCCGGCGCCTGCACCGCGGGAGCAGTGGGAGGCACAGATGGCGGGGCTGAAGCAGAAGGCTGCGGCCAAGCGGGGCGGCGCATCGCGGCGGCGGCGGGTGGACGGCGCTGATGCCGCGTTTGACGCGGCAGGCGCCGAGGCAGCCGCTTTCAGCGCCTCGCCGGCAGCAGGGTCAGCAGCAGCAGCAAAGGCAGAGAAGGAGCAGCGTGAGAGCGTGTGGCGCAGCATGACCAAGAACGCACGCAACTCGGACAAAGCAGCGGCAGCAGCGGCGGCAGCAGCAGGGGCGCAGACGCTGGGCAGCACGGCCGCTGCTGCACCCTCGGTAGCTGTGGGCGCCGGCAGCCGTGCCTCGCCGCTCGAAACGCCCATGCCTGCAGCCTCTGCCGCGGCAGCAGCTCCCGAGCCCCAGCCGCCGCTGCATCATGCAGCCGTGCACGCCACCGACGAGCAGCTGCACAGCATGCACAGCAGCGGTGCAGAGGAGGCTGCTGCCACCCACACCCCGCCCTACCACCACACCTCCAACCCAGCCAGCCACGCCCCCACCACCCACGCGCAGCGGCTGCAGCAGCTGATGTCCCGTGCAGCGGGCCTGGTGCATGATGCGCGGCGGGGGGCAGAGGGCGCGGCACATGCCCACTCCCAGCGGCTGGGTGCCCACCTGCGCAGCCCTCCCACATTCGAGCAGCTGGCAACGCTGCTGGGCGGGCGGCACAGCGGACGTGAGCACGAGCGCAGCAGCGGCGGCACCTGGGGCAACGCAGTGGCGGCGAACGCCCAGCTGCACCACCGGTTTGAAGCCAGCCGGCGGCGCATGGCTGAGCGGCAGCACGCGGCGGCGGCCGCGCCTCATGCTGCCGCACCCCAGCACGGCGACGTGGCAAGCGCTGCTGCGGCGGCGGGGCAGCAGGCAGAGCAGCAGCACGCCACCTCCGTGCAGCTGCAGGCGCAGCAGGGGCAGGTGCAGCCGGAGGGGCAGCAGGTGCAGGAGCGGTACTCTTCGTCTGCCGGCGCCCACCACACCGCCAGCCAGGCGCGCCACGCCCGCAAGTTTGCCAACAGGGACGAGGTGGAGGGGAGGCTGAACACCCAGCTGGCGGGCCTCAAGCGTCGGGCAGCAATCAAACACGAGGTGGAGAGCAGCTGCTGAGCTGGCTGCTGCTGAGCTGGCATTTGCTGCCGTCTTCAAATTGCTGCCTTCTGCAGCACAGCCAGACTTCCTGAGGCATCCTGGGCATCCTGGCCGGGCCCTCCATTTGTGCGCCAACCTGGCACCTGTGCCCCTTGCTCTCCCCTGCCACCTTTTCCCTTCCTCGGTCTTCCTCCAACAGCCACCTCAGCGCCTCCGGCTGCCTCCGTCAAAAGCCAATTCACGCCTGCCACCCTCCACGCCCACCTCGCTCTTTCCCCTCCTGCCCCTCCAACGCCCCCTCTGCCCTCTACCAGCCTTCTGAACAAACAAACGAACCCATCCCAACCCTCCAGTGTGTGTATGAGCACCTGCCGTGCCCTCCCGACTACCTTTGGTTTTGTCCCCCACATCTTGCCTGCCCCTCCCCTCCTACCTCTGCACCCGTGCGGCCCCCTGCCTCTCGGCGCCCGCGCTGTGCGGTGCGCCCAGCTGCCGCCGCCTCTTTAAGTTTTGCTGTGCCACGGCTCTCCCGCCCGGCCAGCGCCCTATTTTTGCTCCTTGCCAACTTTCGCCCCCCACAGAAACAGCCTTTCTCTCCTGTGTTGTTGTTGTTGTGTTGTACTGTCCAGTTCCACCCCCCCGCCGATATTCGATCGCTGCAGCCGTTTTCTCCCCCCTGCCTGGCCTCCTGCCCCACACGCCCTAGCCGCACCCTTTCCTGTACCATCACCTGCCACTGGCAATGGCATTTATACAGCAATCCCTGGAGAACACCCAGAGATCAGACCCTCTGCACATTCTATACAGCCCTCACTCTCCCCACTTCAGTGGGCGAGAGTCATCATCAGACGCCGAGCACGAGCCGCAAGCACGCCGCCTTAGAATCTTGCAAATGCCTGCCTGCCGCAGCATGCCACATGTATGTAAGCATTTGCAAACTGTGCAAGCACAGGAAGGAGAGAGAGAGGCTTGGGAGTGGGACAGTGCTGCTGCTGCCGCCATCACGGCGCTGGCGAGGGCCCGTAAGGCTGTCAGGACGACCCACCACGACACAACTCGCAGCTTCCATGCTACAGGCCCACCGCCGCCTGTATTCACATTCGGTCTCGCTGCTTCCACTGCCACACCAGTTTCCTTGGGTGGCCCCTCGTCTTCCGGCCAGGTGCCGCCCCAAGGGCTGCGCAGCCGCTGCTCTGCCTGTGCAGACAGGCCGCCGGCGGGGGTCCTGCCGTCGCTGAGGCGCCCGCGAGGAGCAGTGCGCACCCTTGTTGCCCCCTCTGTGTTAATTTCCAGCAGCAGGGGGAGGGACCAGGTGCCCTCTGCACTTCCCGGGTGCAGACGCAGGGGAGATGGCGGGGCACGGGAGAGGAGGAAGAGGTGGGGGGCAGGTGCAAGTGACGGGAGAACAGCACCAGGTTGCTGTTCATGTGGAGGTGCCTGCATGGGGGAAGAGCACAAATCATTGTGGTGTGAGGACAGCATGGTGGGGAGATGCCGTTGCCAGCAAGTGCAGGTGCCTGCATGCAGACACCTCATTCACGCATACAGAACACGTGGAGGTGCCTGCAGCACGAGAGCACGCATCAGCAAATGAGGTGTGAGGGCACCGTGGGTAGGGAGGGAATGCCCTTGCCGGCATGTGCCTGCACGGCAGGCGCATTCAAGACACGGGGGCACACACATGAGTGGGGTGAGAGAGGACACAGCGGGGGTGGCTGGGGCCGTTGCCTTCAGGCAGGTCGCTTTGCAGTCAAGCAATCGATCATACATTTCGAGGCCAGGCGGGAGCCAGCAACGGTCTCGTGGAACAGGGCGGGGGGTGAGCTTATCAGCTTGTGGCGCGGGCACAGCCGGAGCAGGGCACAGCAGCGTGCAGGAGCAGGGTGAAGTTGTCAGGCGGAGCACGGCCTCGTGCAACCCGTGAGCAGGTTGCCGGTGGCAGCAGCAGGGGCGGCCAGGATGGAGCAGGGGCGCACGTGCCTGCCGTGCCGAGCGGAGCGGAGCAGAGCAGAGCAGAGCAGAGCAGAGCAGAGCAGAGCAGAGCAGAGCAGAGCAGAGCAGAGCAGAGCAGAGCAGAGCAGAGCAGAGCGGAACGGAGC
>JTEE01000330.1:252404-263642 GCA_002896455.3 Chlorella sp. ArM0029B | reverse complement strand
CCGCATGTACTCCTCCATGTGCACCCGCAAGGTTCTGGTCATGGAGTGGGTGGACGGCGAGCGCCTGCGCACCGCCTACAGCGCGGCTGCAGAGGCCAGCGCCGGCGCGGCCCAGCTGCCCGGCAGCGCCCCCTACTCCTCTTCCTCCTCCTCGGACGACCTGCGTCTGGTGGAGGTGGGGGTGCGGTGCAGCCTGGAGCAGATGCTGGAGGAGGGGTTCTACCACGCGGGTGGGTAGGAATCAAACATACTTGCTACATAGTAACGCTTGTCAGGCATGGGTGGGGATATATATAAAATTTGTGTACAGGTGGGGCAGGAGGTTTTCGAGATGGCTGCAGCCTGGAGGAGGCGTTCAACCACGCGGTGAGGAGCAAGCAATTTGAACTCTACGTAGGACTGCTGGTTGTTGTTCGCGGGTGGGGCAGGGGAGTTTACAGGTGGCTGACGTCTGGTGGAGGGGTTCTGTCACGCGGGTGGGCCACCAATTTTTCCTTCTGCACATATGCTTGGGTGGGGTGGGGCGGTTTGGGAGCGTGGTGCTGCCTGGAGCAGGGGTTCTAGCAGTTCTAGCAAGCAGACCTGTGGGGCCGATACAATGCGGGGCGATTGCAATGCAGCGCCTGTGTGGGGAGCCCAAGGGTGAGCACCTTCCGGGCCCCTTGTGTGTGCACGTCCCCGCCCTCATGCACAACCCACCGCTCCCGCCGCAGACCCGCACCCAGGCAATCTGTTGAGGACCAAGGACGGCAAGCTGGCCTACCTGGACTTTGGCATGATGGGGGAGGTGGACGTCACGATACGCAGGTGGGGCTTTGCTTGGGGGCATGTAATCGGGGTAAGGGGAATGGTGGGGGAGGTGGGCGTCACGATACGCAGGTGGGCGCACAGCGCCATACTTGCACAGGTCTGTACTAGTCATGATTAGCTGGTGTTGCATTTAAAGGAGGAGGAGGTCATGATGGGGGAGGTGGATGTCACGAAACGCAGGTGGGTGGACGGGTGGAGGTACAGAGGTGCAAATGCAGGGGTGCAGGCACAGGGGTGAGAGATCCTTGCAAATGCGGGGGAACCCAGGAGTTTTGATACGCAGCTTGGGATTCCAGGGGTGCAGATACATGCAAGGGTGGGGGCTCTCTGCAGAAGCTAGGGGGGACCATCGATAGGCATGCCAGGCGCTGCAAAGCTTTTGCCCATCAGTCAGAGGCGCAGCAGAAGGAGGCAGATCGCCTGCCGTCCCACATCCACACCTCGCCACTCCAGCCTGACCGCCCACCCTCTCACTTCCCCGCTCCTGCCCGTCTGCCATTTCGCCTGGTTCGTTTTGCAGGGGCCTGATGCGCGCCACGCTGCACCTGGTGAACCGGGAGTTTGATGCTCTGGCAGACGATTTCGTCACGCTGGGCATGCTGCCCAAGACGGAGGTGCGCGCTCTCGCGGGCCAGCCTGCCTGGCGTGGCAGTTGAAACACACACATATTGTGTCAAGTTCATGATTCAATAACACACAATACGTGCGGTGGCGAGGCGCCTGGCTGGCTGGCCGGATGGGCAGATGCATGGTACTGGATGCATGGAAATATGTGTGACGTGGCAGCTGCAGTTGCGGTTGCTGGCTGGCTGGGCGGCACCACGCGTGCCTGGCTGGCTGGTAGGATATATGGAGGGATGAGCGGCAGGGTCAGGGGTGGTTGCGGTCAGCTGGCTGCAGGGCTGGGTATGGTGTCGATCTTCCCATTTGGTGGGCACCGCTGCCCCTTGGTGCCCTGCCTTGTATCGCTCTGTACCGCTCCGTACCGCAGTGCTGGGGCCGGCATGCACCTGACCATCAGCACACTTGCTTCCCGCTTGCCTTGGTGCAGGGTGATGAGAAGGAGGACATCGTGCCGGCGCTGACGAGCGTGTTTGCGGAGGCCTTGAAGGGCGGCGTGAGCAACCTGAGCTTTGGGGACCTGAGCGGGCAGCTGGGTGAGTGCAGGGAGACGGGGGAAAGGACGGCATATGAGTGCGGGGAGGGAGACGGGGGAGAAGGGCAGCTGGGTGAGCGGAGAAAGTCGGCGGGAAGGGGCAGCTGGGTGAGCGGAGGGAGGGAGAGGGCAAAGGGCAGCGTGTGGGTGCAGGAAGGAAAGGAAGAAAGGGCTGTGTGAGAGTGGTAAGAGACTGGGTAAAGGGCGCCGTGTGAGTGTGTGAGTGTGAGATGCACGCATAGTGTGGGGCCCTGAACCGAGCGGACACATCGTGCATTACATTGTTCAGGGTGATCTAAACCGCAGTAACAAGAACGCTGTAGTCGCGTTGCTCAGCCGTTATTTGCCCCGCATTAGTCGCCCCGCCTCTCGCTGCTTGCATGTTCCGTCATCACCCCGCCTGTGTCCTCCCCGTCCCCTCACCCCTGCCTGTTCCCTCCCTGCCTCCTGCAGGCCGCACCATGTACCAGTTCAAGTTCCAAATCCCGCCCTACTACACACTGCTCGTGCGCTCGCTGTCTGTACTGGAGGTGAGGGGTGGCAGTCACCGGAAAGAAAAGCTTATGTAGTTTTCCGGCTCGTTTGACGCAAAAAAAACAACATGTATTCCAAGAACGTATTCTGCTCACGCCGCTCCCTGGCAGCTGCGTCAGTCGTGCCACCTGCTCTGCCTGCCTGCCTGCCTGCCTGCTGCCTGCCTGCCGACTGCGGGCCGGCTCACTTGCTTGGCATGCGCTTGCTTCCTCACTCACTGCTTGCTGCTTCCTCTGCCCCTCCTCTTCTTTACAGGGCATCGCGCTGGCCTCAGACCGAGACTACAAGGTGTGGCGATGCGCTGTGCTGTGCTGTGCCGCGCTGTGCTGCGCTGTGCTGTGCTGCGCCATGCCGCTCAGTGCTATACCGTGCTGTGCTGCGCTGTGCCATGCTGTGTTGTGCTGCGCTGTGCCATGCTGTGTTGTGCTGTGCTGTGCCGTGCTGTGCTGCCCGAGCTGCTTCGGGCCAGGCTGCATCTCTGTGTCCACACTGGGGCGTTGCTGTGAGGCTGATACCCTGCAGCAGATTGCTGCCTGCCATGCGCCCGCTGCCCTTACAATTGCGGCGCTGGTGGTGTCCCGCCAGCCCTCCCGGCACCGTGCCCCTGCCGCTGCCGCCAGGTTGCTCTCCCAACTCCTTGCCTCCCCATTCCCCTGCCCTCCCACATCCCTGCCCCGCCCCACCCCGCCCCGCCTCGCCCTCAGGTGCTGGGTGCCGCCTACCCATGGATTGCTCGCCGCCTGCTGACCGACACAACACCCGAGCTGCGGGGCACCCTGGTGGCGCTGCTCTACAAGGACGGGCAGGTGTGTGCACCGACTGCACAATATTGGTTGTGCAGTTTCAGGGTTGACGTGCACATACAGGAGGGGCAGGTTGGCTGGGAGGCGTCTGGCCAAGGCAAGCCGTGGTGCATGGCAGCATAGAAAGGAGGGCCCGCGGAGTAAAAGTATCCGCGAGAATTCCTTGAGTGAGGTGGTGTCTAGGGACACCGGCGTGGCAGCATGGGACATGGCGCATGGGTTTGTGGGTGGCTTAGGTGAGGGCAGTGAGCCAAGGCAGGGCGGGGGCCGGAGCAGGTTCACCTGCTCGCTCCCTCCCCTTGCACCATGGCAGCCAGCCAGCGCCATGCGCCCGCACGTGCTCACACCCCACACAATCGTGTTGTGCCCCGTCCACCTTGACCGTCTCATGTCCTCTTTTCAATTCAACTTTCGGGGCAACATGTTCACTGCCTGGCACACAGAGAGCCTGATCGCCCTACTTCACCCACCCACCCACTTCCCCCGCCTCCCCTGCCGTTGCCCTTGTACTCCCGCAGTTCAAATGCAGAGCCTGGGTGACCCCTTCTTACCCGCACCCCTGCGCCCCCACCCACTTGTTGCTCTTGCACTCCTGCAGTTCAACTTCCGCCGCATGGAGAGCCTGATTGCCCAGGCGGTGCGTCCCGCCGGGCGGCCGCAGCCGCGCCGCCCCGTCGACGGCAAGCCAAGTGAGTGGGGTGGCGCCCCAGCTTCTTGCTAAAGCGCGTGTGGTTGTGCCAACCACTGAGGGGTGTCTGCGTCGTGGCCAGTGCTGTGCCTCTCCTGCCACGGAACCTTTGTGTGTTTGAAAGCAAGTTGGTGCCTATGTCTCACACATACCCGCATGCCCACCGCCCCGTTTGCCTGCAATTTGCCTGACCCGAACTCTGCCATGCCTTCCTCCTGCCTCGCCTGCCTGCAGGTGCGGCGCAGCGTGGCGACGCGCTGGCCCTGCTGCTGTCGCCAGAGGGCGAGTTTGTGCGCGGCATAGGTGAGCAGTGTTGGGTCGCGCCGGCAATGTGCCGCTCTCATCGCCCGGTTGCGTGTCTTGTTTTGACACCATTGCTCGGTTTGCAAGGCGTCGGGCTCAAGGTTTTAGTCATCTGCTCCATCTGCTCCCCTGCCCTTCCTCGCTCTGCCCTGCCCTGCCCTGCCCTATTGCCTTGACCTTGGATTCGGCCCTCGCGACTGCTCATGCTGACGTCTTGAGACTGTATATCGACATATTGCCACACAAGCACGCCTTCCCTGCGCCTTGCCCCTGCCACCTGCCCTGCAGCGACCGAGGAACTGGCCAAGGGAACTGATGCCGGCTGGCTGTCTCGACATTCTGACAACACACATGCATGGCAGCCTCAACAGCAAGCCAGCCTTTCTCTCCCTCCCTCCCTGCAGTGACCGAGGAGCTGGCCATCGATGCCGGCTGGCTGTCTTGGTATGCTGTCAACAGTTGATCACACAAGCATGGCAGCCTCACCATTTTTCTCTCCCTCCCTCCCTGCAGTGACCGAGGAGCTGGCCAAGGGCATCGATGCCGGCTGGCGCCTGGCTGCAGACACTGTGGTGGGCACCGCTCGCCAGGAGCTGCTGTCCGCCTCCCTGGGCACACGTGAGTGGCCTGCCCTGGGGTGGTGTGTGTAGGACCAGCCATCTCTGGGGGTTACACGCTTCGGAAGCATGCCTCGCACCCTCCCTTCCTGCCAGCATGCCCTGCTGCCCACCAAGGCCCCACGCGCATTCGCTGTACCCCAGCCACCGTGCCCCAGCAACGCCTGCACCCCGCTGTTGCGTGCATGCTCGTTACACGACACCCATTCGCATGCTTGCAAAACGACATGTCTATGTGCCTTGACCCATTTGCATGCCCGTTTTTTTCTCACAACAAAATGTCCCCCTTTCAATAAGAAAATCATTTCGTGTTTTTCAAACAATTATTTCAAAATGTGAAACGACATCTGTAGGTGCCCTTGACCCATTTCGTGCATGGTTATCACCCACACGTCCATCTGCCCATGCCCCTGCAGGCGGCGCCCTGGGCAGCGCCAGCGGCGGCAGCCTGCTGGTGCACGCGCTTGCAGAGGCGCTGACGGGGGTGCCACGGCTGTCGGACGAGCAGGATCGGGAGCAGGTGGAGGGGATCACACGGCTGGCGCAAGTGCTACAGGTACGGGCCTGGGGTTTTGGAAGGGCTTGGGGGAGGCTGTTGCTATGCCTGGGTGTAAGGAACGGATGGCGGTGAGGTGCGCTGCAGTCCGTGCAGCGGTTGGCAGGCGGGTGAGACGGGTTGGGCTGCATGCGTGTGCCTGGCAGGCGGCAGTAAGCTCAAGCAACTGGTGGAACGCTGTGCTGCCTCCCTAACCCCCTGACACCACTGCCTCAGCCTGCCTTCCGGGCGCCCCCTTTCTCGGCCTGTCAGCCCCCCGTCCTACCCGCGCCTTTCCCTTCCCTCTCTTCTCATGTGCCCGCCCCTCTCCTCCCTCCACCCCCCGCCTGGCCAATGCCCTTCCCTTCCCTGCGATCGAGGCCGCCTTCTCATGTGCCCGCCCCTCTCCTCCCTCCACCCCCTGCCTGGCCAATGCCCTTCCCTTCCCTGCGATCGAGGCCGCCTTCTCATGTGCCCGCCCCTCTCCTCCCTCCACCCCCCGCCTGGCCATGCCCTTCCCTTCCCTGCGATCGAGGCCGCCTTCTCATGTGCCCGCCCCTCTCCTCCCTCCACCCCCCTGCACCCCGCTGCCCGGCAGGAGTCGACTGTGGGGCAGCAACAGCAGCAGCAGAAGGGCGGCGACTGGTTTGAAGAGAAGGCCAGGGGGGCCAGCAGCGCTGACGCATCCCCCTGCGACACGGCCCTCTCCTCCCTGCAAACAGCGTCTGACATCTTGCAGTGGGTGGTGACAGAGGCAGAGGTGAGGCAGTGCGGGTGCAACTTAAATCTGGAGTTCAGGTGGCCAATGGGTGTTGACACCTAGAGGGGGAGGTGGGCAGTCACGGGGCAGCTGCCACTCATCAATGTGGTACTCAAGCGGCCGTCATGCAGTGAGTGGTGGTGGACGGCGACATGAGGCAGTGAGGGAGCAGGTGCCATTACAGTGGCCATCCTGCAGTGGGTGGTGACAAGAGGAGGAGGTGAGGTGCGGTGTGAGCAGCTGCTGGCTCTGAAGAGGCCAGTTTCTGGCCCTTGCAGTGGGTGCTGACTGCAATGTGGGTGGTGGCGGATGGGAGGTGAAGGCTGCAAGGGTTGTCGAAAGTGGCATGCATTGGCTGACCTGAGCTTGGACGGCACCCGCTGGTGGGCCTTGTGTATCAACAATCAGTGGTCGGGAGTTGCCTGCTAATAACACATCTTGTTTGACGTGTGTGGCGCCCCCCGTCGCTCCTTGCCTCCCCACCCCGCCTGCAGACGTTGAACGATGAGGAGCGGGCAGAGGCGCTACGCCTGCCCATCGCTATAGGCCAAGCGGTGGCCTCGCGAGCAGCCGCACGCACCATCCGCTGGCTGCTGGTGGGCGACGCCCTGTTCAGCACAGCAGCCTCGCAGGCAACGGCACAGGCAGAGGCGGCGGCGGCAGCAGATCGGGCAAACCGGGCGGCCCGCGGCGATGCCAGCAGCAGCGCTGGCTTTGCAGCCGCCGCGGCCGCCAGCAGCAGCTCTGCAGCGTCGACGGCCGAGCCCGCGGTGGCAGCAGCGGTGGACGTGCTCTTGAAGGCCGGCGCCGATCAGAGCNGGCAGCGGCGGCAGCGGCAGCAGCAGCGGCAGCGGCAGCCCAGCGGGCTCAGCAGCTGGCGGCGCCAGCAGTGGCCGGTCGGCCAGCACTGCAACCAGCGGCAGCGGCAGAACTGCCACGGCCAGCAGCAGCAGCAGCAGCAGCAGCGGCAGGCCTGTGGGGAGCAAGCAGCCGGCGGCAGTGATGCGCCCGCTTTCCCCCACAAGCAGCCGGCCCAGCAGCAGCAGCGGTGTCAGCACCACGGCAGCGGCGCCTTCGTACCGGGCAACCGCAGCAGGCAGCAGCGTGATTGTACGCCCCACAGTCACGGCAGCTGGCAGCAGCAGGAATGGCACGCAGGCGGCCCGACCGGAGGTGCCTGGAAAGGATAGCACGCGCTGAGACTAGCACTGCCACAGACTATTGTGACTCAATGCAGCTGTTGTGCTGCTTCCAGGGCCCGGTTTTTGTCCCCCCAAGCGCCCCCCCGTTGCTGCACACCACCAATTCGTTCCCACACCCCGTTGCTGCAAACCCTCGGCACCTGTCCCCCCTCTCGTCCTGCCATCACCCCCTTCTAGCATTGACCTTCTTTGCAAGCGGTGGCCGCATTTTGAAATCAGGGCTCCGGAAGGCTCAAAGGCGCATTGTGACTTGCGAGTCGACAGATGGCAAGACAGAGATTGGTGCCAGCAGAAGGCAAGGGGGAGTTGGTGGTAGCAGAAGGCAAGACATAGCTGGCGGATGGCAAGACAAATTGCAGGGCAGAGTTGGGAGATGGCCAGCCAGCCAGTGGCACAGTTGCAGGGTGCCACAAGAACAGCTCCGGGATGGCAATTCTACATTGGGTGGGGTGGATGCCTGCTGGTCTCAGGCTGCTTGGGGGGCGGGCGTGGCACGCAGGCGGCGGGCCGTGTCGATTGTCTGCCAGGTGAGGATGCCGTTGAGGATTGCCTGCCGTGCAGGCGTGTGGGGTGTGGAGGAGCAGCACTGGTCAGGCGAGGAGCACAAAGCATATGTGCAGCTGCAGCATCCCGAGAACTGCCCCGCTGCACGGCCTCACTTTGGGGCAGGAGGAGCACACAGCACTTGCGGAGGGTGGCACTGGCACAGCTCCCGCAGGCAAGGTCCGTGCAGTGCGCTATCCACCGCAAGCCTGTTGTTTTGAGGGGGGCGGTGTGGTGGCAGGAAAGTGCACACAGTTACCAGCCTCCCCATCCGCCCGTGCACACGCAACGCCATGCCGCCATGCCGCGCACACCAGCCCCACCACTTGCCCATGCAACCCCACAAGCCCATGTTGGACGCAGGGAAAAAATACCAACCCAACATTCCCGGCTTCACTGTACTGCACACATGGAAGACAATAGAGTAGAGCCAGCCGGCGCCGGCCCACCTGTGGCAACATCCCCCCATCCCCATTTTCGTTTGGATTACTAAAATGAATATAGCAGGTGCAGCTATCCCCCCGGCAGCTTCCCACCTGTGTGGCAGCTGACCCCAGTATGAGCGGGTCCTTGACCAGGGTGAGGGTGGTGAACACGCGGGCAAGGTTGCCAGCCAGGCTCAGCGCACAGGTCACGAGGCTCAGCTCGCCGCTATCGCCGCGCCGCATGTTGAGCAGAATCTGCGGGCGGGGGCAGGCGGCGAGAGCTGGGGTTTCAACACACCACTGGGATAAACAGAACACACCACTAAACAGGGCAGGAGAGAACCCCTGCTACCCCAACACACCTGCATGACAGAGAGGTCGCCACCCTGGCACCTGCCTGGCAAAGAAGTCCCACCCTGGCACCTGCCTGCCTTTGCCTGCCCCACCCTGACACCTGCCTGCCGGAGAGAGATGTCAAGAAAGCATGAGGGCCCTCACCTGCGGCATGCGCCCGCCCAGAGCCAGCAGCACCACCGACCACGTCTGCAGCGTGGTAAGCACGCCCATCGGGCAGTGCCCGCCCAGCAGCCACCACGCTGCGCCCGCCAGGCTGGCGCACAGCACGACCTGGGTGCTGCGCCGCACGCTGCCCATCCGGAAAATCAGGCCGACGATGGCGATGTTTTGCAGCGCGCAAATGGCTGCAGGCGGGCACGGCAGGCAGGCAGGGGCGGATATCAAGGTTGGTGCGTCCAACCCTCACGGTGTGCTTGCTGCTGGTGTGGGCCAGTGAAGGGCTGGCCTGCGCCGCACCAGGCTCCAGCCTTCAAGGCCGAACTTGCGGTTGTGGAAGGAGGCAACACAGGCGGGGCAGCGGGCAGACTGGCAGACAGGAAGCTCTCACCGGTGTCGCCGAAAGTGGAGAAGGCGTAGCCATTGGCTAGGTTGTAGGCGACAGAAATGGTGTAGCAAAAGAGCTCGGAAGAGAAGGAGGTGAGGGAGAGGCCGCGCACGCTGCAGGGTCGGGATGGGGTTGGGGGCCGGGGCAGTGTGGGGATGGGGACAGCAAGGGGCGGGCACCAGCCTGCCGACTTCAGAAGCAAGACCTGCAAGTGCGTGCTCGGGCGGGTGCTGTGTGCACACGGCTGGCATGGCAGGTGGGCACGCCGCTGCCTGCAAGACATGAGACACTTGGGTGCTCAAGAGAAGGCGTCACGCTGAGCGTACCTGTTGTTCTTAAAGATCCTCAGGATCTGGGGCAGGCTGCGGATACAGCTGCCAGCGATGACCATCCACCCGATCACCACCGCCATGCCAGCAACCAGAGGGCTGCCGGCAGCCGGTGCTGCCGCTGCCGTGGCCGCTGCTGCTGCTGCCGCCGCCGCGACGCATACTGCGCGGCGCGGCCGTTGATGCGGCTGTGGCTGGCAAGGTTTGTGCCAGCCTGCCGTGCTGGCTGAAGGCGCTCTGCAGCTGGCAGCGGCAGAAGCAGCGGGGCGGCTGGCCTGGCGGGGGCGGCGGCTGGTGGCAGGCACGCGAGCTGCTAGTGCAACCCGTTCCGGCCTCCCCGCTCCACGTGCATGATATCCAATTGATGTGGTGCTATTTTGAAGCCATGCCCTGCGCTCACGGAGGCAGGCGAACTTTCAGCGGATCGCGGCATGGGGGTAATAACGAGCAAGCAAGACTTGCTTGCAGCTCACCTGGTATGTTGCATTGAGGCGCTCGACATGGGCAGGGGGATGTTAGACCGCCAAGTCGCGGCAAATATTCACTGTGCGCCCGACTGCCTTGTTCACGGATCCAAAAGCCCTGTAGATGTAGATCGCCGCAAGCACTCGCAGAGATAGCGTGTCCGGCGAGCCGCAAGGCAGGGCGTTGCCGCCAGGGCATTGCGCCGTGCCGCGCACGCCGTACCCAGCGCTGTCACCCCCAGAGTCGTTGTTGACATATTGCAGTCGAGCAGGTGGTAGTGTTCAGGTTCCATGACTGCGACTAGATGCAAGCAGGACAAACATTATACAAGTCAGGAGCCACCCAAACTAGCGCCGCTCATTGGCTGGCAGCCCGCCCGCCCGCCCCCGTCAGGTGGGGCCGCGGGAGCGTGGGGAGGTCGGAAGCGGCTGCGCATCCACTGCCCCCGTCAGGCGCTGGAACATCACCTCCCTCTGCATACAAGTGGATGTGTGTACAGGGGGGTTGTGAGGGTGGTTTACATGAGTAGGAGGGACCAGGGCAGACGACGCGCTCCACTCCCGCTAACCACCTCCTTACAGAACCGTCAGACGTGGAATATCTACAACTGAGCACGCCACGCCACGCCCGACCAGCAGCCGCATAGTGCGCCAGTTCTGAAATCAGCAGTAGCAGCACCTCAACCACCACCACCACTAGCAACAAGCAGGAGTGGCATCATCGATGGCAACAACGCCCCCGCCCGTCCCTCCCTCCCCACAACTTGATCTTGTAACTACAAACAAACACTCACGTGCGCCTTGTCCTCCTCAATAGCCGCCTTCACCTGCTTCCTCACCGCCTCCGCCGCCGCCTTCTTGTCTCCCAGCCCGCGCTGCAGGCCGGAGGGGAGGGGAGGGGAGCGGGCACCGGGCAAGGGCGTCAGCGTCAGAGCCCTCTTCCGGGGGCTGCATGCACAACCACGTGTACCACCAAGCTCATCCATTCTTGCCTGCACGCAAGTTGTTCACATGCACCACCACACCTGCCTACCTCCTCCCGTTCCTGAAGCCCAACCCTAGCCTACAGCCCCTAGCACATGCATGCACCAAGGCACCCACCCAGCGCAATCTTTCCTCCCACCAAAACTGCAGCCCCCAGCGCATGCATGCACCCAGGCACCCACCC
>JTEE01000330.1:236929-252234 GCA_002896455.3 Chlorella sp. ArM0029B | reverse complement strand
CCGCAATCTTCCCTCCCACCAGCGCCTCCAGCTTGGCCAGCTCAGCGCACGCCTCCCCCAGCACCCGCCACTCCAGGCACCCCGGCTGGTGCTCAAACACAAAGAACTTGACGTAGTCGTGCACCTGGCAGGGGGGCGGGTGACATGGAGGGTGTGAGGAGGGTTGGGCGCAGGGAAGGACAGGTCACAGCAGAGGGGAGGCCAGGGGGTGACAGAGCAGACGCCAGTGATTTGAGTGTGTGTCTTTTCTTGAAAGAAGGGGTAACACCGCCCTGGTAGGGGGCATGAACAGGAGACGGAGAAGAGGAGCCAGGTCCGGCAGTTTGGCAGGACACCGGGGGGGAGGCAGGGGCGAGGCGAATGCAAGAGCAGGTGTCCCGGGCCGCGCCGCTCATCCGCAGCAGCTTGTCCCACCCGCATGCGCCTGCAGGGCTTTTGCCCCCCGCAAGCCCTGCTGCATTCCTTTATTCTGATACACTGTTTCGCCACCCTGTCCCATGAGACCATTGCTGGCTCCCAGTGGACTTGACAGGCAAGCGATTCATTATTGATTCAGTCCCTGCCCGCCCCTCTCCCTTGCCCCGCGCCTCACCTGCACCCCCCACCCCGCTGCATGCATGAACTCCTCTCCGCCTGGAGAGTCCCGCACATGGCGCTGGAACGTGGGGTTGGTGATGCGGATCTGCAGCAGACGGCGGGCGGGAAGCTTCGTGAGCTCGACTCGTGTGTGGGTGGGATGGCGGGGGAAGCAGCTGCAGGCAGGGGTGGGTTGAGGCTGTGGCAGGTACCAACCGCTCGCCCTGCTGTCCCTTTTCTAGCGCTTGTGCTGCCCCTGCACTTGCACCCCACCTTTCTGTACTTGCCCTCCTCTGGGTGCTCGTGCACGTTGCCGCAGATCTTTTGCAGGTACTGCAGGGCGGTACGAGTGGCGGGGGTGCTGCCAGGTCAGCAGGTTGTGTCAGCCAGCAAGAGGGGTAGTCCGCGAGGTGATTGGGAGCAAAGGGGTGCAGTGCATGAGAGGAGCGGGTTGGCCCGCCCCTCGTGTCAGATGGTTCTGGGAAGCCACGGCCCGAGTAGCACCTGCTTGCCCCTATCACCCCAACAAATCTCCTGTCTCCGAAGACCGCTCCTGGCTCCATATGGACAATAAATGTCACGAACCAACGAACAACATGAGTGGCTGGCTGCGCGGCAGCTGACACATGGAAGCAGCCTGCCTCTGATAAGACACCCACCACCCACCTGTGTGGTGTCCAGGATCTGCTCCAGCTTTCGGTGCTTGTCATCATTCAACTGCATGAAAGGAAGTGGCAACAAAGAGCGTTGTGGCAACTGCAGCAGCAGTGAGATGGATGGCAAGCCGGGAGCGGAAACGGCACGCAAAAGGAAGTGCATAGCGCCCAGAACAGAGGGCCAGTGCTCAACTCAGCGGGGCTTCTACCTTCCTCACCTGCCAGTTGATCGTCTTTATCATCACCTTTCGCGCCTCCTGAAACTTGGCCTCCTGCTGGTGCACCTCCTGCGGCGTCGGCGGCGCCGGGGGCTGCAGGCGAGCGGCCGCAGCGTCGGCAGCGGCGGCGCCTGCTGCAGCCGCTTGTGAAGTCGACGGCGGCGTGCCCGCCACGTCGACTGCTGCTGCTGGAACTTGTTGCGGCTCCATGGTGCGACTCGGGTGCGTGCCGAAACAAGAAGCGGTGGACCGCGCAATCGGAAGCAACGCAGGGTCGTCTAGAGCGCCAGATATCTCGATGTGTTGGCTAAAATGCACGGCTATAGCTTGCGGGGGGCGATCGGAGGTCTCCAAGTGGCATTGCCTCTGGCAGCGGTGCGGCACCAGCTGGCAGTCACTGCACGGTGCAGACCAATCATCCGACTGGGTGTTGCTTGCTCTCCTATAGGGGTGCCTCAGATCACAAATCGAATTGTGCATGCATGGTCATGCTTGCACAAACATCAGCACGTGGCTGGACACATACAGTTGGGTTCATGGTTCATCGGGACCAAAGACGAGGGGTTTCTGTGCAGCCGGTCGAGGGGAAGCACCCGAGGCAGATTCTAGTTTGGGAGTGACAGAAAGGTGCCAGTTCGGCCACATTGTAAAGCAGATAGACACGTAGGGCACTTACGCAAAGCAATCACAAGGAAAGCAGTCGGGCCATGGAAGCAAGGGCGAGGCCAGAATGGGGCAGGGCGATGCGCCCGGCAGCCGCTGCCGCTTCAAAAGTGGTAATAGCTGGGCGCCGCCTGCTGCGCTGTCAAGCGTGCCAGCTCCTTGCCGTGCCGCCGCTTGCGGTAGCAGCAGCTGAGCAGTAGAGCCGTCACGACCACAGCCGCCGCACCCAGAACAATGGCAATGATGTACGCTCGGCTGAAGGAGCCGCCGTCATCAAATTGGGCAACGACGACGGAAACAGCTGCAGAGGTGGCACGAGGCGAGCGGTGATTATTGCTGCGGGTTGGACAGGGAGTCAACAGGCGAGATGGCGGGGAGGCAGAAGGCTGCAGGCAGGCAGGCTGCAGGCAGCGGGCAGGCAGGCGGGCAGCAGGCAGGCAGGCAGGCAGGCAGGCAGGCAGGCTGGCAGCAGGCAGCAGGCAGCAAAGCATGCCCACCAAGTCCACACTGCCCCCCAGCACTCTGCTCACCAGCCCCGCCGATCAGCAAAACCGCCAGTATGCTGGTAAACAGCATTGCGCAGTTGGAGGGCCCTTCTGGGGGCGCAGCGGCAGCCACTTTTGCGAACGGAGCCATGCTGCCAGCGCTGGTGCTGTCTGGCGTGGAGCTCAGCAGACAAGAGGGGCGCTCGTCCTCTGCTGCCGCGTCAGTTGATTGAGCCTGTGCAGTGCGCCCTCCGTCAAGTGATCCAATGGGACACTGTTTGGTTCTGCTAATGCAGGGGCAACGGATAAGCCCCTTCAGTGGAGCACGCAATCCTAATCGGACCGCGCCGGACGGCTGGATTGGGCGCCAACTAGCAGGCCACTGGCATCCCCCAGGGAGCCTGTCTGGTTCAGCAATGCAGCACAGTTAGTCTGCGCACCTGCGCAAGCGTAGGCCGGGCCTCAGGCGTTTGGTTTGAAGGTCTTTCGGCAGGAAGCGGCCGTGTGAGTCTTGCAGGCGCGCCAGAAGGCCACTGGTCTTCAGCACCCAGGATGTTGCAACTGCAGGACGTTTCGTAGACAGAGGCGCAATGCGCGCGCAGGAGCGTCAAGCCGCGCTTTTGCACCTTCCCCAGACCACGCGCCAGCTTCCGCCACCTCGTGTCTTGCAAGCCAAGCTTGATGGCGAGGCCTGATGTACATCAAAGCACTGTGCCTAGGCTGTGCCTAACAAGCCATGCGTCCCGCCTTGCAATGATGCCCAAGATCTATTGGCCCACCACCATCTATCCTGCCGACAAAGCCGCTGAACCGCCGCCGTCAAACACCGCCGTCGAACACCGCACTGCCGTGCACTGTGGGGATTTCAGACGCTCGATGGCTTGACGTGTTATATCTTATGCAAGTGCGTCGTGCAGCGTCGGCATACACGATGGATGCTCAGTGCAGCGTCGGCATACACGATGGATGCACGATGGATGCCTGAAGCAGCGCAGGCGCAGCAGGCGGCGGCTTGGCGGTGCTAGACGCCCTCATCATTGCGCGGCTCATTCACGGCTATCGGCCAGAATGAACAGTGCCTCGGTCGCTTGACAACGCTGCACCAAAGCATGGCGACGCTCGCCCCAACGTTCCGCGTGCTATACAGCGCCGATGCTCCCTTTGAGCGGTGAGAGCATGCCGCTCGGCAGGCGCCGCCGCAGTCTACCAACACATGCATGGTGCATGCTGCCGCGGTGGTGGCGGCGGCGGCGGCAACGGTCGCCTGTCACTGCCGCCCTGCACATTCCGTTTCATTTCCCATGTCTCGCCGCGCACCTGAACCTGCAGCAAGCTGGAGGCTGCAGAGCAGCTGGCAGAGGCGCTGTTAGACGGCTCGGGTGCAGGGGAGCTGCCACCGCTGGTGCGCTCCCACTACCTCCGCTCGCTTCTCGAGTGGGCCTGCGGTGTGCTGGCCAAGAAGAGTGAAGGGCCGGCAGGAGGGGATGGCAAGAAGGGGAAGAAGCGGAAGCAGGCGGCAGATGGCGGGGTGCCAGCAGCTGCGGCGGACACGCAGCAGCAGGCGGGGCAGCCGGCCAAGATGGAGCCACGGGGCTGGGCGGTAGTGGCGGCGGTGCTGGGCAGCAGCAGCACGCCAGCCAGCCAGCCGCTGCCTGCAGCACTGCTGCCGGCAGTGACCACAGCGCTGCAGCTTGTGCGTGAGGCACAGCTTCCCGAGGGCCAGGCAGAGGCGCTGCTGTGCCAGCTGGCGGCGGTGCTGCGCCTGCTGGGCGGCAAGCTGGCGGGCAGCTTCCGCCCCAGCATCGAGCACGCTGTGAGCGCAGCGGAGGCGGCGCTGACGGGGCATGCAGCCGCGGCTGCAGCAGGCAGCGGGCAGGAACAGCAGGCGGAGGCTTGGCAACTGGTGGCAGCTGCTGCGGCACGGCTGCTGCTCGCTGCCGCCAGCGGGCACCCAAACCAGCGCAAGGTGTGGGACTCTGCTATGCCCCGCCTGCTGCCCCTGCTGGCAGCTGCCGCCTTCCCGCCCAACAGCAGCCAATCTGCAGGCGGCAACACCGGCGGGGAGAGCGAGCTAGGTGTCACCTGTCGCCGTGCCTTGGAGGCTGTGCTATTCAACCCACAGCATGTGCCGCATCTGGCAGCGGCAGCAGCGGCCGAGATGGCTTCGGCGCTTGCCGGCGCCCCCAGCGGCGCCGAGGCAGCACCTGCGGCGGCGGCTGCACCGGTAGCTTTGGCGGTGGAGGAAGGTGACGATGCTGGCGAGGGCAAGAAGCCGCAGGCGCAGGAGCAGGGGGGAGGCAGTGCAGCCCCGAGCGCTGGCTACGCCGCGCAGCTGTTCACGGCAGTACAGCGCCAGGTGGCGGCAGGAGAGCTGCCCCTTGCGGCGCTGCCCTGGATGGCGGGCAGGTTCTGCGCCGCCCTGCGCCAGCACCGCCGGGCGGCAGAGACGGGCAAGCCTTGCTGCTGCTGCTTCCTCTGCTGCTTTGCTGCCGCTGCCGTTGCTGCTCCTGTTTCCGTTCTGCTGTGCTGTGCTGTGCTGTGCTGTGCTGTGCTGTGAGCCAGTGCACCGCCGTGCTGCGCTGCACTGCGTCATGCTTTGCCATGCTGTGCCAGACATGCGGTGAAGGACCCCACCGGCTTGCTTCCAAGTGGCCCCTGTTCGGCACACCTGCGGACTCCATGTGACCCTCTCTCTCTCTCTCTCTCGAGTCTTATTGCAGAGGCGGCCATCACCAGCCAGGCGGGCCGGCGCGAGCAGCAGCAGGCGGCTGCGGCAGAGGACGAGGAAGGCGGCGCCGAGGCGGCGGCGGCAGCAAGGAAGGCGGCTTCCCTGCCTGCCGCGGGGGGCACGGTCAGCGTGTCGGCAGACTTCCACTTCTGGCTGGCCCTGCTGCGCACGCTGCTGCCACTCGTGGAGCAGCTCCAGAACCAGGAGGCGGGTGGGGCAGCGCTGGCAGAGGCCGTCAGGTGAATGGGCAAGGCCTGCGCCGCCTGCTTAATTTGCCCAGCCCGCAGCCGCCTGCTGCACAGCTTGCGATCCGACCTCGTCAACCCCTATCGACCTGCGCTTCCTCAATTCCCGGCGGGGCTGTCGATCTTCCGCTGGGCCTGCCTATGGTGGTCCGCATGCCATGCCCTGGTTGCGTTGCTTGATGCCATGTGGACCCCCGTCTTCACAGCCAAGGCGCCTAGCCCTGCCAGCTGGTGCCCGCACTCATCAATTGCTGCACCACCCTCTTTGCCCGTTCACCCACACAGCGCTGTCCCCACTGCCCCCTTCTGCCTGCCCTGCAGCGGCTTGGCCGGCCTGGCGGCGGTACTGCAGCAGTACCAGCTGTACCGCCCCACCCAGGACCCCGCAGGCCAGCAGCGCGCCCTGCTGCAAATGCTGGCCACCGGCGCCCTGCAGCTCGCCCTGTCCCAGCAGGGCCATCACGCACAGCAGGCTCAGCATGGGGCGCCAGCACCCGGGGTACTGCCTGCGGCGCTGGCGGTACTACAAGGCATCCTGGCGGTTGAGCACCGGATGATCCAGGAGCAGCTGCCCGTGCTCTGGCCCCTGCTCCTTTGGGCACCCGAAGCGGCGGCAGCGGCGGGCGGTGACGGCGGCAGCGGCGGGGATGGTGGCGTGGCTGCGGCGGTGGCATGCAGCCTACTGTCTGCCTTTGCAGAGCTGCGCCAGCTGGAGGTGCTGCTGCGCTCCCTCACAGCAGCGCTGCTGCAACCACAGCATGCACAGCACGGGGGCCCGCCGCCGGGTGGGGCGGCCGCGGCGGCGGTGCTGCACAGCACCCGGTTTCAGGCGGCACTGGCGGCAGCTGTGCGGCAGCTGCCGTCTGGGCAGATTGCTACAGTTTTGCGCCTGGCGGCGGAAGGCGTGGCCCAGCTGGCCAGCAGCAGCAGCAGCAGCGGTGATAGCAGCCGCAGCCCAGGCCAGGTTCTGCTGCTGGACCTGCACAGCGCCTGCCTTGCCAGCCTGGCAGTTGATCTGACCACAGCAGGCACAGCAGGCACAGCAGCACGTGCCCTCGTGGAGGCACTCTCGCCACGCCTGCTGCCGCTGCTGGCAGCAGCTGCAGGCCAGGCAGGCCAGGCAGGCGGCAGCCACAAGAAGGACAAGCACAAGAGCAAGGGGCACGGCAAGCAGGAGCAGGAGGAGCTGCCCGGGCTGCTGCTCCCTGCACTGCTGCGGCTGTACCGCCAAGCACTTGCAGTACACGACCGCTGTGCAGCTCTGCACCCCGAGGTAAGCCCCGCAAGCACCGGCTGGCTGGCTCTAGCTGGGGGCTGCTGCCTCAAATGCTCTTGCTTTTGCATGGATGCTGCTGACAGGGCACAGCAAGGCACAGCATGGGTGTTTCAGGCACTCCAGGCAGGCATTGTGGGCAGCAGCACTGTTGTGCCTCTCACCCGGCAGCCACCCTCCTCTTGGTACTGCAGGTGGTGCCGCTGGCCGGACGGCATGCACAGCGGCAGCGAGGCGCGGCCCCCGCTGCGCCGCTCGCCGGCTACTTTGCTCCCCTGCGACTGCCCGATGAACACGCTGCTCCTGCCCCTGGCCTGGGAGAACTGCTGGAGGCAGCAGGTGTTGCTGACGGCACCACCGCTGACAGCGGCGGCCTGAGGCTGGCGCTGCTGCAGGCGGCTGAGCAGCAGCTGCAGCTGCGGCACACACAGATGCGCTACCTGACCCGCACCTGCCCCGTGACGCTGCTGCCGGCGGCAGGGGCGGAGGCGCCGGAGGGCGAGGAGGCACAGCAGCGGCAGCAGCTGGAGCAGCAGCAGCAGCAGCAGCAGCAGCTGGCAGGGGAGCGGGAGCAGGTGGAAAGTGAGCTGCGCCAGCTGTCCAGTTTCATTGCCGGGGCAGCCGCCAGGGGGGCGGCAGGCAGCGAGCCAGCCGCGCTGCAGGTGGCGGCAGAAGCGCTGCCCATTCTGCAAGAGTGGGCTGAGCAGCCGGTGCTGCTGGCGCTTCAGGAGGCCTGCCTGCGGCAAGCAGCGCCTGGGGCGGCTGGCGCTGGGGCACAGCAGGCACAGCAGCAGCAGCAGCAGCGGCTGTGTCGCCAAGTGCTGTTGGGTGGGGAACTCATGGAGCACCGCCGCCTGGCAGACCTGCTGCCCTCGGCATCAGCCTCTGTGTTGGCAGCATCCCTCAGGCAAGCTGCAACGTGGGACATTCAGCAGCAGCGACAGCGTAGCAGCACTGTTACTGTGCTGGATTGGTTTGCCCTTTGGGTTGCGCCAGCCTCCGGCCTGCCCGCGCCCATTGAACCAGCCTGCTGCCGTGCCCCACCTTGCTTCCTACCTCAACAGCGCTGTGCCTGTTTGGTTGCTCACCTTTCTCTCTCCACCTCTGTGCCGCCCGTGCTTCACTGCAGCGCTGCGTTTGGAGAGGTGGCATCCGCCGCGGACGGCACAGAGGAGGGCCAGAATGGGTCAGCCAAGAAGAAGCTCAAGAAGGGCAGGAAGTCGGAGGGGCACAGGGCGGGGGAGGGGAGGGCAGGGGAGGGCAGCGGGCACCTGGCGGCACTGCTTCACCAGCTGGGCCAGCTGGCACAGGGCAAAGCAGCCGAGCCCGGCGCCTGGGACGCTGCCGTGGCGGGCAGCTGCGCCAGCATTGCCGCCCTGGCTGCGGCGCCGGCAACAGGCGGCAGCGACGGCGGCGGCAGCAGCAAGAAGCGCAAGCACCGGGCGGCCGGCGATGGGCAGTCTGGGCCGGCCTCCGCGCTGCTTGCGGTGCAGCGGCAGGCAGAGATGCTGTCGCAGCTGCCGTTGGGGCATCTGCAGCCCGAGGCGGCAGCTGGGATGGCAAGCGTGGCGGTTGGCGCCCTGCTGTGCTGCTGGCAGGGTGGCCTGGCGTCTGGCGAGCAGCAGGCGCTGGTTGGGCCCGCTCTGGCTGCTTCCACCGCCTGTCTGGCTCTATTGGGCAGCGTGGCAGCCTTCAACGGCAGCACCGGAAGCAGCAGCGGTGCCAGCCACCTGGCAGGCCGGCTGCAGCAGCTGGAGCAGGTGCTGCATGCTGCCCTGCTGGCGGCAGGCAGCACTTGCAACACTGCAGGCGCCAGCGCCAGCGGCGGTGCAGCGGTGCAGCAGCAGCAGCAGCTGGCGGCGGCCGTGGAGCATTGCAGCAGCATCATGCAGGCGGCCTGTGCCGCCAGCCTTGCCGGGGAAGATGGTGCAGCTGCTGGCAGCGGGGTGCAGCAGCTGGCGGGGCGGCTGGGCGCGCAGCTGGCGGGCGGTCGGCAGGAGGAGCAGTGGGCTGCGGCAGTGCTGTCGCATGCCTGCCTGGCGGCCTGCCATGCCGCCGCAGCACGCAACAGCGGCAGCAGCCGGTCAACAGCCGATATCCTGTGCGTAGGCAGCAACAGCCAGCAGGCACCTGCCGAGGCAGGCACATCTGCTGGTGCCATCGTCTCTGCTATTGCCGTGGCCCTCGATGCCGCGGTGTCTGCTGCGCTGCCTACTGCAGCAGCGGCAGCCCAGGGCGGCGGCGGTGGCGGCTGGCAGCAGGCGGCGGTGGCTGGAAGCCTGTACAGCTGCAGCGTGCAGCTTCTGCGCCTGCGCTGCTGCGACCACCCTGTTGCCGACGCGCTCGGGCGGCAGCAGCAGGCGGGGACCAGCACGGCTCTCAGCATCATGGCTGCCGGGCTGCAGGCAGCTGCCACGCTGCTGGAGCAGCTGCTGCCAGCGGGTCAGGGCGGCAGCGGCACACTGGGGCAGGCGGCACAGGCAGCAGCAGCGCCGCTGCTGGTGCGCCCGCTCCTGGAATATGTGGCCGCCTGCTGCTGCGTCACTGGCCGCATGCGCCCCGCAGCCAGCAGCAGCCACTATGCAAGCCTCCTGGCCCTGCTGGTGCACCTGCTGGCGCGGCAGCCGGCGGCGGCGGCCGCCCCCATCCCGCCGACCCGCCACACCGTCCCCTTTGCCGCGGCTTTCCCGGCAGCGGCAGCCGAGGTGGCAGCTCTCCCGGCGGGCACAGCAGGCACAGCAGTGCGCCCGCTGCTGCTGGGCGCTCTGCGAGAGCTGGTGGCAGGCAGCAGCAGCCAGCAGCTGCTGCTGCCGCTGCGCTTTGCCGAGGCGGCCCTGCCGGCTTCCAGCCCCGGCGGAAGCTGCGCCAGCCTGGTGCTGCCGCTGTGCGAGCTGCTGCTGGTACTGTTGGAAGCCACCAACGGGTCGCAGCAGCAGCGGCTGCTGGGGCAGCACTGCGACCGTGTGGCAGCGCTACTCACAAGCTGGGTCAGCGCCACCGCTTATTCCAACACAGCCCCCCAGCAGGCGCAGCAGCAGCAGCTGAGCGTGGCGCAGCTGGCCGCCGCCATCCTTGCGGCAGGCTCAGAGAGCGGCAGCACAGTGGCAATGGCCGGCCCTGCCCAGGACTGTGCTCCCGCAACTCCCGCAGCAGCGGCGGCAGCGGCAGCAGGAGGCCAGCAGCCGGCAGAGGTCGCGGCGCTGGTCACGGCGCTGCGTGCGCTCGAATCGCTGGCCGCCCGCCCCAAGCTCTTCCCGCTGCCGCCCACGGCCACCAGCAGCATGCTGAGCGCTGTGTCCGCTGTGTGGACCGCCTATGCCGAGCGTGCCCAGCAGCACCCGCTGCGGCTGGCCGGCGGCCGGGCAGGGGCGGCGGCGCTCCCGGGCTTCCGCTTTTGCTTGGATGCCTCCACCGGTGCCGGCCTCTTCTCGGGAAGCTGCCACCTGCTCACATGCATGCTGAGGCACCGGCAGCAGGTGGGAACTGGGGTGGCGGGGGGTGGGGTGGGGTCGAGGTCCCCCGGCAGGCAGTCAGGCATGCACAGGACTGACTCTGCTTGCCCTGCCCTCCATTCCCTCCCCACAGGACCTGCGGCGGGTTCCCACTCACTGGCAGCAGCATTGGCCGTGCCCCACCAACATCCGCTCGCTGCTCAACCCTCCCCTCTTCCTTCCCTCTCCCCCTCCCTCTCCCCCCGCAGGAGCTGCGGCGGTGCCTGCCGCTGCTGCTGCACGCCATGCACGCTCTCCTGCGCTTCTTGGTGGCCGCTGAGCTGGCAGCCAAACTTCGGGAGCAGGCGGTGAACCCCTTGGCAGGCGCCGGTGCAGCCAGCGGCAGCGTCGGCGGCTTGCGGGGGCAGGGGCGGGAGCAGAGGTGGCGGGTCAAGTGTGCCGAGCTGTTGGCTGGCGTGCTAGCTGAGCTGGCGGGACTCAAGGTGGGTGGGCTGGGGTGGGGTGGGGTGGGATTGTGAGGTTGGGTGCAACCCTGAATCCCATTCGTGTGGGTGGGCATGTGGGGTTGGGTGCAAGCCAGCGGTGCTGGCAGGCACAGTAGCAGCTGTGGCTAGGCAGGGGTGGCAGCTCAATGCGGGCCGCGCACGACTGCGTCACTCGGAGCACGCACTGGTGCACCTGCCTGCCTGCTCGCCTCCCTCCCTGGTTTTATGCCTCTGTTCAGCTGCCATTCAGCTGCTCTCGCCTGGCTTGCGCTTGGCTTGGGCTGAGCTTGCTTCGTGCTTTGTGCCTGTTTGATCATGCAGGACGCGGGCATTGGGCGGTACTGCCCCCAGCTTCTGGCCGACTACCTCCTGCTGGCGGCGGCACCTCCCTCCACTCGCAGCAAGGCCATGCTGCACTTCTCCAGCCCCGCTGCTGCGCTGGCGGCCGGCAGCCGCTGTGGCGGTGCAGGCGGCACCGGGTTGGAGCCTGGTGCAGGGGGCAGCGCGGCTGCGGCGGCTGCGGCAGCGGCGGCTGCAGCGGCTGCGGCGGCAGTGGAGGAGGATGCGCTGGCGGGAGAGCCGCTGTCGGAAGAGGCGGGTGCCGCGCTGAGGCGCGGCGCTTTTGCGCTCTACGGCGCATGCTCCGCGCCAGAGGTGGGTTTACACTGCTTTGCTATGATTGGTCGAGTGTTTTACGTAGGCGCAGTTGCTGTTTTACTTATCTGTTGCGTGGTGCGCCTCCTTGTCAGCAGAGCCTGCTGCCGGCCCTCGCCTCCCTCCCTGCTGCACTTGCCGAGTGTTTGCTTGCTTGCTTGTGGTGCTGCGTACAGTAGCCACCTTTGTGGGCCACTCCACTTGCTGCCTGACCTGACCCTGGTCCCTTTCCGCCTCTAATCGATCTCTCACAATCTTTTATCCCTCCCTCCCTGCAGATTCAATTCCTGTACTCTTCGCTGGGCAGTGCCAGCGGTGCGGCCGAGGGCACTAAGAACGGGACCCGTGGCGGCGGTGCCGGCGGCGGCGCGGTGGCCAGCTGGCGTGCTGCCCTGGCGGCCCTCAAATCGGATTACGAGAAGAATTACAAGTACACGGGCAAGGTGTGAGAGCCCCGGCCCGGCAGGTGGTGGCAGGCAGCAGCGACGCGCGCTGTGGCGCCGTCCTGGCTGGGCGCCGACTCAAAGCAGCCAACAAGCAGGGGTGCTGGGTGTGCACTCAGTCTGCCTTGCACCCAACAACTACGCATTGATGCACGTTAAAATTGTGAAAACGACACCTTGCTCAGAGGAACGACTGGGGGTGCACTTTTGCAGTGCAGTTGCGCTGTGGCAGGCGGCAGCGGACAGAGCGGGCGCCAACATTTGGTTATTACCGGCTGGCGTGGTTGCACAGGGAACGCGCATTCCCCAATTGGGACGAATTCATCATATATTTTGCTGCCCGCTCCCGCTGTGGCCTAGGGGGGCGTTCAGACGTTGCTGAGCGGTGCAGGTGGGCGACCGGGCGAAGCGCTCTGGCGCGGTGATCGTGCTAGCAACCCAATGCCGCTCCCGGGGTTGCTGCATAATGCCCGTCCTGCCGCGCTCTCACCCATGCTGCGGTCCGACCAGCGCCATGGCCCTCTTCAAGGCGGCTCTGCTGTTCGCAGCAGCCTTCGCAGCCCTTGGGGTAGCTGCCGCAGGTGAATTCCGATGCGACAGCGGGGCGGTGCCAGTTGCGGGTCCTGTACAGGACGGATGGCGTCGTCGGTGGCCCACCTGCCATTCTCCTTTTCCCCATGCAGGGCTGGCACCCTCCATCAATGCACCGGGAGGTCTCACCCCAGAACAGACCCCCATGTTTGTCCTGCTCACGGTGAGAGCCGGGCAGGAGGGCTGAGCGGGAGCTGGGCAATTTGGCGCCGCCGACGTCGCGTTGTGCAGCCGTCCCAACTGCCGCCGGGCCATGCCAGCCAAACGTCGCAGCAGACACGCACGCCACACTGCCCTGCTCGTGGCAGAAGCAGGCAGGGCGCAAATAGGCCGGCAGGCCGGCAGGCTGGCATGCAGGCATACTTGGGATAATGCCCATCCCACAGTCACGCGGTCGCTCCTGTGCCGTGGCACGTCCCCCCCCTGCGCCAATCACTCATCAGGCACCAGTCACCCTTCTCCCCACCTCCTATCCCTGCCTGCCTCTGCAGCACGATGACGGCATTGACTCGGAGGCGCGCAAGGCAATGCTCGAGGTGAGGCAGGGCTGGCCCTAGCAGCAACCGCTGCTTCAGTGCTTGCCTGGCCGCTGTGCCCCCCTGCTGCACGCGTGGCAACGCCTGTGCGGTGCCTGCCTGCACGTCGCGCCCATCTGCTGCACTGCACTCAGGCTCGCCAGCAGTGCACGTGTTTCAGCCACCCCCTATGTGGCTTACGCGAGGTGTTTCATGGCTTTCTAATAATGGTACGCCCATGAATGGTTGATCCCCATTGCAGGTGACCGAGGGTCGCTCCTCCCCCAATGGGTGCCAGGTCGGCCACCATGTTTGCACTTATGGACCCAGAGGGGTGGACCGGTGAGCAGGATGGGCAGGAGCCCTGCCTTCTCCTGTTGTTGCTGATCGTTGTAAGGGAGACAGTGCCTGGCATGGCTTCAGCGGGAGTGGTGTGCTGTTGCCAGAAGGCAAGTGATGCTCCGAAATCAGATGGTTCTCAAGACAGCTGCGTGGCTGGATGACTGGTTGGAAGAGCGGCAGCTGGCTGCTGTGCACGCAGCACTGGTGTGTGGTTTGGGTGCATGGGAATCGGCAGAGCAGAGCGGGGGCAGGCCACGGGTGCCTGTGCCAGCGATGCCACTGCCGCCCAGCTCCGCTGGACTGTAAAGTTCCAATATAGCCCGAGCTACAGTGAGTTCTTTGACACCAGGGCCCACGGGGGCAAAGAAGGCCTGCAATGCAATGCCTGCCACGCTCCCTGGTGGCCTTCACCGCACCCTGCTGACTCACCCCCTGCTGGCTCACCCTTGTTATCAACGGATAGACCAATTAATTGACGTTGTCCCTGCCTGCCACCTGTCCCTGCCTGCCACCGCTGTTGCCTGTGCAGTGTGCGAGGACATCGTGAAGTTGTATGACAAGGGATACGAGTGAGTTGGTGTAGGGTTGGTGCATTTGTTTTGCCTCCGTTCTCACCTGTGCCGGTCCGTCCTGTCACTGGCTGGGTTGTAGTGTGCTGCGGCAGGCTGTGCGTCTCCCGGAGGAAAGCTGGTTGTCCGGTTTCGGGCTGGAGTGGAGCGCTGAGACAGTAGGCTGTGCCGCACTCGGGGGGAAGCTGCCGGCGGGGGCCTGACCAGGCACTGCGCATGCATGCTCACCCTGTGTGCATGCTTCCTGCATCCCTCCTCACTCGATGCAGAGTGGCAGATCACACGATCAAGCACGAGACGGCGAGTCGCGGCTGCATGGGGGATTCCCAAGGGGATTGCCGGGGGGCATGCATCCTTGGGTGTGTTGCTTGGGCGCTGCACCCCTGTGTGGCGCGGTTGCGGGGGCTCTCGCCTGGGCGTGTGGGGTGGAGAGCAAATCGATGAGAGAGGGCAGGTGGGGGCACGCACTCCTGGGTTTGCTGCATGGTGGCTGCCTTTTGTAGTAGGGTGGCTTGTGGGGTTTAGGGTTTAGGGTTTGTGGAACGCGCCCCCTGTGGCTTGGCTGGCAACCGCCGCCCTGAGTGTTTGCTCTCTCCTAGCCCCTGCCGCGCGATGCGCACACTTTTTCAATCATTCACTCAGTCCACACGGCCCCTTTCTCTTCCCTTCCTCTTCAGACGCTTTCCTGTCCCATGCCCCGACGCATCCCCCCTGCCTCCCAGTACCCGTCCGTTTTTTGACCGCTTTCCTGTCCCATGCCCCGACGCATCCCCCCTGCCTCCTAGTACCCGTCCGTGTTTGACCGCTTTCCTGTCCCATGCCCCGACGCATCCCCCCCACCTTCTTGTACCCGTGTGTGCAGCTGTCCGGAGCCGACCGCGATTTCGTGGAGGGGGAGCTGGTGGGGGCCCGCCAGAAGCTGGTCGAATGCGGCATCCCGCAGGTGAGCTGCTTCTCAGCCATGTAGGTGTAAGGGTGTAGTGTGCTATACACTATTAGGCATACCCCAGGTGAGCTGCTTCTCAGCCATGTGTAGTGTATAGGGTGTGGTGTGTGGTGTGTAGTGTACAGTGTGTAGTGTGTAGTGTGTAGTGTGTAGGGTGTGGTGTGTAGGGTGTAGGGTGTAGGGTGTAGGGTGTAGTGTGTAGTGTGTAGGGTGTCGGGTGTATTGTGTAGTGTGTAGGGTGTAGGTTGTAGTGTGTAGGGTGTAGGGTGTAGTGTGTAGTGTGTAGGGTGTAGTGTGTAGGGTGTAGGGTGTCGGGTGTAGGGTGTAGGGTGTAGGGTGTAGGGTGTAGGGTGTAGGGTGTAGGGTGTAGGGTGTATTGTGTAGGGTGTAGGGTGTAGGGTGTAGGGTGTAGGGTGTAGGGTGTAGGGTGTAGGGTGTAGGGTGTCGGGTGTATTGTGTAGGGT
>JTEE01000330.1:216453-235889 GCA_002896455.3 Chlorella sp. ArM0029B | reverse complement strand
GGGGCTGCCGGGGCCGGCGCATGAGGCGGGGCGGCGCCAGCTGTTGGACCGCTATCATCAGCACGTGGTGCACTGCTCGTCCTGCAGGCCAGTGTGCCGCGATGTGCTGTGCTGCCGTACTGCTGCTGCCAGCCGCGCTGTGCGTCTGCTGGCTGCTTGGTGGGGGCCGGTTGGCAGGCTGGCTGGAAACTGCATCTGATGCCTGCGCCCACCCACCCTACCCACTGCCTGCCAGTTGGGGCCCTGTTGGCAGGCTGGAGACTGCATCCAATGCCTGCGCCCACCCACCCTACCCACTGCCTGCCACCTCCGCAGGAATGCGCTCAAGGCCACCACGCTGCTGCGCCAGGTGGCAGGCGTCGCAGCAGTGGTGGCGGCGTCCGCAGCCCTGCTGCCCTTTCTGACCGCACTGGCGCCCGCCGCCACCACAGTGGCGGGCGCCTACCCTGCCGCTTCGCCTTCGCCGATGGTGGCGGCTGCGGCGGTGGCCTGGCTGCCGGCGCTGCTGGCGGGCGTGCTGGGCGCGGCCTGGGCGCTGCTGGGCCGGCTGCAAGCCTCCTTCATCTTCAAGGACTGGGTGCATGCGTTCAACTGAGCCCCGCATGAAACTCCTTGCATTCACGTCCGCATCGCCCTCGCCTCTCCCACCGCACACTTCCCACGTGCACATCCCCCTCTCTTTGCTTCCTTGCGCCTCTCTAGCACTCGGCCAGTGATGCACCTCTCTTGCACCTCCTTGTACCCGCCCCTCCGACCATCTCGGCACTTCCGCTCTCTCATTGCTCGTACGTGCTTGCTCGTCAGTGCTGGGCGCCCGCCTGCTCCAGATCCTTTTGTCTGTCGTCCACTTCAACGGGCTCAGCTTTACAGAACGAAGGCCAGAAAAATTGCCTCGCGCAAGTAGTGTGACAATCGACTCTCTGGGGGCGCGCCACAGCAGGTGTCCAGGGACACAAAGAGTAGGGGGGCAGGTGGGTTGGTGCAGGGGCAACGTCAGAAATTGCGCACCAGCGGCCCAAAATTGGGCGCCGGCGATGGGCTACGGTGCGGCGGTAGTGCAGAGGGGCATGAGCAATGCGCTAAGACGTGGCTTTGGGGGTGGTGGAGTGGGGTGATTGGTGCGCCAAGGGGCGGGCGCTTCTCTTCTCATGCCTAAGCGGGGGCACACAGCTTGCGATGGAAGTCCCCACTGCAGTGCAGGGCATGCTAGCAGTACAACATTGCATCGATGGCAGCTCATCGCTTCACATCAGCCTCTTGCTGCTGCAGCGTGCCGTGCTGCCGCTCGCCTGGCTGATGCCCCTGCAACCCATCCAGCACCGCTGGCAACTGCTCCGGCCGCAGCAGCTCTGCCACCTCTACCTGCGCCTCCATCAGCCGCTGCAGCACGTCCAGCTGTGCATGCTGCTTGGGCTGGCCCGGCAGGCGGGGCGGCCGCCAGCGACCGGCAACCATCTGCCAGCCGCTGCCGCCCTCGCCGCCCTCGCCTGCACCCCGCTGCTGCTCCCACAGAGCATCCAGGGCTGCTGGCTCGAGCAGCAGGTGCCGCAGGTTGGGCAGAAGGGCTGGGAGTCCAGCCAGGGATGACAGCATGCCACGCATTGCGCCGTCCCGCCCGATGAGCGCCAGGGTGCGGCAGTGGGGGGGAAGGCGCGTGATGGGCAGCTGCACGAGCACGTGCCAGTCGAGAGACAGCTGGCGCACGCAGCTGCGGGGCAGTGGGGGGGAGCAGAAGGTGCGGGGCGATCAGGGGGCAATGTGGTCCGCAGGGAGGTTCAGCAACGAGAATGGGAGAGGGGGGCATCATGGGGGCAACGACAGGCAGCTAGGTAAGCAAGTTCCTTCATAGGCAAGTCAGCCGTTCATGGCTCAAAGCTGCCTGCCAGAAATCCAACCTGTACAGCCCAGTCGGGCGGCCACCCATCTCCCCGCCACCTGGCCAAACACGGCTCACTGGGAGGCCCATCATGAGTGGGCCCAGCATGGGGCTGTAAGTGAACAATCAACCAAAGCATGCATGACATGCATGCCATACCACAGGGGCTTTCCAAACAGGACCAGCTGCTCACCCGCCTGCCCGGCTGCCAACCCACACTCCTCCAGCCAGCCACCCCGCCAAAGCCTGATGTTTCAACAGGACCACAGCTGGCTCGACTGCCTGCCAGCCTGGCACTCTGTCAGCCAGCACAGCACAGTGGTTGGTTGACTCACGATGGGAACCACAGCAGCTCGGGCGGATCTCCACTCATGGCTGAAGCTTCCAACTGGTTGCCATGAGCCAGCAGGCGGCGCAGGCAGGGACCCCGGCTGGCACCCGCCCCTTGCCCCAACGCCGCCGCCAGCCCTCCCGCCGCGCCGCCAGCCACGGCATGCACGGTCGACGCTGCCACCACTGCGGCCATCTGCGCAAAAGTCGGGCCGCCCATGCTGCCCTCGTCGCTGCCGCTGCCGCTGCCGCTGCTTATGGCGGCGCCGTCCGCGTCATCGTCATCGCTGCCGCCGCCTACTGGGCCTGCTGTGTGCAGCAGCGCCTGTGGCAGTTCCTCCATCGCACAGCCGCTGATGTCGAGGGACGTGAGGTGGCCTGCCATGCGGCACAGCATGGCGCTGAAAGCCTCGTCGCTGCCGTGCAGCGGCCAGCGCCTGCGGGCGGGGCACGGGGAGGGGGAGGAAAGGACGGCAGGGCGGGAGGTTGGCTGGATGGGGATGGCTTGGTGATGTCGAGAACGTGTTGTGTGTGCGCTGTGCATGCGCTGTGCATGAAATGGGAGCCAATGCCTCCCACACTGGGCCCCCAACAGCAGCAGCAGGGTGCAGGGTGCAGTGACCCGCAGCAGCATCGATCATGAGGTGGCAGGGAGCACTGTGTGGAGAGAGAGGCAGGAGCTGACGGGGCGCCTTCAACAACACGCCACCATCCTGTCTGGCAGCACAGCGTTAGTTCGACAGCCCCGCCGCGGACGGAGGGAGCGAGCCGATAAGGGGTAGGATAGGAGTTCGAGAGGTGTGCCACCGGGGGCTGGGCAAAAGCAAGCTGAGCGCAGCGCAGCGTGCGGCTCACGAGCAGTCGTTGCCTGAGATGGACAGGTGGCGCAGGCGTGTGAGCAGCAGCAGCTCCGGGGGTGGCAGCCATGCATCCTCCTCCTGCTGCTCTAAAGCTAGAGAGGTGAGGCCTGCAGGGGGGCCGAGGGAGCGATTGTTGGTCAAACATGATAGCTGCCAACAGTGAGGAGTTGCAGTTCGCCAGAGGGTCGCTCCAAAAGCGTGCGGTGGCCAGCAGGGGGGCACCCAGCCTGGGGAACTGAATCAGATCCAGTATGCAAGCACACACCACGGCATTGCCGCATGCGGCACCCGTGGCAGGCCCTCTGCACACGCCAGCAGCGCAGCCCCTCTGCACATCCGCGTATGGTAACCGACTGCCGCTCTTGGCCTAAACTATTGTTGGCTTCCTCAACCCCACGCCCCTTCAGTTGTGACATTTCTTCCTCCCTTCCACTTCTTTCCTGCCACACCCACCTGTCAAGTGAGCCAATACATCGTATTCTGTCAGCAAAAGTCCGTCGCTGACCAAAGCCTGCCGCACAGACAGCCGGCGCAGCCCCGACAGCTGGGACAGCGGGGGCGGCAGCGTGTCCCGGATGCAGCTGAGCTCCACGCTCACTATGCTGGTGGGCAGCCTGCCAGCGGCGGGAGGGGGAGGGGAAGAAGGGAAGAGGGTGGGCGGGGGAGGGGGGGCAGGGCAGAGGAGGGTGGCGGGGGAGCGGAGGGAAGAGTGTGGGAGGGGAATGGCAGGCGGGGCAGTGGGAGGAGAATGTTGGGGAGGGAAGGGGGGAGATGGATGGCAGTGAAGAAGAAGGCGGACATGGAGCGAGCATGGGAGATGCAGCCAGCAGTGCCAAATGCCTGCCCTGCCCTGCCCTGCTATGCCATGCCATGTTATGCCCGTCCCTGCCATCGCTCCTTCACCCATCGCTGCCCTCCCACAGCCCGCTAACCACCCCCCTGCTTTTGCTTTTCCACACACCTCGTCTCCGCCATCCACCCCCCTGCTGCACAACACCCTCCGCTACTTTGCCGCCTGCGCACAGCCGCCTTCCCACACGCCTCCCTTCGGGCCCGCCTGTGCAGCACCGTCCTCCCACACGCCTCCCTTCGGCCCGCCCACGCGCACCACACGTGGATGCACACGGAAGGGCATCAAACTCACACCCACCTGACTGTGTCAGACAGCGTGACCGCATGCCGCGCCTCCAACACCAGGCTGGTCAGCTGTGCCAGCGGCAGCAGGTCCCCGTGCAGGCTCAGCCCCCCTTCTTTGCTGCACAGGCGCAGCGAGTGCAGGCGGGTGAGGCGGGGCAGCCACGGCAGCCAGAACCCTCGGTTTGCAGTCAGGCTGAAGGCTTGCAGGGAGGCGGCCGCCGCCAGCGCCGCTTGCGACACGGCCTTCAAAGCCGCTGGCTGGCTGTCGGGAGGCAGGCGGGCTGAGATGATGAGGCTACGAGTCTCGCTGGCGTGCCGTGATGCCCAGGCTGCCAATGACAGCAGGCGGCGAAGCTCGGTGCGCCGGCTGCCCTCTCGGTGGGTGGCAAACTCCACATCCGGCCACAGCCCGGGGCGCTGCGCCAAGGCCCGCCAGCTCTGCAGGCAGGAAGCACCGCAGGAGGAGGAGGGCGGGGTGGGGTGGGGCGGGGACGTGTGGCAGGCCAGTGCCAACCAGTGGACAGGGAGGAAAGTCGAAGCAGAGGACTTGGAACTGTGCCGGGCAACGGGCCGCCTGTTGGCATCGCCTCACCTTGCAGGCGCTTGCCGCCGCCACCCGGCTCTCCAGGTCAAGCTGCCGCAGTGGCCAGGGGGAGGGGGAAAGGAAGAGGTCAGCGAGCAGGGACAAGGGGCCAGCCCGCCCGGGCACATCAGCGGCGGTGGCGGTGGCGGCGGCTGCGTAGAAGGCCACCACTCTTGCACACCTCCAGCCACACCGCTCCGCCTACCGCTTACCAGGTGCAAAAGGCTGGCCAGCAAGTCGCATGGCAAGGTTGCCCACTGGCCAGTGGGTTGGCGGCCCTGTTTCGTGTCTTCCATGCCAGGCGCCTGCATGCGGCTACCGAGCGACAGTCGCGAGGACGACAGACAATGAGATGGTGAAGTCTTGGCATTGGCATAGGCTTGCAGGTGACGAAGGAGCATCTGGCCTCATGGCCAGCAGGGCGGAAGGCGCAAGTGGCGCTCCACTTCAACTCGCGACAAGTTGCAAGCTGTCAGCTTTACGACCCTCGGTCTCTGAGCACTAACCCCGTATAAACATGACGCAGGCCTGCCGTGTCAGTGCTCAAACGAGGGTCCCTGCGTGGGCGCAGCCAAGGCGACGCACAGCTGCAGCCAGGCGCTTGCCTGTTCGGCCTCACGCCACGCAAGGTCAGCCCTGGTCGGGTCGCAGGCCGCCGCACGCAACGGAGAGGGGAAGGATCGACCGACACCTTCGACCGACACCTCCAACAACAACAACACCCTTTCTCCCTCCTCCGCGCCGCTAGCAGGACACAACGACACTGTGCTAGCAGGACACAACGACACTGTGGGAGACAAGCTGCGGCAGCTGGGCCGGGGCCTTGGACACGCCGTCCTGGGCGCCGCCGCTGCTACACTGCTGCTGCCGTCTGCTGCTGCCGAAACCGTCCTTACATTCCCCCTAGCCAAGGTGCTTAGCTGGGTATCTGGTATAATAATATGGCCATAAATATGGCCCATGCTGGCCATAAATATGAACTGTTGGTAGTTCACCGGAGAGCGTCTGGGAGGGACATGCGGAACGCACCCCGCAATGCTGCCTGCCGTGCAGCTGCCGTTCACCGGCACGACGACCGCCGCACACTCGCCCCCCGCACACCGCACACATTGCCTGGGACTATAATCAGTGTTATCCCCCTTGATCCGGCCATCTACCTGCAGCTGGTACCTTCCCATCAATTGGCTCTGTGCCCCAGATCCCCACCCACCAACCCCAGTTACATCCAATATGTGCCATGCTCATATGTGCCCAATCCCCCCATCTGTCACCAATGGCAGCACTGTGGTTGAAGAGCAGAAGATGCGGGTGGAGGCAGAGCCATACCATCACACACTTGCTGTGCAATACTGCCTCCCTCACACTGCAAGACGTGCACGCATGTGAACTGCAGACGATGCTGTCGCTTCTAGGAAGGGCAACAGCAACAGCCACACAAACCGGAGCGGCAGCACCCCCAACCATCGAGCACCCTGTTTGCACTGTCCCTCCATGCGTGCAGGACAAGTCAGTGTTTGAGGTGCAGCAGACGCTGGCGGAGGCTTGGAGCATCGTCACAGAAACCTACGTTGACTCCTCCTTCAACGAAACAGGTCGGTTGGTTTGGCGAAGCAGCAAGCACCTCGGGGCGGCTGTTGGTGGGAGCTCTTATGACACACCAGCTACTCACTGCCCAGATAAGGTGATTGGTGTGAAGTAAGTGCTGGACAACACTTGGCAGGGGTCGGCTGGGGCCAGCCATCCCTGCCAGCCAGATGAACCCAGCTTTCCAAATCCCTCCTCCTCCCTGCATTGCAGCCTAAGACGATGGGCTGGTGGCTGCGCTTTAAACACCCAACCTTCTGTGGTCACTTGTGTGGCGCAACACCTTTCAACAAACTTGCGATCCAAACCCAGCTCCCCCAAGCCCTCCTCCCCCACGTAATGCAGCCTGGGACGAGGAGCTGGTGGCTGCGCTGACGACAGCGTCGGGGGCGCGCACCGCTGACGAGGCGCGGGCCCAGATCCCGGCGCTGCTGGGCAAGCTGGGGGACCCCTTCACACGATGGCTGCCCGCCAAGTGAGCGAGGAGGGTCAAGGGTTTGAAGATGGTGGGGCACCATTCATGGACGATGTAGAGTTGACGAGGCGTCGAGAGAATNGTGTAGGGTGTAGGGTGTAGGGTGTAGGGTGTAGGGTGTCGGGTGTATTGTGTAGGGTGTAGGGAGTAGGGTGTAGGGTGTAGGGTGTAGGGTGTAGGGTGTAGGGTGTACGGCGTACCTAGATTGTGAGGTCCGGTCCCGGGAGGAAGTGGGCAGGGGTGGTCACAAGTTTCAAGGCGGGGGTCGGTGAAGCAGGCAGAGCGGGCAGGGTGGTGGAAGAAGGGGGCCACACTGGACCTTCTTGAATCTCCAAGCCTTGTGTTTTCAAACAGCATTGCAGCGGCAGCTCCACCTGATGGGAGCCCCCCGAAACGCCAGTTCTTCGCCGGTCGCTGACACATGCATAGCACGGATGATCACCAAGCATAGCCTGTGGCCCGCTGGTGGGCTCAGCCTTCTCTCCCAATTGCTCCCCGAGCCCAGCAACCAGCCCCGCCCTCCCTCACCCCTTCACTCGAGCACGCTCTCTTTCCCCCGACACGCACGCCGCGCGAGTGCAGGAGGATGTCGTGGGTGCCCGCCCGCCTTACCTCAACACCGATGAGCAGTACCGTGAGGTACTGCACGCCAATGGATTCCTGTACGACAGGTGGGGGCAGTGCCAAGCACAGGCAAAGCCAGCAGGCAGCCGCCCACCACCTTCCAGCCGTGCCACTGGTACTGCTTGCCACCTGCACATGCTGCCTCTTCTCCTGCCCCGTACCCACCTGCTTGCCTCCAAAATCTGGTCCCATTCATGTCACTGCCCCTGCAGTTCAATCATCGAAGACTACCAGTGGTCTGTGTCCCAGGGATTTGGCAACCGCCTGTGGCCCTGGGACCTGGGCACCGGCAACCCCGTCAACTGCAGCATGTGAGCCAGCTGCGGGTTGGTGGGGCAGGGGTTGGGGGTGGCCCCTGGGGGAGGGTTGGGGGTTGGGGCCGAGTCAAAGACAACAGCAGCCAGCCAGCCAGCCGGCCAGCCACAGCCACAGCAGCCAGCCAGCCAGCCTTCCAAGCGTTTAACGCCCAGGCACGCTGCCCCCCCTCTTGCCTGTGGCCCTCGCTTGGTCCCTCCACCCTGCACCCTCTCTTGCCTGTACCCCCCTCGCTTGGCCCTGCCACGCGGCACCCCTCTTCTGACCCTGACCCTCACTTGAAACCTGCACTCTCCCCTCACCTGCCGTGCAGCCTGGACCTTATCCAGGACACTACGCAGGGGTGCAGCCAGAACGAGAGCCTGCCGGGCCTGTGGGAGGTGCCAGGTGGGCGGCTGCGGGCTGGGCAGGCCATGGGTGTGGCAGGATGCCCGGTGATCGGTTGTGGTTTGGGCAAAGGTGTGACCGTGTGGTGCCTGGTGGCTGCGGCTTGGGAAGGGAGGTGCCAGGTGGGGTTTGCGGCTGAGACGACACCACCGCCCATCTTGCCCGCACTCTCCGCAGTGTGGCGTCTGAGCAACGAGACAGTGGGGCAGAAGCCTTACTCAATGGACCCCGGCTACAGCTACGAGTGCGAGTGCCAGTGAGTGCTGGGGGGTAGAGTTGAAGCCCTGTGTACATGTGTTCCCACTGCGCAGCACCAGATTTGCATGGACTATAGCTTCAAGTGTGAGAGCCAGGGAGTGAGGGTGACGGAGAGGGGTAGGAACTGGTGAAACAGTAGTGGTACGCAGCACCCGTGGCAGTGCCACTTATGCAGCACCAGCTGCTCGTGCAGATTAGCTACGAGTGCAAGTGCCAGTGAGTGGGGGGTGCGGAAATGGTGCACTACCACGTGGCGCACTTTTGTGCAGTGAGGCAGCACCACATTCAGTGTTCACCCTGTGCAGATTTTCAGAGCTGTGCCGCGAGGCCAAATGCGAGCTAGTTTTTGGGTGGACGACCCCTCGACAGTATCATTTGCCAGCAAGTTGCGTGTTGCCAGCTCCGCGCCGGTCCGCGCCGCTCCCCACACCTCCCAACCCTCCTGCCCCTCCTCACCCATCCCTCAGCAACGACACCTTTTCTGTGCTGGACATCCTGAAGGGAAACTTCGATGAGGCTTACGCAGGCAACCGGGCACCCTTCCCCGTGAGTGGCTGCACGCTTAGGACATTCGTGTGACAGCAAGTGTGTTTTCAAGCCTGGCCAGGCCAGCACTATTGCAGGATGTTTGTTAAATGCGTAGACAAAGGCCAGCCGGGCCTCTCTGTTTGCACTGCCGAGGCCTGCTGGGCAGCACTGCACACCCTCTCAACTGCCGCCCTGGATCCACGCCAGTGTGTGTATCTGCTTGGCCCCGTCCCCCCCTCGCCTTCACCTCACTGCCCATGCCACTGCCCCTCTCTGCCCATCATCACGCCCCAGGTTTTTATACACGTCTACTGGTTGAACGAGGGGGACAACCGGGAGCAGCTGGCGCAGTTTGTGGGTGAGTCAGCACTGCACTACTGCATAGGCTAACTGCTTTAGGGTACCACCCCTGCTGAGGGCCTGCCTGAAAGGGGGGAGCACATCCCCCGGGAGGCAGGCAGGCAGCATGCTCCCACCCGCCCGCTTGCTGTGACTCCACCCCCTGCCGGCCGGTTCATGTGCATACTGTACATGCATGCACCGCACCTTAGTGAGCAATGCCAGCACACTGCGGCAGAGCTCTAGTTTCGGCGCAGGCTTTGGTAGCCCCCACCTAGACCCAGCTAGCTAGCTTGATCCAGTTAGCTATGGCAATTGCCGCCTCGCCTGCAAGCGTCACTTGCCCGGCATTTGCCTCCCCCATATCGCCTGCCTCCCTGACCCCTTACCCCCCTCCCTCTTTGCCCCTTGTGGAGTGCCCTCTCCCCTCCCCTCCCCATCCCCCCAGACTACGCCCTCGCCAAGCCAGACGTCTATTTCGTCACCATCCGCCAGCTTCTGGCGTGGATGAACAACCCGGTGCCGGCAGATCAGCTGACACCCGAGGCCCTGGGCTGCGGCAACCCGGGGGCAGCCTGGCAGCCTGGCCAGCGGCGGCGGCGGCGGCGGTGGCGACGAGTAGAGACGAGCGAGCTGAGGCAGCTGTGTGTGTGTGCGATACTGTGTTTCATGCATTTGCGTGGTTTGGTTGTGCAGCAAGTGTGCAGCAATGCATGAGAGCTAATATATTGAGATGAATCGTTTGTGTCACCAAGCGTGTCACCAAGCAATCGATGCGCCCTTTGCCAGAGGCAGCGAAGAATGAGCTGCGATTTTATCATTTACATGTCGTTTCGATGATACACATCAACGCACTGCACACTATTCAAACTTAAGCATGCTGTTGCAGCAAGATGTGTCAAGGTACAGCGGGCACCCGGTGTTCAGGCCTGCTTGGGTGTGCAGTTTGGCAAGTGCTGGGCGGCCATCACAATCTAGCGCCACGTGGAGCCACGTCATCATCTGCCACGCACACTGCCTTGTTCCTTCTACCTACCCTACACAATTCAAGCTCCGGCTGCCAGCCCCGGGGACCGCCTGTTGCCGCCCGCTCCCACGTTCTCGCTGCCACTGCTACCGCCGCCCACGCCCATGTTCTCGCTGCCGCTGCTGCCGTCCCCTGGCGCCCGCTTGCGCAGCACCGCCAGCTGGGCACACGCCTCCTTGTGTCCCCCGGGTGCCTGCTTCCAGTGGCCCACCTGGCACTCTCGGCTGCAGCAGGGAGGGGAGCGGACACATGGGCAGGGGCAGGGGCAGGGGCGGGACCGGCACAGCGTATCAGCTTGCCTGCTCCCACCTCCCCCACCCTCTCTCCCTGACGCGCCACGGCACTGTAAACTTTCCCTTCTTTCTTTCCATGAGTCCTGCTGAATCCTGGACCCTTCATGTGATCGACTGATTGACAATGCATAGCAATGCAAGTTTTTATGGTCATTCCTGCCCGTGCTGCCCGCTGCTGCTGTCCCCCTTATTTGCGGCTGCCCCTTGCCTGCAATAGGCTGCCGCCTTGCATCCGGCGCAGGTGCGCAGGTGCATAGGCGCCGAGCCGCAGAAGCTGCAGCAGCGCTTCTGGATGGCGGGCAGCATGCGGCCTGCAGGGGGAGTTGGGGTGGGGTGGTGGAGAAGGTGCATCTGTTGGTGGGACAGTGGCAGCGGTGCCAGTTTTTCAGGGGAACACCAGGTTTTCCGTGCTGTTCCAAACTTGATGTGGCCGTCCAGCAAGGCAGGCAGGTTTGATGCCAGGCGCGCAGGAGAGAGGGCTGGCCTAGCAAGAGAGCGACAGCATCAACAGGGTGCGATGCAGCGCTCGTGCACCCGTGTGCCCTTTCGGCTCCCTCCGCCCCCTCCATGCCCCCGGCACCCTCCACTCACGTCAACTCACCCCTCACCCCTCACCCTGCCGCTCACCCTACAATCTGCAGTGAAGGGGTGAGCTTCAGCTACATTCCGATACACTCACCCCCCACCCCCTGTCCCACGAGACCTTTGGTGGCTCCGCCTGGACTTGAAATGTAATTGATCGATTGACTGACTCAGCTGCTGGCACCACCTCATATAGCCAGTCTGTGCCCACCCACCACGCCACCCACCTGGCTCCACCGCCCCGCTGGCAAAGAAGTCCGCCACCTCCCCTGCCACCTGTTTGCGCCGTTGGGACGCCGCTTCATAGCGCCGCGACGGCAGCCACGGCTGCAAAGTGAGAGGCCAGGGCAGCAGGAAAGGCAGGCGGGTCAGCTGATGGCAGCGGCGGCACCGGGCAATGCCTGCTGTGCAACGTTTGTAGGTAATGATTTGCCCTGGCTGACAGGTGGAAGCCAGCCGCACATGTGAGCGGTGCGGTGCACGCATGCAGGGGCCAAGGGTTGCATGACTTGCCTTCTACCCGCCCCAGATCCCGGCAGGAGTGTCACGACTCCCCCTGGCCCCCTAGACTCGCAAAATCGTAATGACTTTGAAAAAGATGACTCACCTTGACCAACTTCTCCCACCCACGGGCCTCTTCCATTGCCGCCCGTGCCGTCTCCATCAACTCGCGTACCTGCACGTGGTAAAGGGCAAACCATAAAGTCACGAATGTCGCACGCCTGCGTGTGGGGGGTGACACATAGAATGCTACCACCGACTCGTGTGCATCTCCCTCGTGGTTGACATTGTGATAGGTGGTAAAGAAGCGCTGCACCACATACGCCGCTTGAGCCCCGCGCCATGCGTACATGCAGCCCCCGCCCACGCGTGCAGGCATGTGCACACACGTGTGCATTCGGGTCAAGCCTTGAGGAGGGTGGGCAGCGAACACGCGAGAGTTTCCTCCGAGGCTGCCTAGGGCCTGCGCCTGCGCACCTCGTCCTTCTTGCCGCGCCGCCCTTGCAGACGCTTGGCTGAGGCCAGGCAGCGCAGGCCCAAGTAGTAGTGCAGCTTCTGGGCGGCCAGCCACCCTGCAAGGGGGCAGGAGCAACAGGGGCCTGCAACTCAAACCATGCAGTGGCGTGCCTGGAGCCAACGGCGGTGCAAAGCCCAGAATGTGGCCGGGGCTGGCCCGCCCCTCCAGTAGAGGAGGGGACACCCAGCTGGGCTGGCTGGCCATAGGTCAGGCTTGCAGGAAGACGAGCGGACACCCTGGGCATCCATGCCTGGTGGGCCATGCAAGGCCAGGTTTCCACAGCTCGCAGCGCAGCGGGACACGTGCGCGCTGTGCTGTGCAGCGTTGCGGGGCTGGGCACTCGCTGGCAACAAGTTGCTGTTTAACCCACCCGGACCCTCTCGACCCCATGGTAACCACGCATAACGCTGCACACCCCCACCTTGAACCATCCTCTGTGCTGCCCGCCCCCCTTGAACGACAAATTTCCAGGAGATGAGAGCCCTTGGTGTGACTGGGAAGGGCAACAGCGCCCCTCCCTCCTCCCTTCTCTCCACTTCCCGCACATAAGCGCCCTCTACTCGGCCCCACCCCACCCTCCACCCTCCACCCACATTTCCTGCTCTTGGCCAGCTCTACGCTCTCCTTGATGAAAGCCGGCTCGGGGCTGCACCGCAAAACAAGCACACAGCAGCAGGGTGGAGCACCACATGGCATTAGTACAGCAGGGCATAGCAGGGCATAGCAGGGCATAGCAGGCGGCTGTGCAAGTTTGGCAGACATGCGCAGAGCTGAGCCAACGGGTGGGATGCGGGTCGGGGCGACAGGCGGCACCGTGCAGGGCTGAGCCAGCGCGGCACGGCAAGCTGCAGCCAGTGCACGCGGCTTGCCTAGCAGCAGCAGGAACAGCAGAGGCAGTTGGCCATTCTCACGGGGCGTCGCTCCCCAAACAGCCCACCCTGCACCCGCTCCACAGCCGCCCCACCTGGGAGACTTCCAAGAGGGGTGGGGTGGGGCCCTGGATGAGGACACAGGTGTTTCATTCATAACCTTGCCACTTCCTCCCGCAGCCCAGCCCAGCCCGGCGCCAGTCTCGGACACAAAACTGATTGCACGTGGGTTGCACGACACACAGCCCACATACCTGTAGGGCAGCGGGTTGCGCCACTCCCGGTACTCCAGAGACTGAGCCGCATCCAGGCGGGCATACACGCTGTCCCTCGGGCACAGGTCGAAAAGGCGCTGGCTGTCCCCCAGCCCTTCCTTGACCCGCGCCTGGCTGGCGGGTGAGGACATGTGGGGGTCGTGCAGATTGGTCAAGGCCCGCAGGGAGCACCGGATGAGGAGGCAAGACTTGAGGAGGTGGGCTGGGGGGAGGTCGGGGCGCAGGCGGGCCAGCAGTGCTGCCAGCTCAGCAGACAGGCCGGCGCCAGCTGGCGCCGCCGTCCCGCTGGCGCCAGCGCTGCTGGTGCTGGTGCTGGTGCTGGTGCTGGTGCTGGTGGGCGGCGGTTGCGCCTCTTTCAGGACCCAGCCCTGGGCTGCCAGCCTGTCTACCATCTGGCGCCTGCCAGGTGGCGGCCAAATGGAGTCGCAGGCAGCGCAGCAGATTTTGAGCCCCTCTGCCCGCTCCCCCAGGACTGCCATCAGCAGGCCCGCTGCCAGGCAGTCGAGCGCGTGGGACAAGGCGCTGGCGCCAGGGCCTGCAGAAGCGGACGCGGGTAGGGATGGAAAGCCAAGGGGAACGGCACGTGATGGACCGACATGTTGCTTGCACAGCACCAGCTAAACGATGATGCCCCGCCTGCAAGCTTGCTCTGCTCGTTCTCAGCCCTCGCCGTACTATTCCTCGCAACAAAGTCAGCACCACCGGCAGCGGCAGGTAAAAACATCCAGCCCCGCCAGTGCCTAGACTGCAGGCAGGCAGGCAGGCAGGCAGGCAGGCAGGCAGGCAGGCAGGCAGGCAGGCAGGCAGGCAGGCAGGCAGTCGTAGGCAAGCAGTGAGGCAGGCATGATGCAAGGCCGCATGCCGAGGCATGCAGCCAGCCAGGCAGTTAGGCATGGCTCACGCTTGGTCGGCGTGCCCCCCAGGTTGCGCCCCATTTCAAAGTGGAAGTTGGGCCTGCCAGGGTTGATGGGCGGCGCCGACACCCAGCGTGCCTTGCCAACGTGAGCCAGCAGCACACACAGGGCTTCTTGCGGCAGCGAGTAGGCTCCATTGCTCTCCATGCCCAGAGCGCACGCACGCAGCAAGCCAATCTCAAGCTGCACGGCGGGACAGAGGGACGCGCCAGGGCGGCGGGCAGGGAGGCAGGGACAGCATGTTGGGCTGGCTCCCCCACAGCAGCAAGGGGACATGGCGGTAGCGGGGTGATGCATGTGCAGAACCATACGCACATGTGTGGCATGCATGGGCACATCTGACCACACCCACCTGTGCTGCGGTGTCGTCATCGATAATGCCGGGAGCATCCGGCTGCTCGAGAGGCGCCCCCTGCACCCCGATGCACTCGTATGCCAGCTCAGCGGCCGCCCGATACTCCCGCTCGCTCGCCATCAGCAGCAGCATCTCAGGCGTGCGCTCCTCCGGGGGGATGGCCTCCTGGGCGCGTGCAAGCTTCTGCCAGGCTTCCTCCATGTCATTGGTGCCGGTCGGGGCTCTGGGTTGGCACGCAAGGAGCGGTGCCGCTGGCGGCGGCCTGAAGGCCATTTGGACGGGTCGCGCCTGGGCGGGTTGCGCGCAGCAGATGCGCGGCGCTACGTTGCCTTTCCCTAACGAATGTGCGTCTCTGCAGATAGCCGCCAGGGAGAGGGGAGGGAAGCCGCAGGCGAGGTGCGATCGAGTCTCCTGGTGAAGGCTTGTTCTGGGCTGAATACAGCCAGAAAGAGCGCCGTGAGTCGGTTGCGGATTGCATCTGTGACTGGGACGGAGACCCGTGGCACTCAAATTGAACCCTGCCAGCTCAGCACGGCGCAGCGGCGGCCGTCGGTAGCCATGCTTGTTTACATTTGGGGTGTGACTGTGCTTTTAATTCGAGCACATGGTGGCCATGACCTCGATGGCTGGGTGTAGCAATACCTATGGCATGTTTGAGGCCTCCTGTGGTGCACCTAAGTTTGACCTTGGTGGCCTTGCTCAGCACCCTCCTCATGAAATCGTTTCCACCACACTTGTGATACCACATCTGATGTTCCAGGGGGAGATGCCCAGCAGTACACAGGTCACATGTTCTGGGCATGTGTGCCTGCAGCTTTGGCTGAGGTTGTACACGCATAATCACAGCCACACATGGCCCAGCCGGGCTTCTGGGGCAAGCCGATTTCAGCCCATCACAGGCAAAGCAAACCCCGCGAGATACATTCTTGCCAGATGCCTAATCTCAAGACAGACCGAGCTCATTTACACCGGGGTTGACCCGGTGCTGCTTGTGGACGCCGGCGCTCGCAACCCAGGACGGAACTCTCCCAGCCTCAGCGCGCCCCGCCGGTTGCAGTTTGACACGGATGGAGATAAGAAGGGCACAGGCATCACCAGCATGGAAGAGCCCCTCCTGCGCTGGACACACGACGGCTTGTCGTGACTGCTGATCAGAGGGTGAGAGGTTGGGTGGGGTGCACGGCCTGTGCGCACCAGCTCACACACCAGCCTAGTCGAGTGGAGTCGGAACCGCTTCAGGGCGAGCCAACAACTGGCAGGCACATCAGGGGCAGCAGCAAGCACAGCGGGCGCAGCAGCAAGGCGTGCAGGCGGTGGTGGCAGCGGTGGCAGCGGTGGGCGAGGTGCGCCGGAACAGCTGGCGACAGCTGACATTTATCGAGCAGGCAAGAAGCGGGTGCTGCACGCCACGCTGGCCGCTGTGAATTGGAACCGCAGCAGCAGTAGGCAACTGCCTCCCACCATCCCTGCTCTGCTCTGGGCACCTACTGGACTCGGCTACTGCTGCATGTCCTTGAAGTTTGTGAACGGAATATACAATGTGTGTGTGTTGGTAAATTATAACGCGGCTGAAAACGGATCGTTTGGGCTGCAACTGCCGCCGCCGCCGTCGCCAACGCTCGGCGGGCTAAGGGGTGGGGACCAGGCCCCCAGGTGAGCTACCCTGGCACACGCGAGAGAATTGCTCCCCTCTTGCACACAGGTCCCTTTGGGGATAAAATGAGTGTCCAAATGGAGGGAAATTCTCTTCGGTGTGCCATCTAAAGGACGAATCAGGTCGGGCGATGTTGGTGCCCAGGTACTGGTGAGTGCTACCCCGCTGGCAGCGCGCTGGGTGCTGCGCCAACTTGGGAGGTGATGCGCGGCTGGCTCGAGCCAGCCGTAGCACGGTGGCATTGGTACCGCAGGTATCCAGGCCACGCATCTTCCGCCAGCGCCGCATGTAGCTGTGGCCCACGACCATCCCAAGGGCGGGCTGCATAAACTCCTGCAAGTGCAAGGTGGAGGGCAACGGAGAGGGAGGTGAGTTGGTGAGTCCGGGTGGGGAAACACAATGGCGCCGGCTCCACCTGGCGGACCTGACGGCCGATCTCAGGCACTCTCCTGGCAAATTGCGAGCAAGCTGAATCGCCTGCAAGCCTCGCTTGCAAGCCGCACAATGAGCTCAGTGTCGCCGGCGGCCTCGCGGGCCCTCAGCAGTTTGCCCCGCCAGTCCAGCGCAGCAGTGCGCATCGGCAGCTGCAGGCCACGCCACAAACAGGTGCTGGGAGGGGCCAGTGGACAGGCGCTTGAGGGAGAGGGGACTGGGCACTGCCTTGCACCACACTCGCGCCTAGCCCCCAATGCGATCGGAAACCTGCCATTGCACACTCCGCAGGCCCGGCGCCAGCCTCGCAGGGCCGAGGCTGCAGCATCCCCGACTACCGGCGCCGCAACTGCTACCACTGCCGCCGACCACCCTGCCGCGGCCGAGGGGGTGAGGGTTGCGTGCAGCTCACGCTTGCATGCCTGGAAGCCCTGCCCACCTGTGTCCGGATGCTTGCATGTCAACCGCCGTGCATGAAACCAGCCCTCGCATCGCCTGCGCCCCGTCTGGCACAAACTGGCAGGACCCGCAGGCGTCGACCGCCGCCGGCGTGGAGCCCGCCTGCTGGGTGGGCGGGGCCTGGGCCAAGGCCTGGTATGCTGTGTGCGCTGTCAAGGACTTTGATGCTTCACGCCCCCAGCCCTTTAGCCTGCTGGGCAAGGATATGGTGATTTGGCGGGCGCCCGATGGCACCTGGGGCTGCCTGGAGGACCGCTGCCCGCACCGCGCGGTGCCTTTGTCAGGTGTGCGCTGCGGCGGCTGTGATTGCGGGCCATGACGGGGGAGCTGTCCTGCCCGTGCTGGTGCCTTGCCTGGCGCCTGGCTGCCCTGTCCGCCGCCGCACAGCGCTGCCCCTGCTCCCGCCCATGCCGCGCGCGCAGAGGGCAAGGTTTGGTCGGACGGCAGCCTGATGTGCAGCTACCACGGCTGGCGCTTTGCCGAGGACGGCGCCTGCAAGGCCATCCCTCAGGCGCCGTCGGCAGAGGCGGCGGCGGTGGCGGCCGCGTCGCAGCGCGCCTGCGCTGTGACTTACCCCATTCGCGAGGCCCAAGGCATGCTCTTCGTGTGGGGCGAGGGCGGGGCGGCGGCGGCGCAGGAGAGCGCGGCGCTGGAGCCGCAAGTCTGCCCTCTCACCGAGCGCACGCTGCAGCAGGGTGAGCTAGCGCCTGCCGACCTGCTGACTTGGCTTTTGCTGCTGTATGCATGCACGCATGCACACGCATGCTGCAGGTGCGATGCGCCGCGCGTCCAGCGCGCCGCCCATTCCATCACCTCCCCTGCCCACCTGCCTGCACCCCTGGCTCACCCGCCAGGCGGCAGCATGACAACGCTGATCCCGATCTACACTCGAGATCTGCCCTACGACTACACCGCCCTGGTGGAGAACGTGTGCGACCCCAGCCACGTGCCCTTCAGCCACCACGGCGTCATGGGCAACAGGTGGGCGGGTGGCGTGGGTGGGGGGCAGCTGGCGGGGCCGGCAGGCTGGAGCAGGCGCGAGGTTGGGCCGGCAGGCAGGGGTGCACCTGGCTGGTGTCAACAGCTGCTGCGCCGTGCGCCTGGCACCCCACCCTGCCCCGCCGCCCGCCCCTTCGACTGTGAGCTGTGCAGGGACTCGCAGAAGCACGGGACGTGGGACACGCAGCGCACGGGCCCACTGGCCATGAGCTGGAGCGCCGCCTTTGGAGAGCTCACCGCCACCTACCACCCGCCAGGTCTCATCACATATTCCACCAAGCCCAAGCGGGTGCGTGGCTGCTCTTCCTGTGAATGCAAGCGAGGCACGTCTGCATGCTCTAGTACCGCCGTGCATGCAAGCCTCCCATCCGTCTGTGTTGCTGACCAGCGTTGCTGCCCCCACTGACAATGGCCCACCTGCAGGGCGGCGGGTCTGTCATGCCCTTCTGGGTCACGCCGCTGGTGGGTGGAGGCAGCCCTGGGGAAACGATGGATGTGGAGCGCAGCAGGAGGGGCAGGAGCGAGCAGGCGCCGGTAGTGCCAGGGTGGCAGGCATGCTGCAGCAGCTGCTACGCGTGTCTGCCCTGCCCCCACCTGCCTGCCTGCCGCCCCCGCCCCCGCAGGCGCCCGGGCGCTCGCGCATCACCCTGACGCTGGCCACAGACAGCGCCCAGAAGCTGCCCGCACTCTTCAAGCTGATGGTGGGTAGGTCGCAGGGGGGCCAGCATGGGAGCACGCTGGGGCCACCCATTGGGTGCTGGCCGGCAGCACCGGCCCAGTAGCTGCACGCGCGCTGCTCTCCCGCTGCTGCACCCACTCGCTCCACCCGCCCCTGCCCCCTGCTCCAGGCGTTGCTGCCGCCATGGGTTGACCACGTGCGCACCCGCTCCGCTGTCTTTGACGGAGACAACGCGTTCCTGCACGGCCAGGACCGGCTGGTGGCCGCCGCGGCCCGCCAGGGCGGCGGCTGGCGCAGGTGCGGGCGGGAGCGCGCACGCCTGCACGGCAGGAAGTGCTCGCCTGCATGGCAGGAAGAAGGGCAGTGCCTCCGCCGGCGAGGGTGCGAGCATCCGCTGACCTCCCTGCCCAACCCACACGACACCCTCCCACCTGCATGCAGCCTGTACTTCATGCCAACGAGTGCCGACTCCTTGGTCAGCGCGGCCCGCAACTGGCTGGACACAGAGGGCGGCGGCGGCCCCTTTGGCTCCCTGGCCGACCCCGACAGCCCAGCGGCGCAGGCTGCCGCTGCTGCGGCGGCGC
>JTEE01000330.1:184737-199375 GCA_002896455.3 Chlorella sp. ArM0029B | reverse complement strand
GGGGCAGGGGCAGGGCAGGGGCAGGGCAGGGGGAGGGGCAGGGCAGGAGGAGGGGCAGGGTCCAGGTACAGCGCAGCGCAGAATGGATGGGCAGGATGGGCAGGTGGATGGGCAAGTGAGGGTCTGTGAGCGGCACCGTGGTCAGAGAGTTGCAGGGCAATGCGGGGTGCAGCGCTGCTGCCATGCTCGCACGTTGTTCTACTTGATCCCCCCCCCACCCACACAAACAAACCGTTTGTGCCTGCCTTGCATTGCTGCAGGGCCTGCAGCCGGGTATCCACCGCTTCAAGCACCTCGTGGATGGCTGCTGTCCTGCTAATGCACACTGTGTGTCACAAAAACCACACTGTTGTGCCCTTCCTTTCGATGCTGCAGGGCCTGCAGCCGGGCTTCCACCGTTTCAAGTACCTTGTGGACGGCTGCTGGGTGATTGACCTGGCTGGTCACACAGAGGCAGACAGCCGGGGCAACATCAACAATGTGGTGCTAGTCACAAACAAGGCCAAGCTGCTGCTCAGCACCCGCGGCGACGGCAGCACTGACGTGGAGGAGTCTGGGAGCTTCAGCGACGAGGGAGAGGGAGAGGGGGAGGTGGCGAGGGAGGAGGAGGCGGGGGTTGGCATCTCCGTGCAGGGCCTGGCGGGCGGCAACAGCAGCGGGGCGGCGGGAGGCGGCGGCGGCGGCGGCGGGCCAGCCGAGCGTGTTGGCCACTGCGGAGCCTCCAGAGGCATCAGCGGCCTCGGGGGATGGCGTGGCGCAGGATGTGCGGGAGCAGGGGGCGCCGCCGTGGGGGAGTGAGCAGGAGATGGAGTCGATGGCACGCTTTGGCGCTGCTGTGCTGGCCTTCCACACCCGCCTGGGGGTGCAGCTGCGGCACAAGCTGCACTGAGGCCGCTGCCTCACACAGCATAGCATTCCCCCCCCTGCCTGCCAGCCAGCAGCCAGCCGGCAGCTAGGCACCTGACATTTGAAACGTAGTAGTCTGGCAACGTATGCGCAAGAATTTTGCCGCAGTTGGCTGCACCCATTTTTCGGGTGGTGCACAGCGTGGGGGTCTGTGGCCCCCCTTTTTGGCAGCACAGCCACAGCTGCCCCCACTGCACCGCCTGCACCTGCGCTGGCGCGCTCTGCGCCCCGTTTTCTACACCACCCAATTTCTGCCTCACCCAGCGCCTGATATACGAATAGCAGTTTTGTTTTCTTCCTTTCCCGTCAATCCCAAGTTATTTCCCTACGTCCAACGCAAGCCAGATAACATTGCCTCTTCACCTCGCCACTTTGCTGTACTGCTTTTCACCGCCCGCCGCGGCTAAACCACTGTCCCGTGCCTCATCTTCCGGCACGGTGCATTCTGTGTGCGTGCTTGTATTGTGTGCTGTCCCTGTCTCTTGTTAGTGTTGTGTGCTGCACCAGTCAGTTGTTAGTGTTGTGTTAGAGAATGTTCAGTCCTATGATAGTGTGACATGTGTTTAAATTGGTCAAGGTCAAGGGCTCAGACAAGGAGTGCACAGGACGAGGGCCCCGCCAGTTGAAGGCGTGCTGTGCTGCGTCAGCCTGTGCCCTGTAGGGTGTGGCCTTTGCGGGCTGCAAGGGCACGGATTTTGTGCTCCAGACATCGCGGTGTCGCGTTCCGAGTTCTTGAGCCGAGTTCTTGGCATCAGCGCCCCTCACAACCAACTGGGACCCGCTGCGATGGCGTTGGCGCTCACCGCTCGGCGCACGTGCCAGAATCTGCGGGCTCTCGAAGGTAAGATACAGCCGCGGCTCCGCTGCGGCCAAGAGCCGCAGCGTCAAACCGGCCCCACCTGCTGCCGCCCACCACCCAACAACTCGCACGCCCACGGTCCACCCCCTCCCTGTGCCCGCAGCGCTCGCGTCATGCAGCCAGCTCCGGCTTCTGCACTCCACCCCTTGCACCAGCCACCAGGAGCAGCCGGGGCAGCAAGCACAGGCACGGCGTGAGACGCACGCCACCGCAGGCGCAAGTGTGCCCTCTACGCTGGCCCCGCTGCCACCCAGGGAGGGTGGCCCCTCTCGCATCCTCTGCCTCAACTCCATTAATGACCCAGGTCAGTCAGCCATCTGAAAGACTGAAACACAATCTCTGCTCCGACCTGGCACAGGTGTTGCACTTGCAACAGGGAGGTGCCCGCCTTGCTCGCCTGGCTGGGCTGGCCTCGAGGAAGCTGTACCGCCGCCTCCCGCTGGCGCCACCCTGGACCGCTGCCAAACCACACACCATCCCATCCCCCATCCCCCCCTGCCGGATCACTCGTAAATATCTGCCCTTGGCGCGCCCTGCATGCAGACAACTACGGCCTGGGCATCAGCCCGCAGGGCAACGGGGAGCCAGAATACTACTGGCTGGGCAGCAGCCTGTCAAACCCCAAGGACCACCTGGCGCCCGGCTGCTCCCGCACCAGCAGCCCCTCGCCGCTGCCAGCGCAGGTGAGGCAACAGCCAAGCAGGGTGGAGGGATGTGGGGAGAGCCGTGGGAGAGCCTGGCGTGCAAGCAGGGCCCAGCACCTGGCAGTGCATGGTGGTGATTCAGCGCCCGGCTCCCATGTCCGCGCTGCCCGCTGCCTGCTCAATGCAGCTGCCCAATGCTCAATCAACGCATGCATGCAGAGGCCGGTCCAACTTTGTGTTGGGTGTGCAGCCTCACCCCTGCCCACCCACTGTGCACCCTTCTGACCCCTGCCGTCCTGTGCCCTTGCGCCACCCTCTCCCGCTGCCCCCTTATACTATAGACTAACTTTTAGTCACATTTTTGTCCGACTTTTCACTTTTGCTTTTCTTTCTAATGACCCTGCAGGGCTTCCGCACCGCCCAGACGCGGCCCACCATGCAGCGGGTTGTGTTTCGGTCCTCCATGATGGATCCCCCGCTGCCCTCGCTGCTGCGTGGCCCCGCTGCTCCGGCACAGGAGTGAGGCTGCCGGCAGCGATCTACCTGCACCTTGCAGCCCTGCCACCCGGAACAGGAGTGAGGCTGCTGGCTGCACGCGGGCTGCACCTTGCAGCCCTGCCACCCGGCAGAGGAGCGAGGCTGCTGGCTGCGTGCGGGCTGCACCGTGCAGCCCTGCCACCCGGCAGAGGAGCAAGGCTGCTGCCTGCATGCGGGCTGCAGCTCGCAACACTCACGCGCCAAGGAACGAGGCTGCCAGCCGCGTGCCGCCAGCAATGCGCGGTCCCCGCTCCCTGCCAATCCAATGCTTCTGCTGACATTGTTTTAGAGACCGCCACTGTTTACTCATCAAACCTGCAACGTACTTGATGAATCCGTGCTTGATGCCCTCATCCATCCTGCAACGTACTTGCTGTATTCGTGCTTGATGCCCTGCATTTCCCATCCGTTTCATGTCCCGCCCCGCCACCCGCCCACCGTGGAAACCGGACCCTGGCGGCTGTACCACCATTGTAACATTGTGTACTGAGATTCACAGCGGGCCAGCAGAGGCAGCCAAGCCAGCCTGCGCCCGTGCTTCTCAAGGGCAGTTTTCAAGGTCAACAGTTCACCTTGGGGCTGCGGGTGCGGTCACGTTTTACCAATGCTGCATTACAAGACGTGGAGCAGTGCTTGCAAGATTTGAACAAAAGATTGTCAGGGAAGAAATGAGTCAAAAGTGCAGCGGCAGGACGGGTTGGAGGGATTATGCTAGTGAGGGTTCAACAGTGTTGTTGGAAGGGCAATGGATGGCGGGGGATTTGGGGGATGCACCGCTGCTCCTGCTCGATCAGCTGCCTGGGGTGCCTGCTCATTGCCGCAGGCTCCATCCGCTCTCTCTCAAGAAGGGATTGACTGGCTTTTGAGCGTGCATGCTCTATGTGTGTGTGCGCATAAAGGTCCGCTGACCATGCCCATCACACCTTGGTAGCCGCGCTGTTTTCGGCTGCCGTGGCATCTGCCGCGGCCTCGAGCGCCAGCAGCAGCTCTTTGCGGGTGGCCATGGGACCCAGGCGCTGCTGGGAGGCACGCATCCAGGCCCAGCTGAAAGGGAACACGGGCAGAACCTCCTGCAGACAGGGGGAGTGAGGCAGACGGGGTGGTGGGACTGAGGGTGGGGTGGGTGAACAGCCGGTGGCACACAGCGTCGGCATGGCATGTCAGTACAAAGTGAAGTGTGCACAGGCACAAGCTGCCGCTCTCCCAGGGCACAACCAACCCACAAGAAGGGCTCTTTTTGTCGCACTCACCCGCCCGTACATCTCCAAGTGACTGCAGGACGGGGGCAGGCGGGGTGGGTGGGAGGAGACAGGGCCGGGCGGAGTTGAAATGGGGACATCAACGTGTTGATCGGGGGGAATGGGGGGATTGAAGCACCGTCGCCTGTCGCCAGCCCACACCCTCACTCACACTCCCCTCACTCCACGCTGCACACCCACTCAAATGACCACGCACAGGATCGCGGTGCCATCATAAAAGGCCAGGGCGGCGCACACAATGCCGAATATGCCAGTTGCCTGCATGAGTGGAGGCAGTGTGCGGCGTCTGCAAACCAATCGGATGTCGGGGCTTGAGGCAGGTCCGCTGCCTGACCACTTCTAGTATCCCCCAACACACACTCTTGTCCCCCTGCTCCACCTGTATACACAACACACACAGCACACCCTACACGTGACGACGCACTGTCCTACCACCAACAAGCCTGGATATTGAGGGCACGCACCCTGTAGAGGCTGGGATGGGAGGGGCACGCGGCCTCCAGCCACAACAGGCAGGAGATCATGAGCAGCAGCAGGTTGAGGACCAGGTTGGTCCCGAACGTCCCCGTCCACAGAAGGAAGGCCACAAAGCCCCACATGGCGTTCTGCAGCAAGGGACGTGAAGCACGCAGGAAAGAAGGACCGAGGTGGGGGGTCAGCCACGACGTGGGCAGGCGTGAGTGTGGCGGGCAGGTGCATTGCAGTGGGGCCATGTGGCATTGAATGGGGGCATTTGCACCAAGTGGGGCCACCCACTGGGAAGAAGGGTGCACCCTGTCCTCCATCCTAGGGCGTGCAGGATCCCTGCCAGCCCTCCTGCCGCTGTCCTGCTGCCCTCCTGCCTGTCCGGCACCGGTTGGCTTTGCCGAGGACCGCCAGGAAGCTGCACACACGCAGCAGAGGCATACACCATGCCAAACCAGGCCAGCCGTGCACATGATCATGAGCTGCACAAGTGGTGTGCTGCGCCACTCACAGCTGCGGCAGCGCCTGTGGCGGAGGGCTGGAAGACGCCAGCCGCCTCCAGAATGCCAATCAGCCCAGCCCCCAACCAGCTGCGGTTGGCAAGTTTGGTGTGGCGAGGGGCGTGTTGGGCCGAAAGCAGTGTGGGGTGGTCAGCACATGCATGCCACTGTTGGCACCACCCTGAGGGCAGCGGGTGATCAGGCCTGACTGATGCATGCAGCGCTGCCACATGTGAGGAGGCCAGCGGCACACGCATTTGACGCGTGTGCCCAGCAGCGGGTGCCCAGCCACATAAGTTGTGCCCTGCCGCAGGCACGCCAGTGAGTGGGTGTGCTGGCACTCACTAGGCGGAGAAGCAGAGCCAGGTGACGCAGGCGAACGTGTTCTTCCTGCTGTACTCCAGGCACCCGCACACCAGCTGGCCCTGCAGCGGGGGGACCCGCGGCGGCGGCGGCAGGGAGGAGCCGCTGAGCTGGCAGCGGCAGCATTGGTCACCCGGTGGTCATAGCATCATTACAGAAATCCCCCCTCTCCATTTCAGCCTGCATTCCGGCCAGGCCCTCGCTTGAAAGCTGCTCAGGGGTCTGCGCCACATTTCCGTGCGGAAATCGGACAAAAGCTCTTCCGCCCCTCAAAGCAGGTAATCACTGCCGTCTGGGGCGGTTGGGGCCCCCACACGTCTGCTTACCACGCCGCCGAAGAAGAGGGCCATGCAATACATGTAGCCCTTTGCCGCCTCATCTACCAATCCAGTGTACGGCAGCTGCAGCAGGGGCCGGGTTGGCAAGGGGCTTCAGATGCGGGCAGTGCCAGGCCGCTGCAGCAGGTGGGTGTGGTGGCACGTGGCGGTGGCATGTGGCCGATTGGCAGCCGATTGCGGGGCAGCACGCAGCGGCAGCAGTGCGGCCCACTGACCATCTGTAGAGTCAGGGTCAGGCCCAGGCCATACATGCCAAATGCGCCTGCAGGGAATGGAAGTGAGGGATGTGGCCCCTGAGCTCCTGGACGGTGGCCCCAGGCACTCCCACCTGCCCGCCGCCCTGGTTTCCCTCGCCCGTGCGCACCGGGATTTGAGGTGCTGGGAACTATGTGAATGTGAGGATCGTTTTCCGCGAACAGGGTGGAGCGAGCCAGCCGCCTCTCAAGGAGGGCAACACCCTCAGCCTCATCACCCCTGGGGCTGCTGGAGGCCATAGTGCGATTGCAAGTTGCGCAGTCAGCGTGCGAAGACGTGCGGGGTTAGCGCAGAAGGGCAATGCACGTGGAGTTTCGTGCCTGGCACTTCGTGATCACGTCATCATGGACCCCTCTGCTGGACCTGACCCCTTCCCTTGCCCTCATGAGGCCTCACCCTTCCTGTTCTTTTAGGCAGGTCCTGCATGCGGTCCTGCTTCATGCCCCGCATTCACTGTGGTCGCTAACTGGCCAGCCAGCACACGGCTTCCAATGTCCAGTGCACACACTCTGGCTGGTTCACAGCTATTCAGACAGGGCATGTTCGACTGCAACCAGCTGCGCCAGCACCCTCCCGCCGCTGCCGCACCTGCTCCTCCCGGCCCACCCCTCCCCGGCCGCCTGCAACCGTTGCATCATTGCGGCCAGCCAAATCTTCAGCCACGCTGCTGTCGCACGAAGCGTGCGCCACTGACCGCCAATGCCACCGCAAGCTCTTGCTGCTCTGCTGCTGCCGCGCCTCAAATGGTGGCGGTGGTGGTGAGGGCACACGGCGGCAGACCAGGGTTGTTTGCTAGTGCATGAGTGGGCTGCTGGCCGCAGATGCACGGCCATAGCTCCCTAACTTATGTCTTCTCGAGATCAGGGGCGGGATGTGTGCTCACCATTGATGCAATCTACTCTGCTTGCTTGACCAGTGGCCTCTTCAATCCTTCCGTTCCATCCGTGCCACCTGCCGCCTGCCTTCTCCGCACTCTGGCGGCTGTATGATAGGGGTGCCAATTGTATTGAATTGCATGATAACATCGCATCCTGCACAGGCAAAACACAAGCGCCCGAACTGCCCAGCGTTGGAACTGCGATCGATAACAGGCTGGGCAGTAAGAAAGGGACGGCGCCAGCTGGACGGCGGCGGCGCCACTTCGCCACAGGGTCGAGCCCTGGCCTGCTGACCAGTCATCTCAGTTGCTACCGCCAACCGAAGCGGCTCCCCCCTTCAACTTGGCAGGCAGGTCAGTCTCATACATAACGCGATATAACGAGTCTGCTAAATTCCCAAAAATGCTCTCCGCGTTAGATTCGCGCCCATGTAGAGCACAGCACGATAGCCATAGCACCAGAGCGGCTTTGCCATTACTCGATCTGCCATGTTCGCCACCTCCACACGGGCGCCAACTCAGAGGCCTGCTCACGCGCCTGGGGCCGCACGCCATCTTGCAGCAGCCAGGAGGCCGCTGAGCGCGAGGGCGATGGCGACCGCAGGTGAACGCCAGCCCCCTGCTGACCTGCCGCCTGCCCCTGGCTGCGCTGTGGCTGCCGCTGCCGCCGCTCGCGCCGTCCTGTGTGCCACACAGCGCTGTGTGATGCTGGCACCAGCAAGCGTGCCTCCATACCAAGCCATCCGGCACGGCTGTGCTTCTTTGCATGCCACCTGACCAATGCGTGCCAATTCCCCATGCAGAGGCCACCATCAACTTTGACCGTGTGACCGACTCAATCTTTGTCGGCTCCTGCCTCCGGAACGCAGCAGACGCCGAGAAGTGAGTGGTGCCACGGCCTTTTGGCAGGCAAAGAATGCACTGCTGGCCTTGCTGCCTTATCAAGCTGTGCACGTGGTGGCCAGGCGCAGGCGCAGGCGGGCGCTGGCATGGTTGCAAAGAACATGCAGATGTGGCCCTGTCTGACGGCAGCTGTCCCACTTGCCTGCGCTAAGAGAGGCAGGCGCGAGCGCTGGCATGCATGCACTGCACCCCCTGCCCTGCATGCTCGACCTGGCACGGCCGCACCATGCACCATGCACACAGCATGCATTCGCAGCCCAGCCCCGCTGACGCTCACGCTGCGCTGCCCCTCATGCGTACCCTGGACCGTGTGCTGCAGGGCGCAGCAGGCAGGGACGGCCGTCGTGGTCTCTCTCCAGGACGAAACTGACCTGGCCAACCAAAAGATTGACAGCTCTGCTGTGGCGGATGCATGTGAGGCGCAGGGCGTGAAGCACCTTCGCTTCCCCACTAGCGACGCAGGTGAGCCGCGCTGAGCTGGCCAGCGGGTGGGCGGGCGGTGAGGTGGGCGGGCTGGAAGGCATGCATGAGGGCGTGAAGGCGGGCGGGCGGGGAGGTGGGCAGGCACAGGGCGCAGGACATCCTGCTGCGTGTGCTGCTGCCGCACCTGGGAAGCCACAGGAGGCAATGCAGTGCGGAGAAACGGGCTGTGAGCACAAACCAGCAAGCATGCAGCACCAAGCAAAGCTCGTGTCCCGCTGCAGGCTCACACACCTTGCCCACTCTCGCATGCAAGCTGCCAGTGCTTGCTTCGCTACCCTGGCCCCACTCGCCACCCTGCTGCCTCCTCACATTCTAACCCTCCGCCTGCACAATTGTGCTGCCCCCGCCTGCCTGCCTGCCTGCCTGCAGACGAGCAGGAGCTGCGGCAGAAGCTGCCCGCGGCGGTGGCCGCCTTTGGCCGCGAGGTGTCTGCTGCCCAGGCGGCCGGTGGCTCTGCCTACGTGCACTGCAACGGCGGCCGGGGGCGCGCCCCCACAATCGTGACCGCTTTCCTCTACTGGCTGGGCGGGCAGAGCCTGGATGAGGCAGCGGCAACCATGACTGCCGGGCGCAGCTCTCAGCCCAAGCTGGCAACCATTGCTGGGGCCACGGCGGACTTGGTAGGAGCGGAGGTGCAGGGGGCGCTGACGGGAGAGCAGCGGGCGGCCATCAAGGCACAACTGGACAGCCTGGCGTGAGCGGGCAAGCCAGGGCGCCCCTCGCCGGCGTGCAGCCGCTGCCTCCCTCCTCTTCTGTCCTTGCATTCCCCGCCTGCGAGCTCCTGACTCTTTTTGTAGTTTGAAAACCTCCTGCGCACACAAAGCGGCGGGGTTCATGCATGGATCTTCTCCAGATTACAGTGTATCCTGATCATCAGCAACACCCTCATACTTCTGCTTGGTATGGCCTTGACTTTGTTGGGAGGTGAAACACACACAACTGTGGACAGAAACGAATCAGAGACAGACAGTTGATTGGAAGGTGAAACACACACAATTGTGGACAGAAATGCATCAGAGACAGACAGATGAACAGCCGTTCAACCATCACCTTGCACCCAGTCAAATGGGCTGGACTGCTCGTTCAGCCTGGCCAACTGACGAACGGGGAGTCGGGTGGCAGTCCTGGGTGGTAACTTACCGCCCTCAAAGGGCCGCCCGCCAAACATTGCGCAGCCACCAGTGCCCGCCTCACCCTCCTCCCAAGCCCTGCGCAGCTTCCATCCCTGCCAGCCCAGTGGTCACCATCAGAGGATACACAACACTTTCTTTTTAGTTGCCCCTTTTACTTACCCATCCGAGCACAATACCCAGAGCTTTTCAGCTCCGACCCCACCACCACGCATGCGTGGCTTTCCCAGAGTGCATGCACCCGCATTCCTGAGTTTCTTTCTGTTTGTTTCAAAGCCCACAAACATAAGCTTTCCCTTCTCCGTCCCATGAGTCCTGCTGGCTCCGTGGACCCTAAATGTAATTGATTGATTGATGATTGATTGACTGGCAGCGGTCACGGCGCCGGCAGCAGCTCGCGCAGCCGCGGCGGGAGGCGGTCTTCTAAGCCAGCAGGCGCCAGAGGCAAGCATTGTCTGGTGCTGGCGTGTGCTGGCAACGCCCGTTCAAGCTGGGTCGCGGCTCGGCTGCAGAGTCTGGAGCGACTGCCTCAGTTTCCAGGGGATCGCACCGACTTATGAGCACCAGCTTTCAGGGCATCCCTGGATGGGGGCAGCATGCCAGCGGTGACAAAACAGACACACAGGCCCTGCAATCACGATGCAACGCGAGTGCTGTGCATGCTGCGCGGCGGGGATTCAACACCGGATTGTGTGTAGCTAGCTGTGACGTTGAGACCCTCGCAGCCTTCGTCATGCCGCCCCTCGCGATGCCGGCTCTCTGCTGTGCGAGGGTGCCGACGAGCCGGAGTGCCAGGCGCTCTTGCGGGCGCACACTCCACTCCCCTCACAAACCGCTTCGCACTTCGCAAGTCACCAAGGCAACCCCCCTGGTCCCGCGCGGCGAGGGCCCGTCGCCCGTTGGCGGCGGCAGCGGCAGCGGGAGCAGCGGCGGCGGTAGCAGCGGCAGCAGCGGGAACAGCGGCGGTGGGAGTAGCGGCGGCGACTCGGGCAGCGGCGGCAATGGCGGCGATGGCTTCGTATCTGCCTACTTTAAATTGGTAAGACCTGGGGTGGGAGGCGCCTGCCAGCTTGCGGGGCGACCAGGCGGGCTCAGAGGGGGGGATGCTGCCTGGAAAGGAGGGCCTGCAGAGTAAAAGTTTTCGGCAAGGACTTGAGTGAGGTGGTGGCCACTGCTTGGGTTGTCCACTGCTTGGGTTTTGGGGTTGGGTGGTGGTGGAGGAGAGGGAGGAAGGAGACTGCGGAAAGGGGGTGCCACCGTTGGGGACGCACTGTGCGCCCTCAAGCCCGCTGAACCGCTGCGCAGCATGCTGGCCACGCACAGCCCATAGCAGTGTGGTCTTCTGGAACCGCCAACTCACCCCACTCGCGTCCTCCGCTCCTCCCTCACTGCTGCAGTTTTCCCACTGGAAAACCGCCGCCGCCGCCGCCTCCGCCGCGTTCGTAGGGGCGTGCACCATTGCAGCTGCCCTGGCCGTCTTTGTGAACCTCACGCACTCTACCTGGAGCAGTCGCAACGATCAGATGCGGATCCAGAAGGAGCGTGCTGCTGTTAAGGTGAAGGTGCTGAACAATCTGGAGAAGGATGTGCAGAAGCTGACCAACGATGTGCAGAAGCTGACCGACGATGTGCAGAAGCTGACCGAGGATGTGGTTGACCTGAAGTCCAGCGTGAACCAGATGTTCATTGCCCAGCTGGTCTACTCTACGGCTCTGTCTGCCGTGATCTACTTTAAGAAATGATTGCATAAATGCTGCCCAATCGGGGCAATACCGTGCCACAAAGCGCCGGCACACCCCTCTGCCTGCCCCATTTCCCCTCTCAATTTATGCCTTTGCACTGCGCATCCCTCACCTGTCCATCATCACCCACCCACCGACCGATACTCTGTCCATACCCCTGTCCATTCCCACCACAACTCGTCCTTTCTGCCCCCCAACGGCCCTGCTCCTGGCCATGTGAGTACAGCCCCCCTCAGCCCCATCAGTACGCAGCTCACCGGGCCCCCCTTCCTCATTGCTGTGGCGGCACAGATGCTCACCAAGGAGCTGCGCTGCTATGTAGAGTGGCTTCACGGGAAGCCAGAACCTGCAAAAAAAAAAAAAACTGCTTTGCCATGCGGCAGTCATGCATTCTCAGGATGTGTCCCACCCAGCAGCCTCGCTGGCGCAGCAGTTGCATCTCAATGCTGGGCTGCGCACAGGTGGCCATGAGCACTGCGTTTGGGATGTGCCGGGGCGGCTCGCTGCCAGCGGGTGGCGCCGCGTGCTGTTGCTGCTGCTGGGACACAAGCCGGCAGCAGCGGCTTGAGAGGGACCAATTGCCTAGGGGTGAAATGGATCCGGGAGAAAACGGCAAGGGGGTGAGTCGAGGACTGCGGTGCAGATGAGCAGGCGCCCAGCAGCACCATGTGCTTCTGCTTCTGCTTCTGCTGCTGCTCCATCTGCTGCTGTGGTCGACCCAGCACGGCAGCAGGCACCATGTTCAGGGGCACAGCCCCCATCTTCTGCACCTGCGCCTGTGTGAGAATCATCTCTCTTACCAGCGGTATGCCCCCCGGGGCCACACCCCCGCCAGGCATGCGCATGCCGCGTGCACCGCCCATGGCGCCGCCGCCCGCTGCGAGCGCGCCGCCACTGTACTGCCCGTGCTGCCCCCCGCCCTGCGGCCCGCTGTACTGCCAGAGGCAAGCATTGTCTGGTGCTGGCGTGTGCTGGCAACGCCCGTCCAAGCTGGGTCGCGGCTCGGCGGCGGTGCAGAGTCTTGGGCAACTGCCTCAGTTCCAGGGTATCGCGCCGGCCGATGCGCGCCAGCTTTGTGGGCATCCTTGGATGGGGGGCAGCATGCCAGCGGCGACAGAACAGGACACACAGGCCCTGCAATCACGATGCAACGCGAGCGCCGTGCGTGCTGCCGCGGCGGGATTCAATACCGGATTGTGCGAAGCTAGCTGCGACGTTGAGACCCCCCGCAGCCTTCGGCATGGCGCCCCTCTCGATGCAGGCTCTCTGCTGTGCGATATTGAGGGTGCCGGCGTGCCAGATTGCCAGGCGCTCTTGCGGGCGCTCCCACGGCACACTCCACTCCCCTCGCGAACTGCCTCGCACTTCGCATGCCACCAAGGCAACCAGCGACAGCCTGGTCCCGTGCGGCGAGGGCCCGCTGCCGCCAACGGGCGGCGGCGGCGGCAGCGGCGGCAGCGGGAACAGCGGCGGTGGGAGCAGCGGCGGCGACTCGGGCAGCGGCGCCAATGGCGGTGATGGCTTCGTAGCTGCTTACTTCAATTTGGTGAGACCTGGGGTGGGAGGCGCCTGCCAGCTTGCGGGGCGACCAGACGGGCACAGAGGGGGGGATGCTGCCTGGAAAGGAGGGCCTGCAGAGTAAAGTTTTGGGCAAGGACTTGAGTGAGGTGGTGGCAAAGTCCACTGTTTGGGTTTTGGGGCTGGGTGGAGAACGAGGGGGAGAGCAAGCTCTCGTTGAATAGGAGGGGCAGGAAGGAGAGTTCGAAAAGGGGGCGCCACCGTTGGGGACACACTGCAGGGTGCGCCCTTACGCCTGCTGGTACCGCTGCTGGCTGCCCCACACAGCCCATATCCAGTGTGGTCCCGGCAGCTGAAGGCTGAGCGCACGCCTGCGTGCATTGTGCTGGCAACGCTGCCGCCGCGGCGCACACTGGTTGCCTCTGGATCCGCCGACTCACCCCACTCGCCTCCTTGGCTCCTCCCACCCCTTGCTGCAGTTCACCCACTGGAAAACCGCCATACCGACCACGGCAGCGATGTTTACAGTGGCGGTCGCCTTGGGAGCTGCTCTTGCCTACATTGTGTGCGGTGCTGCCATTCTAGCGGACAACGTGAGCACCCACTGGACTAAACTTGAGGCTTGCAAGGAGCACCGCGCTGCCAAGGCAGCGGCGCAGCAGGAGCTGTGCAACGACGTGGAGCAGCTGCAGAAGGACGTGAGGAAGCTGACCGAGGATGTGGGTGAGCTGAAGTCCAGCGTGAACAAGGGGTTCATTGCCCAGCTGGTCTACTCTACGGCTCTGTCTGCCGTAGTCATCTACTCCAACAAGAAGTGACTGCATAAATGCTGCCAAATCGGGGCAATACCGTGCCACAAAGCGCCGGCACACCCCTCTGCCTGCCCCAAATTTTCCTTTCAATTCATGCCTTTGCACTGCCCATCCCACACCTGTCCATCATCACCCACCCACCCATCATGCCCTGTCCATCCTCACCCTATTCCCACCACACCTCGTCCTTTCTGCCCCCCAACGGCCCTGCTCCTGGCCATGTGAGTACCGCCCCCCTCAGCCCCATCAAGCACGCAGCCCACCGCCCCCCTTCCTCACTGCTGTGGCGGCACAGATGCTCACCAAGGAGCCGCGCTGCTCTGTAGACTGGCTTCACGGGAAGCCAGCACCTGCCTGCCTGCCTGCCCAACCTGTAATAACATCCCCCCATCCTGACCTGGAGCAGAGCAGGCACCCTGTGCAGTGTTACAGGGTGTGAGAGAGTGTGGGGTGGGGGCAACGATTGTGCAGCGACAAAAGGTAGTGGCGGTGGCAGGGTTGCGGTGGGATGTGTCATTGTAGCTGCGGCAGCATGAGAAGGCAGGGAGGTTAGCAGAGAGCCAGAGGAGAGCCAGAGGAGAGAAAGGGCGAGCAAGCGGGGACAGGGGGACAGGAAACGGAGGGGTGCGAGGGCAGACAGAGAGCGTTTCCACCCGTGTGTGTGATGAAGGGGCAAATGCGTGTATTGGGGCGGCCGGCACAGGGGGAACAACAGGCCCCACTGAGCAGCAGGGGCCGGCTGGCGTAGGGCCTATCGTGGGGCATGCAGGCTGGGCAGCGCTGTTGCCGCAGTCTCAGGCCAGAGGCTCAGCCCCTGCACGGCGTGCCTGCTGTGGTTACCGCAGCTTCCTCACTGCCGCCGTCAGCGCGTACTTGCAGCTGCCGCCGCCAGCTCAGCACAGCAGCGCCAGCTCAGCACAGCACAGCCGCGCCAGCACAGCACAGCAGCGCCAGCTCAGCAGCCGGCTCAGTAGTCGTCATCAGACTCCTCCTCCGACTCCTCGGCGTACCGGGAAGAGTAGCGGGAGGGGGCGGCTGCGGCGGGGC
>JTEE01000330.1:126268-160381 GCA_002896455.3 Chlorella sp. ArM0029B | reverse complement strand
GCCCCTGCCCCTGCCCCTGCCCTTGCTCCCCCTCAGATTGCTGACCTGTCGTTTGTGCTGACAGAGGGCGAGGTGGAGAGCGGCATCACCATGCTGTGCATGTCCCGCCCTGTTAGCGATGTTGTGCGCATTGAGACCCAGGTGGGTGTGCTGGGTGGGCAGTGGGATCAGGGCAGGCCCATGTGACCAGTTCTTTGCCCCCATCCACGACATTACGAAGTGCACATGTGCCACCACAGCACACTGGCGTGCCCTTTGGTGCCCCATCCCAGCGCTTCCCTCGACACCCTCCCCTGCGCCTCGCTGCTTCCCTTCCCTGCCTGCCCCTGCTCCCATCGCTCACTCACTCGCTCGCTCCTCCCCTCCCCCTCTGCCTCCCTGCCACCTCGTGTCCCGCAGAGCGACTGGGGCTACAACCTTGGCAGCAACAACTGGCGCGGCCCCAGCGGCCACATCCTCGGCAAGAAGATTGACCCGCTGATGGGAACCAACTGGTGAGTGAGCTGGCGCCTCGTCACTCACCCCGCCACCTGGCAAACCTCAGCCCTGCCTGGCTTGCTTGCTGGCGCAAGCCGCGGGCCGGGCCTCCCATGTGTCTGTATGCTGGCAGGGAGGCCCTGGCCACTGCAGTTGTATGCATCATCAACACGTCCCACGCTTTGTGCACGTGCTGTGCATGCTGTGGTCCTGCTCCCCCTTGCTGACCTGGCCCTGCCCGCTGCGTGGCCCCACTACCTGCCTGCAGGGAATCGAAGAAGGGGCAGGCAGAGGCGGGAGAGGAGAGGGAGGCGTGAGGCGGCAGATAGCTACCCGGGGCAGTGCTGATCTTTCGTAGTGGAACAAGCACCTGCCTCGCGGCCCCACCGCCACCCCTTGTATACTACTCAGCAGCAACAGTAACAAACAGCAGCCATTTCAGAGTCCTTTTTCCACGCACCCCACCCCCTGCCCAGCGGCCCGTGCCCCACCCCTCCCCGCCATTTCATGCGCGGGCGCTGCGGCCTCGGCGCACCAAAATCGTGTCATCTTTATCTGATCAGACTGAAATTGTGGCACACCGCTCCAGACAATAATATGTAAGCTTTGCAGCCTAAGTGCCGACAGCACAGCTCCTTGCGACAGCTGTCACAACCGGGACAGGTTAACAGTCGGGATGAAAGCTCGGGGGAAGTGGTACAGGGGTCGGGGAGCGCACAACAAAAGCGGGCGGGGGCACACTGGCAGAAGGAAGAGTGGCATCCAACAAAAGGGCGCACAAGCCGGATACAAGCGAGACACCGGGTGGCGTGAGGGGGCCAGGCTAGGGTGAGATGAGGGCTAAGAAGAGGGAACAACGGAGAGGGAACAACAGAGGGGGCCCGGCCAGGGTGAGATGAGGGGACAACGGAGAGAAATATTGAGGGCACAAAAAGGCGGGCGGTGCGTTGAGAAGCGTTGGGTACAGAGGGGTGCTGCCCCGCGGGAAGGACACAAAAAGAGGGTGGGCAGTGCGGCGCGGCGCTGCAGCGGCAGACGGTGCGGCATCAGGCGTTTGGGGGTGGGCTATAGATTTGCAGTGTCCGGGTCAGGGTGGTGAGGGTGCGGATTGAGCGCGTGAGGAAGGGCACAGGGCAGGGCATGTCGGTGAGAATGCAGGCAGGCAGACAAATGAGGACGAAATACAGAGGGGTGGCACAAGAGGGGTCGCCTGGGCCTTGGGGCGTTGGGCATGCTGCCTCTCAAGCGAAGAGCGCGCTGCCCAGAAGGGGGGCGGGCACCGAGGGCCGGGAAAGAAGAACGGTTCGGGGCGGAATCAGATGGCAAGAGTGCGAATGAGATCTTCCGGTGGCAGGTAAGAGGCGCCTTGGGCAGCCTGGGTTGCATGCAGCCCCAGACAGGCTGTGGCCAGCCGGGGAGCAGGCGCCAGGCTGTCACCTGAGCTGGCGGCCTGGCAGGGTGCCGTTGAAGAAGGAGCCTTCTGAGAAGACATTTCAGCTAGTAGCTGCCATGTGGGGGACACAGGCGTTGAGCCTGGCAAACAAGGAGGCTACATCTAGATAGCGGCGTCCTGTGCCCTCTAGCTGGCGTCAGCTGCAAGCGGCCAGGCTGCCGCCAACCCCGGACGCCCAGTGGCCAGTCCAGCCCGGCAGCACCTTGGAAGTGCCTTGCCCTGGACAGGGGGTGGCTGCGCCCTCTGCCTGCTTCATTTGCAGTCCTAGCTGGCGTCGTGCAAGTGCCCTGGCTGCTGCTGCTGCGCCGCCGCCGCCTTCTTCTTGCGTGCAAAGGGCAGGATGTAGTTGGACCACTCGGGCGGCATGCTGTCGGGGCTCACAGAGGTGCCCAGAGCGTTGGACAGCAGGAACTGCGGGCAGGGTGGGCAGTGGGGCAGGAGGTGTTGTGGGGGTAAGGAGGGGCGAAGCATGTGCCTTATGCACTGTAGGTACAGCAGGGAGAGAGTGGGCAGGGTTGGAGAGTGGGGCGGGATGTTGGTGAGGAGGGGCAAGGGTGTGCGTGCACAATGGGAACTGCAAAAAGGGCCAGGGAGGGCCAGGGAGGATGTGGTGGCAGATTGGGTGGGTGTGTGTGTGGCAGGGATGCGCCCCTGCAAAGGCAATGCAACTGCTGTGCTGTGCGCAGACCGCAATTGCATCAGCACATCGCAGCGCAGCCTAGCACCCAGCCCAGCATAACACAGCACAGCAGCTGGGCCGGAGGCCCACCGGAGGCGGGGCGGGCGACATTGCATCAGCTCAGCAGTAGTTCGACAGCCGCGCCGCGAACGGAGGGAGCGAGCCGATGAGGGGTGGGACAGGAATTCGAGAGGTGTGCCACCGGGCGCTGGGTAAAAGCAAGCTGAGCTGAGGTTTGCAAGCAAGTGATGCAGCTGTCGCTGACGCTGGCAAGCTGTGGCTGTGAGACGGGGCAGACATGCGCGGGGTAAGGAGAAGAGGGCAGCACAGCAGTAGTTCGACAGCCGTGCCGCGGACGGAGGGAGCGAGCCGATAAGGGGTAGGATAGGAGTTCGAGAGGTGCACAGCACAGCAGGCACAGCAGGCACAGCGCACCTCCATCTCGTGTGGGCTGGGCTCCTTGGGCTGCTGCCTCAGCTTCCACCTCAGCTGCTCCAGGCTTTTGTCTCCCTTGCGGCCGTTGCACGAGGTGCAGCAGGCCACAAGGTTCTCCCACGTGTTGCCGCCACCCTTGGACTGCAGCGGGGTGTGGCGAGGTTGTTAGCAGAATACACCACTCTAAAACTTGCTTTCCCACAATGCTGGGAGGATGCATTTGCGGCACACTGTTATGCTGCTGCGGCGGCTGGTAATGAAAGAATGGATGAATGGGGTGCAGAAGGGAGGCAGCGAGGGAGGCGGCGAGGCCGGGGAAGGGGGAGGGCCCAGGATGGGGCGGAGGCCACAGTGCCGCAGGTGGTGGGCTGGCAGGCGGGAACAGGCAGTGGGGGGGCAGCAGTAGTTTTGACAGCCCCGCCGGGGACAGAGGGAGCGAGCCGGCCGAGGGGGTGAGACAGAGATTCAAGTCACGGGGTGTGCCACCGTGAGCTGGGCAAAGGCAAGCTGAGGTTTGCAAGCAAGGGATGCAGCTGTCGCGGGCGCTGGCAAGCTGTGGCCGGCAGGAGGGCCACGTCGCAGCACACAGGCCTGGGCAAGCTTGACATCCCCCAAGCTGCTGCATTGCACACATGGCATGCCAGGAGCGCCCTGCCGGCCGGCAGCATGGGGACCACGGCAGGCAGGAAGGGCCTGCTGCCCTCCAGGAGGAATACAGCCGAAACGCCGGTGCGACCCAAGCATGCCCTTCCTGCCAGCCCAGGCGAAACGCCGGTGCCAGGGAGGTTGCACCGTATTTTGCATCCTGCCCTGTTTTCGTACCTGCGCCGTGACGTGGTCGATGGTCAGGTTGCGAGCGGCGCCGCAATACTGGCAGCTGCAGGGGGTGGGGGACAGAGAGGAGCACAGGGGAGAGGGTGGTGAGGGGAGGAGGAGCCACAGCAGGCAGCAGGGGAACCACAGCAGGCGAAGGTCGGGCAGCAGGATGCCGCATTCACTTGCGCCTCCCATGACCACCTTCAACATCACAACTGAAATCAACAGCAACAACAACATGTGTGGCGCGCGCCACTTCCTAGGTAGGCACGGTGCATGCATGGTGAAAAGGGCGTCCAGCGCTGCCCGCACATGGCCCCGTGCATACCTGTATTGGTCGCGCAGCATGATGTTCGAGCGGTTGAGGGCGACACGAATGGGCTTGCTGTGGGAGGGGCGGTGCCGGCGCACGCGCAGCACAGCGGGCAGGAAGTACCTGCAGCAGCGGCGGGGCGGAGCAAGGGGGCATGGCCTTGTGAGAGGGGCCCGGTGACACTGTCACTGCCTGTGACAGCGTGGTAATGGCTGCCGCATAGACGGCGGGCAGGCTGGCCAGTCGCAGTTTGCAGCAGTCCAACTAGAAGTGCAGTGGGTGTTGCCAAGCAGCCGTGATGCAGCCGCGTGGGACAGCAGGCGGCAGCGGTGCAGCTTGCGGCTGCTATCGCGGCGCGCCTCCAACACTCACTCCTCCGAGCTGCTGTGCTGTGCTGTGCTGTGCTGTGCTGTGCTGCGCACGCTTGCCACCCACATAAAAGTGTGCCCTGTCAGCACTCCGTGCACACCTGGGCCACTACACACAGGCCTGGACCATGGAAACCCGCACAAGAGACATGCAGATCGCTCCAGCGGCGAGCTGCGCACGCTGGCATCGCCACAGCGTTTCGCGGGCACATGCAGACACGCAGAGGCAGGCCACTCACTCTAGCTGTGTGCTGCGCACGCTGGCGTCCTCGTAGTACTGCAGGGCAGGCAGGGCAGGGCAGGGAAAAATTGTGTTAGAAGGCAGGCAGGCAGGGCAGGGAAGGCCTCAAGTTTCGTTGGAGGGCAGGTAGGCAGGGCAGGGAAAACTTTCGTTGGAGGGCAGCCAGGCAGGGCAGGAAAGGCATCGAGTTTCGTTGAAGGGCAGGCAGGGCAGGGCAGGAAAGGCCTCAGGTTTCGTGAAAGAGCCTGCTGGCGGAGGGTCAGTGGGGTGGCTGGCCGTCCCCCTCCCGTGTGCCCTTGCAGCAAACAAAAGGCGTCCGACCAGCCCAGTCCGCCCAAGAGGAGGGGCTAGCAAGCAGAGATCCGAGTGGAGCAGCGGGATGCCGAGTTGAAGATCAGAGAGGTTGCTGGGTGAGATGCTGAGTTGGTCAGTAGAAGGCCAAAGCTGGGTGGGACATGTGCAAGAACGAGTATCTCCTGTCTCATGAGACCATCGCTTGGCTCGCCCTGGACATTGAATGTAACAAACAAGCAAACAAACAAGGCACAGGCACTTGCGCCGAGGGAGGCACGTCACATGCGTGCGCTGGGCGCGCTACGCGGCCAGGGGCCCATGCGCACCTCGAGCACCTCGGCCTTTTCCATCAGATCCAAACAGATGGCCCTGCAGGGAGGGGCACCAGGCAGGGGCTTCCGTAAGAAAGGGCAGGTGATAGCCATGTGTGCTGACATCACTGCGGGCGCTCGACTTCCAGGTCCCACAGATGCCCCTGCAGGGAGGGGCTTTGGAAGCGGTTTTGTAAGAAATCAAATCGTGCTCTCTCATGGATTCATGACGGCGGCAAGGAGCCAGAGCACGAGAGCTGGTACAGTGAGGCAAGCCAGCGGCCGCGAGGGGACTGCCAGCCCAGCCGCACAGGCAGCGGCACCGCTGCATGGCCGGATGAGCATTGGGAGCAGATGCAAGGCTGCTCCCAGCGTGCGTGTGTGACTCACCGCTGCCAGTTGGCCACTCCCACTGGCCGGTATGTGGCGTCCAAGAGCAGGGCACGGTAGCGGCTAAGCATGCGCAGGTGCGAGTGCTCCTGCTGCTGCTGCAGGGGCCAGTGCGGTGGGGCGGGGCGGGTGGGATGGGCAGGTCCCATGGGAGTGCGAACTGTGAGCCTAGGGGGCAGCGTCTGTAGGCAGGAGCAAGGCGCTGCAGGGTGTGCGACTGAACGCTGGCGAGGCTGAGGAGGGGCTCACCTGCTGCTCTGCTGCTGCTTCCGCTGGCGCCTGCGCCGCCGCCGCCTGCGCCGCCGCCGTGGTGCTCACATTTGGGCTGAGGCGCCTGGCCCCCTTGGGCACCCGGCTGCAGGCGAATGGGCGTCGGGCACAGCCGGGGCTTGTAAAGGCAAAGGCTTTGTTTGTTTGGATCGTTTGTTTGTGGGCTTGAAGGGTTTGCCTGCCCAGGGCTCGGCTGGCCCTCCTGCGCTCCCACCCCCGTCTCACCTGCGGGCCACGCGTGGACGAGGCGCTGGCTCGCCTGCTGCACTGGCAGTGGTGAAGATTTCCCTGCTCAGCACCCTCATGGTGCGCAAGAGCATTCAACGTCCAGTTGGGGGTCGGAATTTGAACCCAGGTAAACTTGATCGCCCCAGCAGCTGCTTTCAGGTCGGGCGACTGTGCGCCGCGCCAGCGCAAGTAGAGGTAGACCGTCAGCGGGCTAGGCGCAGCTGCAGCAGCCTGAGAACCGGGGCTTTACAAAGTCCTTAACAGCCCGCGATAGCAAGGGGACGCCGAAACGATCGTCGCCTGCGTCGCTCAGATCCCATGCCCTTGCGTTGCCACCAAACCGTGCTGCGCCCCCACCAAAGCTACCCATCATTCCCTAGTAAGCTTTGCAGCCTACTCTTGCTACACCAGCACCCCCATGTCGCGACCAAAGGCACAACAGCGCACTGGGCAGCTCGCTGTGGTGATCAAGGGCCGCGAAAAGGCTGTGCCATGGTGTTGCAATCGCGAGACACAAGGGGGGGGCGGCGCCTCCCTGGCTGTCTGCCTGCTGCACGGCGCCAGCGGCGACCTCGCCAGCGGCAACCTCCCCGCCCTGGCGGCAGCTGTCGCAGCCGCCGGCTTCCCCTGCCTGCGATTGACCACACGTGGCAGCAACCTGGAGCATCGGGTGGCCGTAGTCCAGGTGGGCAAGCCGCACACATGCAGCCTGCGTGCCTTTGTGAGCGGAGCCCGCCTTGCTGGCGGTGATCCCCACCCTCTACAGTGCCCAACCCTCTCCCTCGCCCCCCTGATTGCCGTGCAGGCTGCCCTGGCCCAGGCCTCCAGCCTGCCTGAGCTCGCCTCTGCTCGCGCCTTTGTGCTGGCAGGCCATTCCATGGGGGCGCGCGTCGCCTGCACGCTCGCCGCCCAGTCAGCCCAGCAGCGGCAGCAGCAGGGCGAGGAGCAGCAGGGGCAGCAGCAGCAAGATGCTGCGGCGCTTCTGCCCCCCATCCTGGCCTGCATGCTCTTCTCCTATCCCCTACACCCGCCGGGCAAGCCAGAGCAGCTGCGTGATGCGCTGCTTAGGCAGCTACCCGTCCCCGCCCTCTTGGTACGCGGCACCCGAGACCCGTTCAGCCAGCAGGCGCTGTGGGATGCCACGCTGGCAAGCATGCTGAGCCCACGCTGGGAGCAGCACAGCGTGCAGGACGGGGACCATGGTCTTCGCATCTCAGGCAGGGAAGGGGCAAGCGCAAGCGAGGCAGCGCTGCACGATGTGTGTGCTGCCGCTCAGCGCTTTCTGCGACAAGTGGCAGCGGAGGCGCCACCGTCGGGGCAGGAGGCGGGGCACGCGGCGGTGGCGGCAGCGGCTGCTGTGGGCACCAGCCCAAGGCAGCCTGGGCAGTCCGAGGCAGCTGCAAAGAAGCGGAAGCATCCGGCAGCAACGGCAGCAAAGAAGCAGCCGGCAGCAGGGGCGGCAAAGAAGAGAAGACAGCCGGCAGCATCATCATCATCATCAGCAGCAGCAGCAGCAGCAGCAGCCAAGGAGCCTGGGGAGGGTGTGGCAGCAGCAAGCAGCACCGGGCGGCAGCGGCGCAAGGCGGATTGAATGAGCAGCCCCGCCCCTGCTGCTGCTCGGGATACTCGCATGTCACTCTGTTCAGATTGCTTCCTCCTTGTGCCTCCCAACCCTGCCATGATGCCCTCCTGCAAACCTGCATGTGCAACGGTGGCAGAGGGGCTAAGCCCACTGCCTGGCAGCGGGGGGCACTCGAGCGCAGGCAGTGGGGCGGTGACGGTGCAGTGGCTGATAGGCAATATCCTTGTTATTGATTTGAAAGGGGACCGCACCGTCTGCAAGTTTCGGGGCTGTCGACGATGCTCAGTTGGGAGGGCAGGTCATGCCCAGGATCTCTTCCTACCTAGTTGTTCGGGTGTCCCGGGGAAGGGCCTGCCGGTCGAGCGTGCCCTGACCACAAGGCACCGGTTCTCCCTCATGCCAGCTGCTGTTAGCAGGCCGCCACCCCTTCTGTCCCTCGCCACGCTGGCTGACACGCCACACCCCCGAGGCCATGCCCTTCCCCGCTCGTTGACGCTGCACAGATTTACATAATAAACACATAATAATAAAAGCTGGCGCTGCGGAGTCCTGCCATCAAACATTGGGGAGTGGGGATGGTGGGAACAAAAAGAAGTACAAGACCTACTCGGCGGAAGTGGCACGGCTGGCAAGTTTACTGGCTGCTCATAATCTGATCAAATCTGATGTCTGGCTGCTCATAATCTGATCAATTATGATGTCTGTCAACAGCACCGCAGCGCCCCTGCTACCAATGGTGGTTTCATGAAGGCATCGCATGGCAGCAATGCTTGCGTGGCACAGGGGCTACAGGCGCCCCCCGCCTGTTGCGGGTTCCCAACCCAGCCTGTTGCGCATGCGTTCCTGCTGGGCCGCATGACGGCCACGCTGTGTGCGACCCGGCACCTGCCAGTGCCCCCAGCAGGCCAGGCCAGGCCAGGTCTCAAAACAGAAGCATGGCTGCCAGGTGGGTGGCAGCCAGGATGAGCAGAAGGTTCGCAGTGTGGGACGCAGCGCCAGAAGAGGTGCCTGACCCGCCGGCACTCAAGCCACACACCCGGAGCACTTCATCGCTGCAACCAGGAGGGGTGGGTGGGGACACAGGCAGGTCGGCCGCCCTGTCAGCGCGGGAGTGGAATGTGGTGCAGGCACAGAAGAAGCCCAAGGGAAGCCTTGAAGCTGGACGCAAGTTTCAGGGCGGGTTTAGCACGGTGGTTCTGGGCGGAGTGCAGTGGGGGCTGCCTCGCTGCCGTGATTTACGGCTGCCTACCCGCCTGCCCAGCCTCCCAACAGCCCTGACGCTGCACAAGCAGAGGCAGGCTGGTCCACCCTTGCCTGCCCGCCTGCCTGCCTGCCCGCCTGCCTGCCTGCCCGTCTGCCCGTCTGCCTGCCCGTCTGCCTGCCTGCCTGCCTGCCTGCCTGCCTGCCTGTTTGCCTGCCTGCCTAGCACACCAGCAGTTGCAAAGCAGCACTTCCTCCTCACTGATGCAGCAGGCATGCCCTTGAATCTCACTGTTAAAGAAGGCGTGGCCACACCTTCCCCGCGCCCCCCCGGGGGCTTCGCACACCGAACCAGCACTTAGTTTGTTCACCAGCCCAGTGACTGACCATTTACCCTTGAACCTGTGGGCCCTCAGCCATCAAACGCATCAGCCAGAGTCCCCTCAGCGCACTCACACATCTACATCTAGAGTCTCGTAATAGTTCTTGGTCAGCTCCAAGCAACGGCCATCGCTGAGCATGCCTGCAGCAGAGCGGGCAGCTGAGGTTCAGGCTGAGGCCGCTGTGGGCCGTTGTGTGCAATCGCAGTGCTTGCCCGTGGGGTGCAGCACATGTGCTTCTCTGTTCTCTCACACACACTAGCGTGGCTGCCAGTTGTGCTAGGAGTGGCAAACAAGTGATTGCGCATGGGGCGCAGCGCAGCAACACACGTGCTCCTTGCTGGTGGAAGTGTGTCGAGAGGGCAGGCCACAACTGCATCAGCCCCCGGGGGTGGCCCCTCAGTCTTGCCTGTGGCCGCGATTGCAGACTTGCACTTTTCGGGGCAGAACTTGAGCTCCAAGTCGACGTCCATGCAGTCGACAAATGCAGAATTCGAGGAGTCCACGCACTGGTCCGTTGTAGGGTTGAAGCACATTTGGAGCCACGTGTCACTGCGGGGAGAGCAAGGGGCACCCAGCGGGGGCGGGGGAGGGAGGCGAGGAGACACGTCGGAGGCGACAGCGTGTGTAGAGGGACGGTCGGGCGGGCGTCAGGCGGGAGGAGAAAGCCAGTGGTGCGGCAGGTTGCGCGCATGCTGGCAAGTAGAGGCACTGATGCTGAGGGCAAGAGGCACAGTAGGCAGGCTGCAGGCACCGGACAGGTGCACGCACGGCAGGTGGCACCCCTCATGCATCCCTGCTGTGCACCCTCCCTCTCGGACCTTGCAGCAACTCCATTCCGGGGCCAACCCACACAACTCGTACCCGCTAGCCCGCCCTGTGGGACCTCGCTCTCGTCTGACCTTGACCATTGCAACCTCAACCCCCTTGGACGCCATCCCGGCCCCAGCCTCCCCCGCACACCTAGCCCACGCAGCGCCACGGCTTACTATTCAGACATTGAGGGACCGTCCTTGACATGCTGTTCGCACGCAGGGCCTCGCGCCTTGATTGCATCCAACGAAGCCTTGCAAGTGGCACTGCACGAGCTGCCCAGGCAATCGAGCGCGAGGCGGATGGTATCCAGGTCGCCGCAGGGGTCGGAGTCGCTCTGGGAGAGAGCGGCGCCCGTTGCTGCCGCAAGGAGGAGGAGGAGGGCCAAAGGTGACATGGCTGCCTTGGGTTGAAGGGATAGCGGGAGGACTTGTGCTGGGTGGGTGCCTGCAGCAATGGCGGAGAAAGTGCGTGGCGGCGAGAAAGTGCGTGGCGGCGAGGGCTCCGCCGGCAGGCAGTCGGGGCAGGGTGGGGTTGAGAAGATGGGGGTATACCGTGGGCAATCGCGGCGCGCTGGCGCCGGACAGCTCAGGCGGGTGCCTGCGGAGGTGTGGCAGAGTTAGGAGGCTGGGGGTATCCCGTGCATGTGTCGCCGGTGCGCCGCCGGCGGCGAGCGGGCCGGCCGGTGGTAGCTTGCACGAGCCCCAGACACCGCCCCAACCCTTGCTGTTACCTGCTTTCGACACGCCCGTGTAGGGAGCTGCCCCAGCAAGCCGGCCCGCAAGCAGGCAAGAAACTTCCGGACACCGCGTCACGACACCAGCACCTGCCGGTCACTTGCGACTAGCATACATATGCCCCGCACCTACCTGGGAGATGGATTGATTGTGATGATGCGTGTGTGTGTGTGCTTCAATCCGAAAGGGGGGGGGGAGTCTGCCGGGCGAGGACGAGAAAGAGACGTGGCCTGCCATGTGGCATGTTTCTCGTGACGCGCCACCCGCTGCGGCATGCTTGGAAGGCAATTTCTTGGTGAAGACATCAGTACAGAGCTGCAGAACGGGGGGTGATGCCCTGGGTGTAGGGGTGAAAGCGGCGGTATCCCAGCCAGGCAGCGCCGCCGCCAGCAGCTGCCCCCGTCAGGCCTTGCACAGCTGTTGATGTCAACAGAACTAGTCCGGCCCCATCGACGCTTCCCAGCCATGTGAACAGCTGTCGACAATGTAACACAACCACAAAGGTGGCCAAGTGCACTGCCTAAATGGACTGCTCATCAGCCTGTTGCTAATGTCATTGTACCCGGCGGACACGTGTGTGCGCCCCTTCCTTGGCAGCCAACAGCCTGCCCACACAAGCCCTTGCTCGCAAGGTCTAAGCCTATCTATGGTGAGCACACACCCCACAGCACCCCTGGCAGGGTCGCCCACCTTTTCAGCGCCCATTCAACTGCGTCCCACTGCTCGTCTGCTCGGGACTGCCTCTCTGCAGGTTCGGCAGTTGCCGGCCTATTCCTTCACGTTCCTGTTCAGCAGTTCACGGGTTTCATGGTTTCACAGTCAGGTTCACAGATTGCACAGTCAGGTTTCGAAGGTTTCATGCTCACGAGTCGACTTCTAAAGAGCTGAGGAAATGGGGAGATGCATCGGCGAGGGGCACAGCACACACAGCGGCCGCCGGCCAGTGACCAGCTGTGTCCTGACGCTGGCACACCTTGTTTGGATGTCTGTAGGCCAACACCAGCACCAGTATGGGAGAGCTTGCATCATGAGCAGGATCATGCAAAGGTTGCCACGAACTTGGCAAACCACGCCGTCCATGTATCTATACACACCACCTGGGCCGCCGCTCCCAGCACCTGTTGCACTGGCTTCCTGGGCCGCAGCCGCCAGACCAGCAGGTCATCAGGGCCGCACTCCTTGCTTTCCATCTTGGTCGTCAAGCCGTGCACAGAGTACAGCTGCACATGCTTCACCAGCCGGGCACCGTTCATCACAGCAGCGGGCCGCCGCGGCTGCAGCAACTCGTACCACACAGCTGCAAACGTGCCCTGCTCCAAGCCGCCAGCTGCCAGCTCAGCCAGCAGCGCTGACACAAGCTGGCGGTCTGCGGCACCTGAAGGGCCATCTGCTGCACCGTCGGCCTGCCCAGCAGCCTGCTGTGGCACCGCCAGCTGCACCCTCTGCGCCCGCACATTGATGTGAGCAGCGCAGCGTGCCAGCATGGCTACATCAACGGCAATGCTCAGCTCGCCTGCCCGGATGGTCAGGCTGTCCATCCGGTGCTGCGGCCCCTGCACGTCGGAGCAGGCAGAGGGGAGGAGCACGAGAACAGGCCGGCTTGGTACAAGAGAGAGACGAGCAGCGCATGGGCACACTGCCCTGGCTGTGCTAGGTACATGCAGGGCTGAGCACTAGTCTAGTCTAGTCGTTGCAGCCTTTTCACATCCTCTGAAAGAGGAGCAACTTCAGGACGAACCAACTCCTGAGAAGTTGACGAGGCATGCACTACGAGGCCCTGAAAACATGAGAACATGGCCTGAAAACAAACTGGCGGTGTGAATTAACAACATTGTGGGTGCAGCACCGCCGGCGGGGGAGGTATGAGGGCTGAGCACCTGCAGAGATAGGTCCACCTGCTGAGCCCCGGCAGAGCAGCTGAGGACAGCCGATCCAAACTGAGAGGCCCCCAAGGGTGGCAAGTGCCCCCCACTCACCCGTGCCAGAGGGTGCAGGGTGCCAGCCACGGCAGCCAGCCACTGGCGCGCCAGCAGCGTTGCCGCCGGCGTTGACTCATCGGCAGGCACACGCAGTACCAGGCCAGCTGGCGGTGCTTCCATTGCAGCCTGCAGTTCGCCCTGCTCTGGCCTGAGATGGGGCGGCAGAGCTGCCTGCTCCCGTAGCAGCTGGGCACACACCCAGTGCACGCTGGGCAGCACCATCGTAACGCTGCGCACGCTGGGCGGAAGGCTTGCCAGGTCAGCACCCGAAAAGCCCGTCAGCTCCAGGTGGCGCAGGCCGGTGAAGGGGCGCACCGTGTCTGCAGTGGGGGGCAAATCAGGGGCACAACCGTTTGGTGGAGGGGTTCACAGCGTGTGCAGCAGTGGTGGGCAGCGTACGCTTTCTTTCTGCATGGCACATGCGAAAAGAAGCATGCTTGGCATGCATGAGCATTGCTGCTGCAAAGGCAATCCGGCTTACCAGAGTGGAAGAGCTCTCCTGGGTGCTCTGCCTCCAACGAAAGCTGTTGCACTTGTGCGCACACCCTGGCATGCTGGTCCAGCTGCCCCGCATTCATGTCTGCATTGTGCAGATTCAGGGGCACGGCGCCGTCCATTGCAGGCACTTGCCGCTGCCCACCGCTGCTGGCTCGTCGGCAGAAGTTTACGCTGCTGGGCGCTGGGCGCGGCTGTGCAGCGCGGCCTGACGGCACTCTAGAGCTGCTTCACAGCGTCTGGCTGCTTACGGTGTCCAAAATTAGGCCACGGCCTCTGCAGGAGCGGCAGAAGCGATGTGAGAAATTGACCTTGCACGGCTAACGCGTTCGGAGGGTTCTCGAACGCACCACAAACCAGGGCAGCAACTCCGCATAGACTCACTGCGTATGCGCCAATACCCTAGGTTCTCGACGGTACCGCCGCTCAAATAGGCTTATCGCGAGGCCCCGGCAGCTGAAGCACCCGGTGTATCAACGTGTCAGGGGACGCTGGCTGGCTGCTACGGCACTGGATAAGCTTTCGGGATAAGTTGTAAGGCTACGGCATCAATTGGACGACAGCCGAGCAAGCACCGCGCTTGGGAGTCCGAAATGCACCGCGCTTGGGAGTCCGAAATGGGTAGCGCAGCACACCCAGCACGCACCTACCGGGCGCACATCACACCAGCTTCTGGCCAACTCTTTGGGCATGTGTGCCACAGTTTAGCCGAGGCTGTATCAACCTGTCACGATTTGGCAATGCAAAATCCGCGCCTACACAGCAATTTCATTTCGCTTTTGCCAAGTAAAAGTACACACCGCGGACCCCAGTGCATGCCTGCTTCCCGCCTCCCTGCCTCTGCGCTCCCTCTGGGGGCACTCTCTGCCACACGGTACCTAGAATCAAAGGGGACCTGAGCTATGGGCTGTAGTGGGTGGAATTGAGAAGCGGGCAGTGGGGACATAAATTGCAGCGACAGCAGCGAGTCAGAAATCAAAGTAGCGGGCAAGAGGTGTGTGGCGGCAAGATGTCTGCACAAGAACAGCTGGTGCACGAGGATCGGTGGGTAGTGTCCGCACAAGGGGGCTTCACGGAAGCGGGCTGCACGAGGGCCGCCGCGTCTACGCGTCCTTCAGGGTCAGCACCTTCTCCCACGTGAACACGTCGGGGCGGTCGGAGCGCCCAAAGTGGCCGTATGCCGCGGTGTGGATGTACCTGCAGTGGCAGCAATGTGGGCAGGCAGCGGCAGCGGCAGTGGGTGGGTGTGCATGGGCGAGCGGGGTAGGGACATGCGGGCAGGAGCGCGAACAGCACAGAGCCGCAGACAGGGCAGTGCCGAATCGATCGGCCACACCCAACCACTCCTGGGTACCGAAATAGCATGCAGCCAATGCTGGGACGCAAGCCGACCCACAGCCAGACGCAGCATGGACGCACTAGTGGCGCGTCAGGCCACAGTCAGGAGCCCAGCCGGAAGCACTCACCGGTCGCCGCCGCGCTTGAGGTCCAGTGCCTTGCCCATCATTCCGGGGCGGAAGTCAAAGGTGGCCTGGACTGCAGGCCAGGGGGGCAGGGCAGACGAGGGCACAGCGCGTGAGAGGAGGGGTGCCGGGAGCCCTGACCGCCACCTCACAGAGCGCTGCTTTCCCACCCGCAGTCCAGGAACCCTTCCAGTTTGAAACAGTGGGCCTGTGCCCCCCGGTCTCCCTTCCCTGTATGGCGATCCCTCATGCCCTAACCGCCGCTCCGTGACCCCACCTTGCGCACCCACCAAATATCCCCAGACCTGGTGCTTTCTGACCCGTGGCATACACCCCCCCCCCCCCCCCCCAACAACCACCCCACGCCCACGCAGACCAAGGCAGAGAGCAGCAGCTCAGCGCACCCTTTGCCAGGATCTTGGAGTCGGGCAGCGTGCCGGTGCCGTAGGAGTCGACAAAGACGGAGAGGGGCTCGGGCACGCCAATGGCGTACGACACCTGCACCAGGCAGCGCCGCGCCAGGCCAGCCGCCACCACAGACTTGGCAGCCTGGCGGGCAATGTAGGCGCCGGAGCGGTCCACCTTGGTGGGGTCCTGCAAGGGGGAGGGTGCAAGGGAGCGGGCAAAAATGGCGGTGAGAAGGGTGCAAGGTGTGCCAGCAGGGGTGTGGGTGCATGTCCAGGGGAGGTGGGAAGGAAGGACAAGGAAGGTTGTGGGAGGGGTGCAAGGTGTGCAGGGGTGTGGGTGCATGTGAGGGGAAGTGTGGGGGGAGGAGACAGGTGGGCGCAGGGGCAGGGGCGGGCAGCACAAGAGCACCATGCGAGGTGCAGGGCGGTGCTTGCAATTGGGGCCACCCCAGCGCTCACACTCCCATGGCCGCCCTGCACCCTCGCACAAGTGGCACAGCCGCCACGGGTGTCACTCCCCCAATCCCGACTCTGACACCACAGTCAAAAGGACCGACCCCCTGGGCTTTGCACGCACAAACACACAAACAAGCACACGCCCTGCCAAAGAAGCCACAGTTGCTGTGCATGTGCACGCCGTCTTACACAGACAAACAGGCACACCTTGCCGGAGAAGGCGCCGCCGCCGTGCGCGCCCCAGCCGCCGTAGGTGTCAATAATGATCTTGCGGCCGGTGAGGCCGGCATCGCCGTGGGGGCCGCCGATGACGAAGCGTCCAGAGGGGTTCAGGTGGAAGATGGTCTTGTCGTCCAGGTACTTCTCAGGCACCTGCGCGTAATGGATAGGAAGATGAACAGTGGATAGGATGATAAGTGAGTGAATGAGCACGCGTGGGGCACAGAACGTCCCAGTTCTGGCTTGCGCACCTGCTGTGAGGATGTTGTTGAGGCAACCAGCAGCGTGTGGGGCAAAGGGGAGGGGGCAAATATGCACTCTTCACCCTCCTCTTCGTCCCCGCTCCGCCCTACCTCGCCGCCTCCAACTCTTCAACCCCTTGCCCACAGCTCCACCCTCTGCTGTTTCAACTCCTTTCACTCCCCACGGACTTGATCACGTGCTACATTGTGTCCCCCTCGATCTTGTGCATTCATTCCCCCCTTCCTATGTCCCGCCTCCCACCCTTCCTGCCTCATCCCCCCACTCCCTCCCCCTCTTTCTATCCCCTCCCCCGACTCCCTTCCCCCACTGCCCCCCCTCTCATTCTACCTCTCCCCCCTCACCCCCGCACCCCTTCCCCCACTCTGCTCACTCACCACGGGCTTGATGACGTGCTCCATCAGGTCCTCCCGGATCTTGTCGTTGGACACATCGGGGGAGTGCTGGGTGGAGATGAGGACGGTGTGCACGCGCAGGGGGATGACGGCGCCGCCCTCCTTCTTGTACTCAACGGTCACCTGGGTCTTGCCGTCGGGGCGCAGCCAGGGGCAGGTGCCGTTCTTGCGCACCTGCGGGGGGTGGGGTGGGGGCGGGGGCAGGAAGGCGCAGAGCGCAGTTGGTGGAAATGGCAGATGGGTGCAGGTTCCTGTCGAGCTGCTGCCTCTCAAACCAGTCACTTCTCTGTTTGACGGCAGGAGGCAAGATCCTTGCTGCCCCGCGCGCCAGGTCACCACTTACATCCAAGCATCCAGCTCAGTGTCCAGCTCAATTTGACACTCGGCGCAGTTAAGCACCCAGCACAACTACGCACCCGGCACTCAGCAGCGGCTCAGCATTTCGCGCCCAGCAGCGGCGCAGCACCCACCTCGGTGAGCTTGAAGCCCAGCTGGGTGGCCAGCACGTGGGTGAGGGGCATGAGCTCGGGGGTCTCGTCGGTGGCGTAGCCAAACATGTGGCCCTGCAGGGAGAGGGTGGGGGCACGGTGGGGAGGGTGAGGTGCCGGGGCGAGAGCGAGGTGGGGCGGCACGGTGCGGATGCACAACCCACCGCAGCGGAGTGGCATGCGCCCGCCTCCTAGCATGGGCATTAAGCTGTCTGGCTAGTTGGGGCCCCAGCCACATGCCCCACAGTTTTGGTGTGCATTGTGCAGCCACGTCGCCAGCCGCACCTTGCCTACCTGTCCTGTGGACTTGCGCCCCACCGCTGCCCGGCCCTCTCCCCTTCAAACCACCCCTCGCCTCCCCGCCTCCTCTCCTCGTCCCCCGTCCTCCTGCCTGCGCACCTGGTCGCCGGCGCCAATCTCCTCGAGGGTCTTGGTGCCCATGCCGTGCACGCCCTGCCCAATGTCGGGGCTCTGCTCCTCAATGTGCACCAGCACCTTGCACTTGTCGGCGTCCAGGCCCACGTCGTCAGAAATGAAGCCAATCTCGCGGCACGTCTTGCGCACCACCGCCTCGTAGTCCACCTTGGCGCTGGTGGTGATCTCACCAAACACCATCACCTGGGGGCAGAGCGAGGGGGCAGCGCAGGGAGGGGGCAGTACCGGGTGAATTTGTGGCGGGTGTGGGGGGGAAGGGGGCGGGGCAGAACGGCTTGGGCGGGAGATGCTTCAGGTGGCTTGGCCGTGCGGCACAACCACTGTGCCTGCCTTCTCGCACGTCAGCTTTCAAATGCAAGTGCACGCATGCACTGCTGGCCCCTGCTCAAACCCGTCCCCCGAGCCTTACGTAAAGACCCGTGCCCTCCCTCACCATGTTGGTCTTGGTGGCAGTCTCGCAGGCCACCTTGGACTCGGGGTCCTGCTCCAGGCACGCATCCAGGATGGCATCCGACACCTGGTCGCAAAGCTGCAGGCGCAGGGCACAGGCAGGGGGTGGGGGAGGCAGGGGGAGGCGTGAGCGCGGCAGGACGTAGCGGGGTGGTGTGTCGGGCTGATGGGTGCTGGTCCAGGAATCGCAAAGGGCATAGGGGAATCTGGGAGGTGTCACGGGGTGCAGTGGCTGCTGGGCCTGTGCAAGCCTGTGCAAGCCTGCTGCCGATAGCCAGGAGCGCTTCCCGCCGCTGTGCTGGCAAATGCGAGGCTGCAAGCTGTCGGCGCACCTTGTCGGGGTGGCCCTCGTTCACCGACTCTGCAAGGCGACAAGCAGGCACGGGACGCAGCAGATAAGCGCTTGCAGGCAGGACAAATGATGTTGGAGGTGCAGCAGCATCAGCATGAATCGCTGCTCGCTAGACCTGGTGCGCCTGCACAGGCCTGGTGGTGGCCCCCGCTGGCGGCAGGCGGCGGCGAAGGGGTGCTTGAAAAGGCGGGCTGGCCCAGGGCTGCCCCGCGCCGGCGCATTGTGGGCGGGTGCCCTGCTAGACCGCAGGCAGCAAGTTCGTGGGCGAGGGCGGGCGCGATGCGCGTCAGGGCTGAAGCACCCAAGCGGCCTGCCAACTGCTGCCGTGCGCACCAGAGGTGAACAGAAAGTGGTCTTCCTCCATGATGGCCATGGTGGATGCTCCCTGGGCCTGCAGGGACAGCGTGATGGCCGGGTGTGAGCGGATGGCGGCCAGGGGAACTGGCGGCTGAGCCGCACTGCCAGCGATGGCACCCACCTGATCACCACCACACCTGCTCCCAAATCAAATTCGCAGAGGCCGCCGGATGTGCGGATGCCCCTGAAGTCACCATCCGAGCGCAGCACGCTGCCCGGCTCACATGCAGGCAGTTCACCCTCCGTTCCTCGCTTGTTTGATCCAAATTCCACTGCCTGGGTGCAGCCTGCTGCTCTTTTCACTTGCCCCGCGGCGCCAACAAGTGTCCGGCGGCTGACTTGGGGTGATCCGGCTGTCGATGGCACCAGCTCTGCCCGCCTGGGCCCTCCCCGTGGAGGAGGTGCTGGCCAAACATGGAGTTAGCGTTGGGAAGGGCCTGAGCTCGGCGGAGGTGGAGAAGCGGCGCGAAGCGGCTGGTTGGAACGAGCTGCAGAAGCAGGCGGGCCCCTCTATATGGAGTTTGATTCTGGAGCAGTTTGATGACACCCTCGTGAAGGTGTGAGGGCCGCTGATGGCGCATTCCGCTCTTGGGGCGCAGGGGCTCTGCACGCCGCCAACCGCAGCTGGCGGCACGCGCCGCCAGGTTCCACCCAGCAAAGGGCCGCCTTTGCCCTTATGTGCTGCATGTCTGGGATGCAAGCGCTGAGGGAACGTTTGGGTGCTGGCTTGAAGGTCCAGCAGTTGCTTGCAAGTCCCCCTTGCGTGTGTGTGTCCCCCGCGTCCTTGCCGCCCCTCTTTGACCGCAACGTGCCCCCTCGTTTTGACCGCCCCTGGCCCCCGCCCGCCCCGCAGATCCTGCTGCTTGCGGCGGCCGTCTCCTTTGGGCTGGCTGTGTTTGAGGGCGAGGCGCAGACGGAGGGCGTGCGCGCCTTCATCGAGCCGCTGGTCATTGTGCTCATCCTGGTGCTCAACGCGGCGGTGGGCGTGTGGCAGGAGAGCAATGCTGAGAATGCGCTGGAGGCGCTCAAGGAGATGACGGCTGAGACGGCCAAGGTCTTCCGCGACGGCCAGCTGGTGAGCAAGCGGCGTGGAACAAGGAGAGAGGAGGGGCTGGGGAAACGGGGCGTTCTGCGCTGCCCATGCATTGCAGGCGAGGGACAGAGTTGGGGCAGTGCCGGGTGGTGGTTGCTGGCCAACAGGTCACCCAACAGGCTGTCGGCTCCCCAGTGCGATCATTTGCCCCTCTGCCAGCCTGCTGCACCCCATGCGCCAGCACCCACGTTGCCGAAATCCTCAACACACGCCCGCACCACCCCTGCCCTCCTCCCCAGATCTCCGACCTGCCTGCGCGCGAGCTGCTGCCGGGCGACATTGTGGAGATCCACACTGGCGACAAGGTGCCCGCCGACATCCGCGTGGTGCAGCTGAAGACGGCGGTGCTGCGCGTGGAGCAGGCCGCGCTCACGGGCGAGTCGGTGGCGGTCGCCAAGACGGTGGGCCCCATGGACCGCGAGGAGTGCGAGCTGCAGGTGAGGGCATGGCCGGCATGTTTGATGGGTGCTGGCAGCGGCGTGCAGGACCTGGCATGTTGGGTACTGGCAGCAGCAGGTGGGAGGCTGGCATGTTTGAAGGGTGCTGGCAGCATTGGGAAGGACGCTCGTGGCGACAAGTGCTCGTGCTGCCCTGCGTCACGTGGGTCTGTCGCCTGCAGGCGCTCTGGTGGAGGCCTAGGCAGCCTGCGGTTCCTCACTCGCTTCCCTGCATGCTCATGCTTTCGCCTGCAGGCCAAGGAGAACATGCTCTTTGCCGGCACGGGCATTGCCTCGGGCGCCTGCATTGGCGTGGTGAACAGCATTGGCATGGACACCGAGATTGGCAAGATCCAGGAGCAGATCCAGGTGAGGCGCAGCACCTGTCCTGCAGCGCTGTTGAGCCTGCCTTGTCGCCAAGCTGCCACTGCTGTGTCTTGAGGTGGCCATTCATTTGGCGCTCCCTGCCCTGGCGGCCCCTGGTCAAGCTGCCGCTGCTGTGTCTTGATGTGCCGTGTCATATGGCGCCCCCTGCCCTGGCGGCTGCCGGTCAAGCTGCTGCCTGGTTCTGTGTCCTGCTCCTGGTTGTCACCTGCAGGAGGCAGCTGAGGAGGAGAGCGACACCCCACTCAAGAAGAAGCTGGATGAGTTTGGCGAGCAGCTGGCCAAGGTCATCCTCTACATCTGCATCGCAGGTGGGCATCTTGGCAGGAGCTTTGTATCCTGCGTGTGGAAGCAACGGGGGGGAGGCAGGAGACGAGCAGGGCAGTCGATGGACAGGCGGCATGTGGTGTGCACAGGCTCCTGGCCTGCATGCATGTCACTCACCACAGTCCACCCGCATGATTCCCCCCTGGCAGTGTGGCTCATCAACTACAAGCACTTCCTGTCATGGAAGCCGGTGGCCGGCAGCACCTGGATCCCCGACTTCTCCACTGTGGAGTTCTCCGTTACCAAGGCCACCTTCTACTTCAAGGTGGGCCGGATCACAAGAGCGCTGGCATGCCGAGTGTGTGTGGAGCAAGGAGTGTGCAGCAAGCATTAAGCGAGCACTGCAGCACTGCGCGGCTTTGCGGCTGCTGCTTCCGGAAGGCGTGCATGTTGCTGAGCCGTCTTGCCCGCCCCTGCTGCGCCCGCTGCAGGTGGCCGTGGCGCTGGCCGTGGCTGCCATCCCCGAGGGCCTGCCTGCTGTGATCACCACCTGCCTGGCTCTGGGCACCCGCAAGATGGCCAAGCGCAACGCCATTGTCCGCCAACTGCCCAGCGTGGAGACGCTGGGTTGCACCACAGGTGCGGCAATGCCACTGACTGGTTGCAGTCGGCCGGGGTGGGCTGGCCAGCACACGTGGCTCGTTTGCTGTGCACAGCATGGGCCACTGTGCAGGCGCATGATGTGGATGGCCCACCTTCCAAGCTACAGCCACCCCATCGCCCAGGGCACCATGGCATGCTGCTTGGCCGTGCTCCTACGCCCCTAACTCACATCCGCTCACTCCTCTTCCTCTTCCCCCCTAACTCACCGCAGTCATCTGCTCCGACAAGACCGGCACGCTGACCACCAACCAGATGTCGGCGGTGCAGTTGGTGGCCTTCGGGCGGTCGCTGCAGCAGCTGGAGCAGTGGGAGGTGACGGGCTCGACTTATGACCCCGACGGCGGCTCTGTGCAGAACCTGGCAGGCCTGGACCGCAACCTGGAGGTGGGCAGGCACAAGATGGTGTGGGGTTGTGGCATGTGTCACAGTATGGCAGATGGGCGCCCTGAGCCCTGGGTTTCAGCGGCCGCTTGCCCGAGTTTATTGTGGCACTTATTCATTGGACCACCTGGTGCCCCAGCAGCTCACATGGCCCTATGTAACCTGTGCTCACTGCGCCACCTGGCCTCACCCCTGCAGACCCTGGCAGAGGCGTGCGCGCTGTGCAACGACGCTCGCATTGAGATGAAGGCTGGGCACCACCGCTCTGTGGGGCAGCCCACCGAGGCGGCGCTGCTGGTGCTGGCTGAGAAGCTGGGCGTGGCCAGCGCGGCAGCGCAGAAGGGCATTGTGGCGCAGCGCCTGGAGAACCCCGAGGCGCACCCCACCGGGGCTTGCGCGCACCATGCCGCCAAGTTCACCAAGCTGGCCACCCTGGAGTTTGACCGCGACAGGTGGGGCCAGGGGAAGCTTGCAGTGGCGCTGCCGTGTTTCAGGGGAGCATAGCATGGTGCTGCCCTGCCTTTTGAGGGGAGCATGCATGGTGCTGCTGTCTTGCGGGCAGCACTACCGTGCAAGCCTGGGCAGGCTCTGTCCTGGTGTGGCTGGCGTGATGCGAGGGAACAGCAGGACCCTGCTTCTTGTGCACAGCCCTCTCGTCTCATCATTGCTTGTTGATGTGTATCGAATCGCTTGCGCTTTTACTTTCCTGCCTGCAGGAAGAGCATGTCTGTCATCTGCGCCCCCGCCTCCAACGGCAGCGCCGCAGCGGTGCCCGGCGTCACCCCGCGCCGCTCCAACCGCCTGGCCACCATTCTGGGCAGCGGCGGGTCCAACGGCAGCAATGTGCTGTACGTGAAGGGCGCCGCCGAGTGCGTGCTGCAGCGCTGCACCAAGGTCATGCTGGGCGACGGCAGCGTGGTGGCGCTGGACAAGAGCGCTCGCGACGAGCTGCACGTGTGAGCTTGGGCGGCAGGGTGTTGGTTATACGCGGTTGAGCTACGGGCGGCGCTGGCTTGGGCGGTGCTTGTGCTGCTGCTGAGGCGTGTTGAGGTGCTGCTACAGCGCAGAGCTGCATCAGAGCGTGCAGGCAGGCACTTGTGCCCTTTCGTGCCTGCGCCTGCCTATGTGCCGCTTGCGCTTTTTCCTGACAGTGCACTCACCCTGACAGTGCACTCACCCCCGTGCTGCCCTGAACTGGACCTGCAGGCTGCTGGACACGATGGCAGGGCGCGCGCTGCGCCTGCTGGCGTTTGCTGTCAAGACCGATCTGGGTGCTGACCTTGCAGACTATGACGGCACCGACACGCACCGCGGGCACAAGCGCCTGGCAGACCCAGCCACGTACCCCTCAATCGAGAGCGACCTCACCTTCCTAGGGCTGACAGGCCTGCAGGACCCACCCCGCCCAGAGGTGCGTGGGCGGCAGGGTGCACTGGGCACAGAAAGGGGGCATCTGGGTGAACCAAGGTGACAGCACTGGGGGCGGGCGAGCTGCGCTGGGATTTCTGATGGCGCTACTGTAAGGGTGTGCTCAAGGGGGCAATATGGCAATGTGCGGCAGTGCAACAGATGCACGATCTGCACACTGGTGTGCCTGCCTGCAGCTGGGGATGCATGTCCTGCAGTGCATGCTAGGCTTTGTGCTCACTTCTTGCTTGCCTGCTGTTCTCTGCAGGTGCGTGCTGCAATTGAGGACTGCCACGCCGCGGGCATCCGCGTGATTGTGATCACCGGCGACAACAAGCTGACCGCGGAGGCCATTTGCCGTGCCATCGGCGTGTTTGACGATGACCAGGCCATCAACGGCAACTCCATGACCGGCATGGACTTTGCCAAGCTGCCCGAGTCAGGTGGGTGGGGTGACAGGGATGCCACAGCCTGCCTGCCAGCAGGCTGACGGGAACTCTGTTGATAATGGCCTGTACGGCATGCCATGTCGTTTTGGCCCACACTGCTGCATGCCGTGTGCTCTGCCTGTACTGCTGCATGCCGTCTGGCCTGTACTGCCTGCAGGCGTACACATTTCGCACCTTGACTTGCTACTCGGCATGCCTTGTTATATGCACTGCAGAGAGGCGGCAGGTGCTGTCACAACCTGGCGGCATATGCTTCTCGCGCGCTGAGCCGCGGCACAAGCAGGCAAGCACTGCGGCAGGGTGTAGGCCTGAGAGGGGTGCAGTAGGGAGCAGGCCAGGGATGGGATACGACGCCCTACCTGTGTCGCTGGCTTCGCTGCATGTCTGCATCGCCCAGAACACTGGCTGCGCTGCTCCGCCGTATGCTGCCTGCAGGACATCGTGCGCCTGCTGAAGGACATGGGCGAGGTGACGGCCATGACGGGCGACGGCGTGAACGACGCCCCCGCCCTCAAGCTGGCCGACATTGGCATCGCAATGGGCATCACAGGTGGGCCAGCGGGGCGGCTGGTGCAAGGGCAGCCAGGAGTGAGGGCAGTGCTCTGTGGGGATTGAGCAGCAGCTTGAAGGTGGGGCGCTGCACTGGGGCACCTCTCGCGGCCTTAGGCGGACTGCGTAGCCCGAGGCTTGCATTGCTCTAATCTGACCCCAAAGCCCACCTTGCTGCCACCCCTGCAGGCACCGAGGTGGCCAAGGAGGCGTCCGACATGATTCTGGCAGACGACAACTTTGCCACAGGTCTGTGCACCCTGAAGGTGGCTACTGGTGCACATCATGAGTGGGGCAGGCAGAGCCACAGCTGAGCGGCGGCATGTGCAATGCTGTTTGCTGCCCCAACAGCTGGCTGCCTTCTGCGGTGCACTCACGATTGTGACTGCCTGCCCGCCTGGTGCAGTGGTGGCCGCTGTGGAGGAGGGCCGCGCGATTTACAACAACATGAAGGCCTTCATTCGCTACATGATCTCGTCCAACATTGGAGAGGTGGGCGGGGCGTGGGCTAGGCGGGGTGGGGGGCGGTGCAATGGTGTTTGCTGCAGGTTGGGACCCAGCTAGCTGAGCTCGCTGTTCTGCTTGCATGGCACGGGCATGCAGCCTGCGGGGTGCCTCTCATGTCCTGGCAGCAGCTCTCCACCGTAGCACCACCCACCACTTCTTCCCCTTTTTCAAACGACACCTCAAGAATGGGTTCTCACCCCTGCCACTCACTTCCTGCTGAGCAGGTGGCCTCCATCTTCCTGGCAGCGGCTCTGGGCCTGCCCGAGGGTCTTATCCCCGTGCAGCTGCTGTGGGTGAACCTGGTGACCGATGGCCCGCCAGCCACCGCGCTGGGCTTCAACCCCGCAGGTGCGCCCCTGCTGAGCAGGTCCAAGGCACACAGCACGCTGTGCTCATCCGTTTGTCCTGACTGTTGCAAGCTGGCTGCCTGGCTGCCTGGCACTCTTGCCAGCGTGACTGCCATGCCCGCTCTGCATTCCAACACACACCCTGCCACACATCCCACCCCACCTTCACCATCCCCTGCAGACCCCGACATTATGACAAAGCCGCCGCGCCGTTCGGACGACCACTTCATCACACCCTGGATCCTCTTCCGCTGGATGGTGAGTGTGCTCTGGCAGGGGGCCGAGGCAGGGGTCCAAGGCACTATCCTTCCTGCCAGGCCTCAGCCTCTGTCAATTCCTCACCACACCAGCAGGGCCGACTCGCTTGCTGCCCTCTGTGGCAGCCATCTGCGCTCAGCCCGCACCCGCCTTGCGGGCTCCTCATTTCCTGCCTCCTGAATCCTTCCCCACCTCCCCCCACCCCTTGTGCCCCCCCGCTTTCCCTGCAGGTGGTGGGCTGCTATGTGGGCTTTGCCACCGTGGGCTCTTTTGCCACCTGGTACACCTCCTCCTCCTTCCTGGGCATCGACCTCTCCCAGGACGGCCACACACCCGTCACCTTTGCGCAGCTGCGCGACTGGGAGGCGTGCCCCACCTGGAAGGGCTTCGAGGCAAGGGGGTGGGGCGGGGCGACTGGGAAGCGTGGCCTCCCCTGCGGGCAGGGCATGGGCGCCTCATGCCCTGAGCAGCCTGCCTGAAACCGCTCTTCTCAGCCTGGTGCTTCTGCGCGCTGCCAGTCTGCCCCCTCAAACTTGCCTTGTGTGCTCACCTTACCGCCTCTGCAGGCCTCCAACTACACCGCTGGCAGCCAGACCGTCGCCTTTGACAACCCCTGCGACTACTTCACCGTGGGCAAGGCCAAGGCGTCCACCCTCTCCCTCTCTGTGCTGGTGGCCATCGAGATGTTGTGAGTGGGGAGGTGGGGGAGCGAGTCGCGTAGGCTGGCATATGCATAGGCTGACTTAGGCTGCTGCAGCAGGGCTTACCTGCACTTGGGCTTTTGTCCCGTTGCTGCCAAGCTGCTGCCGTTCTGATGACGCCGCTCGCCAGCACTGCCCTGCCAGCGCAGGCGGTGCACCCTTCTGACCCCTTCCCCTCCCCCTGCCTTCCCCCTCCCCATCCCGTGCCCCGTGCAGCAACGCCGCCAACGCGCTGTCTGAGGACAACTCGTTGCTGCAGGTGCCCGTGTGGCGCAACCCCTGGCTGCTGGTGGCCATGGCGGTCAGCCTGGGCCTGCATGCCGTCATCCTGTACGTCCCATTCCTGGCCGACATCTTCTCCATCGTGCCCCTCTCCTGGAACGAGATCCTGCTGGTGCTGGCCTACTCCCTGCCCGTCATCCTGATCGAGGAGGTGAGGGCGGGGGTGGGGGTGCCTTTTCTGAGTTGCGGGGGAACAGAGCAAGAGGGGCACACCTGCAAGGGGGGCTGTTGGGCAGGAGGCCTGGGCAGCTTCCCGGTTCAACCCAGCACAGTTTGGCTGGCACTCGTGCCCCTCTCCCTTGGCTGTCACTCGTGCCCCTCTCCCTCATTGCCTCTCACGCGTGGGCCCCGCCCGCTCTCTCTCAGGTGCTCAAGTTCATTGGCCGCAACATCGTCAACCGGCCCGCGTCCGTGCCGTCGATCAAGTCCAAGGAGGACTGAGGCGCTATACAGCACAGAATTTGTTGCGGCATCGCAGCAGCAGCAGGCGCCGAGGTGGCGCCCTCCCTTCCTGCCTTTATTCCCAACTTTCAGCTCGAACTGTGCCAAGGCGTGCTGGCGGGCGCTCTGTTCCGACTGGCCGGCGCATTGGCAGAGCTTACCCCGTTCCTTTTCTTTCATGTGATTCAAGGGATAATCAGCCCACCACTTTCTTCATTGGCAGCAGGCAGCTTGCGGACGGAAAAGAGACACTCAACCCACACCACACCTGCTAGGCCTTCTTTGCTCTGCTCCCCTCTCTCGCCGGTACTGATCACATCCTTATCCCTTACTTTGCTCCCCAAGTTTTTGTTATCTCTGATGGACAGCAGGCAGGTCAGGGGGCAGACAGCAGGCAGGCCAGAGGGCAGCAGCAGGCAGGTCAATAGCAGGCGGGCTTTCCCGGCCTGGCAGGCGCGTTCCGGCGGGCAGTTAGGTGTGCCGGCGGGCATGGCGGCAGGCAGCTGCCACCCACCTGCTGCAGGGTGCCCAGGTCCTGTGCTCTCCACCTTGCCCTGCTTCAGGCAACAAGAAGTACATGGACAATGTGGTGGGCAGCCTGCTGTGGTGCTGCACTGCTACAAAGGCAGGGGACATGAAGCTACCAGTTTAGCAAGCAGGCACCGAGGTCGCACGCAAACACAGCGCAGCACAGGAAGGGCGCCGCGCTGCAGTGGCTCCCAGAAGGACCCTGCGTAGTCCGTTCTGACGTTCCATCCACACTCCCCTGCTTGGATTCATGTGCGTGGCGTGGCTCACAAGGCCATGGTGGGGGGAGCAGAAAAGCAGAGGGGTGGGTGGGCCAACCTCTGCTTTGTTACGCCGTATATGCCTCGACAGTGCTGACGGTTCCCGGCCCGGCTCAACCATGACTGATTAAGAGGCGCAAGAGACAAAACTCGTGAGGGAGAAAACCAAACATCAAAGGAGGAGAGTTCATGCACCGCCAGGCACTGTGGCACTGGCCAAAGCAGGTGCAGGCAAAGAAACCCTTGAAAGGCGACACACCGCCAATACAAACACTGAGCAACGGATGCAACTCAGCACAACTCTCTCCGATGTTGACAGCTAGAAGGCGGCGCACTGCTGGCGGCGACGCCATCCCGCTCCTAAGGAGAGCTATCTTTCGGCTGTCCCTTCTCACTGATCAGCACAACTGCTCTACCAATAACAACAACAACTGTGCAGCACTGCACCTGGCAGGGGCCAGAAACATAATGGCCTCGGCGGACTCGCTGCTGCAGAAAGTTCTGCTGCTGCCGGAGCCTGCCAAAAGCATGATCGGGGTATACGCGGTGAGTTAGTGTGGCGCTGTCTTGTTGCGTGCTCGCCCGTCTCCGGTGTGCCCGCGCTCCGCCTCCGCTGCAACAACCATTGGCAGGGCCAGGCGCAGTCCAGGCATCGCGATAAGTGCGGGCACCTCGATCTGAGTGCGGAATCGTGGCGGCTTTGCTGCCAGTGCCCCGCCGCTCCCCTCCTGCACCTGCACTTGCCTGTGCAACCTGCCCTGTGCCTCTGCCTTGCAGGAGACCCTGGCCAGGCTGGCGCCATTCTGCGATCCCACGCGCCCTGTAGACCCAGAGCTAGCAGCCCAGGAGCTCTGCGCTATTGTACGCCTCAGCCCTGCGCACAGGCAGGCCGCATGCAGCGCCCCGCTGTCGCTGGACGTGATGTGGCTGGCGCACAGCGGCAAGCTGCTTGGCTGCCTGCAGTGGCTGGGTGGCGTCACGGTGCGGCACCTGGAGTTGTGCCGGCTGCACGGCCTCCCTCTGAGCCAGCAGCAAGCATCCATGCTGGGGCAGCATGCGCCCAGGGTGTGCGCCCGCGTGCAGCGGCTGGTGCTGGAGACGGATCAGCCAGGGGAACTCTTCGACGCGGGTAAGGTGGACATTTGGTGTTTCATGGCATCGCCATGTGTTCCCTTGTGCATCAGATTATCCTCCTGTCCCCTGACGAGGTGGAACTTCCAAATCACTGCAATCATTCTGTATCTCCTGGGCTTGCTGAGGATGCCGCGCGCCCCTGCACCGGCCTGCGCCGAGGTCTGACTTCTAAATTACTGCAATCATTCTGCATCTCCGGGGCTTGCTGCAGAGTCTGTGCGCCCCTTCACCGGCCTGCGCCACCTGGAGCTGCGCTGGTTTGCGGGCGCTGACCTGGCGGGCCTGCCTGCCAGCGTGCGCAGCGTGACCATGGCGCTGCCCAGCGTGCAGTGGGTGTACGCGGAGGCGCAGCATGCTGCGCTCCTCATGCCAGACTGCCAGTTCCTGCAGTGGATGGTCTCTATAGCGGGCCCCGCTGCCCAGCTCATCCGACTGCCTCTAGACTTCACTCAGCCGCCTGAGCTGCTGCTGGCACAGCTGCCACAGGCGGCGGAGTTGTACCTGTGCCAACCTCCGGGGCCTTACCAACGCCTGATGAAATTCACAGTTGGGTTGTCCATTGGCGTGTGCTCAGTGCTCGGATTGGTCAGCTGTAAAATGATTGGAGACGCCGTGAACAACGGTAGAATTAGTTCCATCGGCAAACACTGTCTCTGTGTTTTGTACTCTTGGTCTGGCTCATTCATGTTTTTCCACGGTCTTGGCGGCGCGTGGCAATTCATGGCGGACAGCTGGACATATAAACCCCGTCCATATATGGTTGCTGCCGCTCCCGCCGCCCTTCCGTACCTGCCCCCTGATCAGCCTGCGGGGCTGCAGCGCGGGGAGGCGGCGCGCCAGTGGCTAGCGCGCATCTCTGCCCTCGGCATTCTGCACCCGCTGATCAGGGTGAGTGACGTGTGTGAGTTCTGTGCAGAAGAGCCCCTGCACTGTCCCGACAGCCACTGTTGTGCATGCGTGAACCTGCCTGCCTGCCTCTCTCCCGCTCATGCCCCTCCGCACCCTCCCATCTTAGTGTATACTAGTCGTTACAGCTTTTTACATCCTGGATTCAACTTCAGGACGAACCACATCCTGAGAGGTTGACGAGGCATGCACCACAACGCTCCCGTCCTGCCCGCCTGCCCTGCAGGGGCCGCAGCACCGGCTGAAGCAGCTGACCATCCGGGCGCAGGGGCTCAGCATTGCCGTCGATGCAGCCATGCTGGCACACAGCGCCGCTCACATTGATGTGGAGGCGCAGCAGCTGCAGCTGGCAGTACCACAGCAGGCAGCAGGGCAGGCCGGCGGGACAGCAGAGGCCCGCCTAGCTGCCGCAGACCGCCAGCTTGTGTCAACGCTGCTGGCTGAGCTGGCAGCTGGCGGCATGCAGCGCATCACGCTTGTGGCAGGGCAGTACTCGCTGCTGCAGCCAGGGCTGCCTGCCGCCGTGATGGACAGCTGGCAGCTGTTTGAACTGCTGCCCAAGTGTCGCTTAGGTGGCTTAATTGCCACGCGAGGCAAGCGCAGCAGCCCAGGCGGACCACACTCCCTGGTGGTGCGGCTGCAGCGCAAGCGGAGTCCAATGCACAAAGTGCTGGCAGCAGCTGTGGTGGCAGGTGCAGCGGCAGCGGTCCGGCGGTTTGCCAAATGTGCAGCCCAGAGGGGGCCACAGGCACAAGCTGGCCAGGGGGCAGGCGATGAAGTGCACAAGGCGGAGGGTCCACCCCACAAGATCGCCCGTATGGATCCTGTGGGCGGCATGTAGCACAGGGTCGGCTTGCCCAGGGTGCCGTGGAAGTGTGCGACTCCATGCTCGTGCAGTTGGCGCTCAAACGCTGACGACACTGCATCTGTCCCCTCGGCTTCCTCTGCCCCTGCTGTCGCCCGGCCATCGCCGGTGGGCCCAACTAAATTGCAGTTCGTGTTAGCGTGTAACTACGCCTGAGACATGGAGACAAAGGTGGTAAAGAGAGAATGGGAGAAGCTGCAGCTTGGGAAGTCAGGCGGGGAGGCGCTGGGCACGACCTGCCTGGGCATGTGCTGCACGGTGTTGCCCGCTGTCGCCCCCGTCTCTGCCTTGGCCCTCGCATGCTTGGTGGGCTGACTGTCTCGAAATCGTGCCTGCTGAGTGTTCTCAACCACACCCCAGAGCGCCACCTGCACAGGCACCTTCATTTCAAAGAGGTTCAAAAACGTGGGCTGCTGGGTCCTGCTGGGTCCTGCTGGGTCCTGCTGTGGGGCGGTGCTCCGCTCTGGGTCATCCGCTGGGACACGGCCCGTTGGCATGTGACCCATTTGAACCGCATCCAAACCCGCAGCCGCTCACAGTAGCCCTTTTGTTCGCCCCTGTGGAACGCGCCGCAGTCCTGGCCCGCTGCCCCTGGTGCCGCCCCTTTCTGATTGTATAGCGCTGACCCAGTGCTGGCGAAACGGGGCCCAAGTGGCGTCCCGCTGAGGTGAGGGGCAAGGGGCCGCCTGTCGGGCTCCGAGTGCGCGTTCGGCTGTGGGAACGTCCCTATATCAATCAAGGGGGCGCTGAAAGTACCAGCGGCGTCGCGTTTAGTGCCGGGCCAGCCCGCCGAAGCCCGCCTCAGCTGGGCTATCCAGCGGCCAGAAAGACCCCCTGACCGCGCCGCCCGTTTGCACGAACCTTGCGCAGGGCCTAACCGATGGAGGGCGGCCATACTGATCAGGAGGCAGGGGGGCCAGCTGCACGCGTGCAGCGGTTGCCCTTTGCGCGGTGGCTCAAGCAGCAGGCGGGCGCCCCGCTGGAGGAGGCAGTCAGCGAGGCCTCAACAAGCGATGCCGAGGATGCCGAACTCGTGCTGCCTGCAGCTGACCGCCCACAAGCAGCAGCGCAGGGCAGCAGCGCCAGCAGCCACGCCAGCAGTGTTTCGGGCGGCGTGCGTGCTGGCGGCACGCCGCCGCCGGCAGTGCCGGTGCCTGTTTCGCCGGGGCAGCTTTCACGCCACGCCACGCTGGCGCCGCGCCTGCCTGACTGCCGGGCTGAGACGCGGCTGACCAGCGACACTTGCATCCGGGCCAGGCAGGAGATGACGGTCATGCTGGCGGCGCCAGGCATGCCGCTGCACCAGGCACCGGTGCTCACCGCCACGCAGGCCAGCGCCCTCATGTCTGCCATTTGCGAGCCGCTGCTGAGCCTGCCGGTGGGGAGGCTGACGCGCAAGCTGGCAGCACCCACCAAGCTGCAGCCTACAGAGGACAAAGGGATTGTGTCCCTCTGGCTGCTGCCAGACGACTCGCTTTCCCTGGTGTGGCAGTCGGCACAGCAGCTGAGCGCCGCGGCCGTGGACGCAGCTACCAATGCGGCAGCAGTCACAGCAGCCGCCAGCGCTGGCGGCGCACCAAGCCCTTACAGCAGCGCCACCCGCAGTGGAGCCGACGAATCTGGCAGCGCCGCCGGTGGTGACGGTGGCAGCGGGGACGACGGCCCCAGCAGCAGCAGCAGCAGCACTGCCCCGCTGTCGCACCTGCAGCAGTCTTGCTCGGTGGCAGTGTGGGAGGAGCTGGCACACTTCCCGGCACAGGCACACTTGCTGGATGATGCTCCAGGTGGGTGGGGAGCATGGGACCCAAGTTGGATGCTGTGGGAAGGGTGTTAGGGCACACGGGTGATGTTGCCCATGACGTCAGGCCCTCCTGCCGCCTGCCAACCCTTGCTTACGGCCTGCTGATTGGCAGGCAGGCTTTGCATAGTACGCAGGGACTGGCAGCAAGGGTGGGGCAGCAAGGATGGTGCTGCAGCGCCGCAGCACGCCATGTGACCGCTGTTGTGCTGCCGCCCCGCCCGCCCGCCTCCCCTCCCCTCCCCTGCAGTGGTGACCATCCACATGCTGCGAGGCGACACGTCAGGCCGCTCCTTCTACATCCGCGTGCGCGATGACGTGGCAGAGGCCAACCTGGAGGCCGCCACAGCCGCCGTGCCCGACGCCAGCCGCCTGCTGCAGCAGCACCGCGCGAGCGCAGCCGGCGGCGCAGCGGCAGCCGATGCCAGCGAGCCAGCTGGTGCACCACGGATGTACTTTTGGCTTGCCGACAAGGACCTAGGCAAGGCAGTGCACAGCCTGGGTCGGCTCAAGTCGCTGCTGAAGCGGCCGCCCACGCTGTCCAAGCGGTCTGGCGTGCCGGAACGCCAGCTGGCGCAGCTGGGCGCCTGGGTGCAGCAGGCTGACGTGGCGGCAGCGGAGCACCAGCGTGCAGCGGCCGCGGCGGCTGCTCAGCAGCAGCTGGAGGAGGCAGCATGGGGGGAAGGGCAGCCGCAGGTGGGCAGTGTTGCGCATGGCAGTGCCGCACCTGGGCCGGCAGCCGCTCCGACGCGCCCGCTGCCTGCGCTCGGCGGCAGCGGCAGGGCGCACCTCTCGCCGCTGCTCCAGGGCGGCCCCTGCAATCCTGGCCTGCTGCTGGGCCAGCACGTCGGCAGCAGCAGCATGGCGGCAGCAGTGCACATGCCGGTCCTCCGGGCTCAGCAGCCTGCGGGCAGCCTGCGGGCAGCCGAGGCATCAGCTGCTGCCTATGCATCTTCTGGTTCCGGCGCCGCTGCTGCTGCTGAGCCCGGAGGCCCTGCTGTCGCAAGCAGCTCCTCAACTGTGTCGGCCACGGCCGCAGCGCTGTACCAAGACCACCGCTTCAATGTAGTGTGCCCCTGCACCATCAGGTGCGCAGGGAGATGGGAGAGGGTGGGAAGATTAGACAGCTGTGAGGGCCGGGAAAGGGATGGGAGAGGGTGGGAGGAGCAAACAGCAGCGAGGCCTGGGCCTGGCAGAGGGGAGAAGGTACCAATGCACCCCGCCTGCTTGCCTGCCCATCTCTTTCTTTGCCGCGTGCAAGTGAACAACAACAGACCTGCCGTGTTGCTTCCCCTACCCCGTTGCACAACCCATTGCACAACCCTGTGCTGGCGGAGGCCCTTGCCACACCCCCGTCTGCGCCAGCACGCCCTTGCCACACACCCGTCTCACTGCCCCTCCATCCCGACCCCCCCCGCACCCTTGCTTGCTTGCTGCAGCGTGGTTGTGGGCGTGAAGGTTGAGTCCTCGGGCGCCGACCCCGCTCTCCTCCCAGCAGAGGCCAGCAGCCGCGCACGTGCCGTGGCAGAGTGCCAAGCCAAGGCAGCGGTGGACTGCAACGGGCGGCAGCGCATTGAGGAGCGGCTGGCCGAGGTGGTGATCCGCAACATCCGGGCGCAGCGCAACCGCGCACGCCAGGCGCGGCAGGCGCTGCGTGACAGCGCCACGCGGCAGGAGCAGGTGGAGCGGGCGCAAGCGCTGGCGCGGCAGGC
>JTEE01000330.1:113372-126242 GCA_002896455.3 Chlorella sp. ArM0029B | reverse complement strand
TGCCCCAGCAGCAGGCGGCGGGCGGCGTCGACACGCCGCCACGCCCCAGCCACTTTGCCGCCGGCTTTGGCAGCAGCGGCGGCAGCGGGGCCAGCGTGCTGGACCAGCCTGCCAGCTCTCCTGAGCCGCGCAGGCGTGCATTCTCCTCGCCAGCCACGCTGCCGCTGCCGCCCGCTGTGCTGCCTGGGGGCCGCGTCACGCTTGGCAACCTGCAGTCGCTTCTGGCCCAGCCGCAAGGCCTGGATGCTGGCAGGCACGGCGGGCAGGGCGGCGCGTCTCGTGAGCTGGGGCAGGCAGACCCTGCCGCCGCGGCTGCAGCTCGGGCCGAGGGTGCCGGCGGCGGGCACGCTGGGCGGGTCAGCGTGGCTGAGCTGGCAGACCTTCTGGGGAAGCATGCCAAGCTGGACTGAGCTTGCGCTTGCTGCTTCGCCGGCCGACGGCGGCAGTGCAAAAGCCGCAGTTCACAGGCCCACGCGGCGGGCTCCTTTTCGCCACCCCTCATATCTCCTATTTGTTTGCTATACCCTGTCGTGCACCCCATAATACCCACCCCTCACACCCCCACCTGTTCTTTGACGGCGTGCGTGCCTGTGTTGCCATTGTGTGCCACCCCTCTTCTACTTGTACAAATTGCTTGGCCAGCTGCGTGTGCAGGCAGCGCTCGCCCCCTTCAAGCGCCTCTGCGCTCCCATTCTTTCTGTGCATCCCCTCCCTTTGTGCTCCGATTTCATTCTGTTCTCTGCGGGCCTAGCCGCCCGCATCATGCATGCCCTGCCCTGGGGCTCCTGTGGGCACACGCCCTAGGGCCTGCCTCAGCCCCACCCGCGTTCAGCCTGGGCAGAGGGACCGCTCGGACAGGCGGCAGCCACCCGTGTTACCCTTATATCAACAGCCATCACACAGCCATCAAAATTTTGCGCTCATCGCGGCCGGGCAGGGTTCAGCCCCTGGCCAGCATCAGGCCGTGTGCCTCCTCTCCTCCCCTCTCACAAGCATGACAAATGCAACAGCGGCTGTGCTTGATTCACCTTGGTCACTCCCCACCTGTAACATTCTCCCCAGCATGTCACATAGAGCAGGTGCAGCTTGGGGGGGGAAGGCAGGTGCAGGAAGGCCAGCAGGCACAGTGCTTCACTTTCAGCTGCCGCTGCCCCCAAGCACAGCGCTCCAGCTTCCACTCCCGCAGCTGCCGTCCCGCTGCCACATCGTACGGCAGTAGTCAAACGAGCAGTGCCTCATGAGCAGCGGTCGGTCGCCGCCTCAGCGCCTAGCCTCAGCGCCTCCACTCATCATATGTCCACAATCACAAACACCTCTGCATCCCCGGGCGTCTCGTTAATCTGCATGGCGGAGTAGGTGATGGCCTTGACCTCGGTGCCGCTGACGTGGCGCTCCCGGTCAAAACGCTCGCCCTCCCTGCAGGCGGGGCAGGCGACAGGGGGCACAGGCCAGGGCTGTGAAGCAGAGTTAAGGGATGCTGCACACGTGGCGTGGCGGGTCAAACACTAGCGGCCATCTGTTCGCGCCAGAGCAGGCCTGGGAGCGGGGGCAGGGCAGGGTCAGAGGAGGGGGCTGGTAGGGATTGCAGGTGCAGGGGTTGCAGGCTAGGCTGGGCCATCAGCTGACCTGCAGGAGTGCTGCAACATCCGCTTGGCTGCTGCCTTGGTAAGCAGGCAGCGCACACGCCAGCGGCGCTGTGCAGGGCACAGTCGCAGCACTGGCAATGCATCTGTGCACCCCCAGATCCAGCAAGCCGCCCGCACACACTTGCCCCCCACATGCCCATGGCGCACCCCTCCGCCTCGATGCGCCACCCTTCCTGGCTGCCTGCTGCGCCGTCGCCTGCTGCCCCTGCTGCGCCACCCGCCTCGTCAGCACGGTCGAACCGCGTGATGCGCAGGTGCTTGGGCACAAAGAACTCGGTTGAGAAGGCAAAAAGCATCTCATCCAAGAAGTTGTAGAGCAGGGACTGCAAGTCGTGACCCACTGCCTCATACCGCCTGCAGGCGGGGTTTGAGCGGCACAGGAGGGGGGCGAGAGGCGCACAGGGGCGCAGGGGTGAGAGGGGCTGGGAGGCGGTGAGGGGAGGCGGGGTTGAGGGCCTGGTCAGTTGAGCAGCCAGCATGGCAGCCAGAGAACCCAGGCCTTGTGATAAGAGCAGGCAGCAGTAAACGATTGACCACCGCCAGCCTGACTTCAAAATGCAGCCTCAGTGCCGGCAAGGCGACGGGGACGTGCCTGGTGGCGGATGGGTCGACCTCAATGCCCTTCAGCGGCGTCATGTAGTTGAACATGCAGAGGGCCACATTCTCAAACGCCTCTCGAAGCGTCTCTCCCCCTGCACCCCACAAGCAGACGACACGCAGGTGTGGAGGAAGCAAGCACGGTTGAGGATTCGGAGGCATCAGGGCCCCAGGCAAGCGCCAGGGTGCGCTGGGCGGCAACACTTGGCTGGCAATATGGCGTCGGGCACGGATCTGCCGACAACGAGTGCCTGCATGGGCACTGCTGCCGGCGCACGGCATGGGTCTTATCACAGCCTGCTGACGCTCACATGCATGTAGCTGCACATCTGCGGTGTGATCCAAATCTGCAGGATGCCAGCATGAGCGGCAGGGGGCAGGCAGGCAGGGTGTGGGGGTGATGGACTGAAAGGAAGCTCAGCGGGCAGATGGCATGGTGCACTTGTGCCCAGCATGGCGGCTGTTGCAGGACCATCGGCTAACGAGCAAGAGTGATGGAGAATCTAAATGTCGTGATGCAGACACACGAGTCTCCCAGACCCTATTAACAATGCGCCGCTCACACTCAAACTTGTGGTCCCTGACCGCGGCAGAGCGGTAGGCCGGCAGGTCGAGCTGCGCTGCCGCGGGTGCGGCATCGGCAGCACCCCCTGCACCCTCCACTTCTGGCTGCTCCTCCCCCTGCTGCTTCCTTTGCCCCTGCTGGCTGCCAGCACCCGCGCCTGCTGCCTCTACTGCTGCCGTTCCACCTGACGAGGCTGGTGCCGTTGCCTCCTCTGCCGCTGGCGGCGGCGTTGCCGCTATAGCTGCTGGTAGCGTTGGGCCATCGCCCTCTGCATTCTCCTCAAACTCCCCATCTGCCTTGGCACGCTTTGAGGAGCGCCGCTCCCTGGGAGGGCGCTGCGGCAGCGCCGTATAGTCGGCGGCAGTGTCGGCCATTGCAGCGATGTCGGCGAGTGCGTGTAGTCGCTGATCCGGATAGTTGCATACCGTGTTGGTTCTTCCCTGCCCAACAAGCAACGCTCAGCAGTTCTGCCACGGTGGCATGACCGCCCAAAAATGTCCCTACATCCCTCTGGCCCGCCGAGGACCTCGTCAAGCAAGGCAACTTTGCCAAAGAAAGGTCATCTCACTCTCCACGACCTCCCACTGGCAGTTGCCTTCTGACTGCCCGCTGCCTGCGCGCGTTCGCGGTGTCCCGGCACGCTGGAGGCCGACCCGCTGCTGCTGGGCGCAAGCCAAGGCTGGCCTGCGCCTGTGCAGCTCGGTATGGCGGGGTTGGAGGAGCGAGAGGACTCGCTGTTGGAGCAGCCAGGCTCAGCGGCTACCAGCAGCGGCACAGAGTCCATCTCCTCGGATCCTTTGTCCGAATACTTCGTACGCCACAAGGCGAGTCGGGCAGCTGCACCAGCCCCTCAGCGACGCCGCACCGCCGCTTCCCCTGACGCCCCCCACGACTCCGTGCCGCGTGCCGCCTCCTTCCTGCCCCATCGCTCACCCTCCCTGTGCTTCTCTTTGCTGCAGCTGACCAAGCTGGACACCCTTGCGGGCCTTGCAGTGCGGTACAATGTCACGGTGGGTTTCTGGCGCCCGCGCTCGCGCCACCGAAGGGGGCGCCCGCTCGACGTACATACGGCGAGGCGGAGTGTCCGGCAATGGGTGGGGCGTGCTGGCTGCCACCTGACCCAGCTGCCACTTTGGTTGATGTGTGCAGGTGTCAGATATCAAGCGCGCCAATGGGCTACTAGCGGACACGGCCATGTTTGCCAAGGAGACGCTGCTCATACCCACGCGCCCGCTGCCAGTCGGGTGCGTGCAGGGGGCGTGTGTGCAGGCGGGCTGCTCCTGCAAGCTTGCAGCTGTGTTGATATCTTGCTGCAACATCAGACATGCCCCCTGACCTCAACCTCCCCCCATGCCCCTGGCTCCTGCAGTCCTGAGTACTCGACATGGGCGGGCATGATAGTGACGCACTATGGGCGCCTGGGCCCCAGCGACGACGCGGCAGCACCCAGCGACTCGCCCTACTCGCACTTCTCGCAGGCACGCGCCATGCAGCAGCTGCGCGGCTACTACAGCGCCACGCACAGCCGCTCGCAGTCGCCGCAGTATGGCTCAGGTGGGCACATGGGGACCGTGCAGGGCCGCTGGGGGAGGGAGCCAGGCGCCGGGGGGAAAGAAGGAAGTGGGTGCTGTCCGTTTGCCGGCCTATGAGGGGGTTGTTCCCGCTCATGCCCTGATCACATTCCTGGAAGGTTGCATGCCAACTCTGCTGCTGCACACTCTCATGGCGGCCCGCCCTTCCCAAAGCGCAGATGACGCCGGCGACCGGCACCACTTGTTTGCGGCGCCCAGCGGGCGTGGGGCCAGCAACACCGGCGGCGACTGGGGGTCGGCGGCGGGGCAGCCGCAGCAGGTTGAGATGATGGAGCGTAACTCCCGGGGATCCCTTGCTGCAGCAGCCACCTACATAGAGGATCGGCTGCGGCGGCGAGGGCGGACCGACAGCCAAGGAGACGACGGTGGGGCAAGCGGCTGCGGGGGCGATGCGGGCGGCGGCGGCGGCGGCGGTTTTCCGCTGTTCCACCGGCCGGCGCTGTTCAGCGCAGGCGGGCCTGGCGCGGAGCAGGCGGCAGCCCTGGCGTCGGCAGGCGGGCGGCAGCTGATGCATTGGAAGGAGACGCTGCTGCAGAAGCTGAAACGGGTGGCCAGCCAGCCGGCTCTGGCGGTGCCGCACGGGTCGAGCCCAGGCATCACGCAGCTGGGAGTTGCAGCGGTGGCGTCAGCGCCGCTGGTAGGCAGCGCCTCGCCAGAGGGACGGCTAGCCTTGCGGCAGCGGGGCAGCGACTCGAAAGCCGACTGAGCAGGCCAGGCTTCCCCCCTTTGTGTATGTCTTGTAGTTGCTGCCTCCCGTGTCCTCATCTCTTCCAGCTGCCACCCCTCCCTTCCCGCTCCTCAACCCTTTGATGCTGCTCCCCTCTTTTCCAATGCTCTGCACCTATTCATGCCCTGCCCCCGCCGCGCCCCCTGCTGCGCCACTCTCCTCCACTGCGGCGCCAGCCTGGCGCGCCCCCCCTCATCTGATACTGCCCCAGGCCCCCTGCCGCCCCTCATTTTCCGCGTTTTGGCTGTGGCGCGCAGAGACCCTCACTCGCGCCCCAGCTTGCCCTGTACCCAGCTGATCAGCTGTGCTGATGTAACTGCAGCACGGGTTGACTCGCTGGTGACAAGACAGGGGTGGCACGGCTGCAGGTCCGCTTGCATGGTTGGTGGTTTGGTTTCTCCTGTTGTTGCTGTCATCGCTTGCTTGTCCAGTTTCAGGTGTTCTGTGCAAGGAAACGGTGTTTTGTGCAAGCAATGAACGCAAAGAAAGACCGAGGGCTGTGCGACATCAGAAGCCCAGACAAGAAGCAAAACGTTAAAAAGACAGACAAAGGCGTGACGCTGCATGCACAGCCGTGGTCGCCTGCTCAGCCGTGCACATTTGAACGTCGGTGCGCAGCTGCCGCTGCTGCTGCTGTCACTCTCGTTCTCAGAGGTGCATTCAGCTCACTGCGCGTGCTCTACTCATCTGGTGGCATCTGCGCCATGATGCCCAGTGTGCATTCGAATGGCACCATGTATCTGCCATAATGGCGCTATGTATCTGCTTCATGCTGCGCCCGCTCTGCGTCACCCGCAGCCCGCCGCCGGCATGCCCCCCCATAAAGGCACCCAGCCAGGGTGCCAATGCAGCTGCTTCTGCTGGGGGTAGTAGTTCTGCAGGGGCACCAAACCACTGGGCCTCCAGCACAGACTGCACATCCTGACAAACCACCTGCTCTTCCCAAACGCTCCCATGAAAGGCCTCTCTGCCTGTCTTCTCTGAAGTATTGTACCAGCTTCTTAATATGTGAATTCTTCAATTTGAAGCCACGGTGTGCAGGTGACAGCAGAGCAGAAGAGTGAGGCGCACATGGCAAAGGGGAGCAGCACAAGCTTGAGTAACAACCCTTGGTGCAGGGTGGGTGGAGGCGTTGTAGCGCCCATTGTACTGTCTGCACTACGGCGCTGCCACAGCGGGCCGCGCTAGGCAGGCAGAGCAGTGCAGCCGGCCGCCCAAGCAGCGCAGTCTGGCCGTTGCTCGGCGCAGCAGAGAGCGGGGCGTCGGCAGGCGGGGGTGTGTCTGGTTGGTGGTCACACTATTGACGTCAGCTTTGGGCATCGAGGGCGGCTGGGCCAGGCACTGGTCCTGCGGAAGGGTGGAGGTGGGGGCGGCAGGCAGGGCGGGGTGAGTTTTTGGTTGGCGGGCCGTTGAGAGCACTGCGGGCAGCTGGGCAGGCAGGCACAGAAGGCTTTGGCCGGGCAGGCAAGTAAGGAGGCAGGCAGGCGGCCGGGCGGGCAGTGGCGCCCACCTCTTCGGCGGTCAGCTCCAGGTACAAAGTGAGGCTCAGGCTGGAACCAAGGACCAGGGGGGCTCTCATCCTGACTGGCGGCGGCGGCAGGCTGCGCGGCTGCGAGGGCGGCCACGGGGATGAGGCGGGGGGTAGGGGGCTAGGGGAGGCGCGGATGCACCAGCCACGGCGACTGACGCTTCAGGTGCAACGCTTGGGTCTCGGCGGCAGCAGCTATGGCTGCAGGGACACAGGAGGAGGGAGAGGTGTGAATGGCGGCGGCAAGATGGCGGCGGCAAGATGGCGATTGCTGCACGCCGGCGCCTGTTTCACTAGCTTGCAGCCCCTGCGCATTCCCACCTGGGCTGGAGGACCGACGGGCGGCGGGTAGGAGGCGCATGGCTGCGTGTGCGATATGTGGAGGCGAGTTGGGAGGTAGGGGAATTGGGTGAAGCGGTGGGTGCGAGGGGAGGTGCTGTTCGAACATTTGAACGTTGCGGAATGGCTGCGCAGGGCTGGCGCAGGGCGCTGCTCCCGATAGGCACTGCCGCCCAGCAGTCCGGTCCGGACCACAGCACTGCCACAGCACAGCAGCCAACGCGGCGCCAGATCCGGCCCATGCACAGGGCTAAAAGATGCCCCGGTGTAGGAAGACACCCATTCCTACTTCCCGGCCCCAACGTACCGAGACCTGCCCCCTCACCACCTCACCGACGCCGCCCCCAGCAACCCTCCCTCCCCAGCCATGTCGACTCTCCTGCACTCCTCCATCCACACCTCGGGCCCCTCCCTTGCCGGTGAGTCTTGTATGCGGGCTAAATGGCGGTGCACAGGGTCCGCAAGGCCGGGGCTTGCATACGCAGGCGCGCCATCTTGTGGTGTGCCGCCACACATCTGACATCTGACATCTGACACCCTCTGCCCCTTTACCCTCGCAGACTGTAAGACGGCACCTGTGCCCTGCTTTGAAGATGGCGCGGTAAGCAGCAAGTTGGCCGGCGTCGAGGCGTCTGCCGCCGCCGCCGCCGTCAGCGGGTGCAGCCCGACTTGGACCATTCGTGCCGCCGCCGGTGTGCCCAGCGCAGATGCTGAGCCGAATGTGCTGCTGACCTTTGGCCTGAACCTCACCCTCGACATGGAGCTGACCGCCGAGGAGGTGAGGTGGGACTGGTGGTTTCGCTTGCCGGACCGCTGATTGGGAGGTGCTGGCTGGGCTTGTTGCCGCCTGCACTGCTGCCAGCCAATCAATCAAGGCTCCCTCCCTCTCTCCTATTCGACACGCCCTCTGACCAGCCCCACCTCACCCCGCCCCTCTCCCCTGCAGGCCAAGTGGCTGGTGCAGCCTCCTGCCCCGCCCGCCAGTCCCAGCAGCCTCCTTCCCCAGTGCGCCGTACCCCGCACCCCCACTGCCGCCCCAGCCAAGCTGCGCCGTGCCGCCGCCAGTCTGGGCGCCATGGGCAGGCGGCTGGCATGCACCGCAAGCAGCAGCTTGCGCCGCCTGCGCAGCACCCTGGCTGCCGCCACCTGCCTCTCGCCCCGCCGCACCCCAGCCCTCGAGCCCTTCACTCCCAGCGGGGAGGGCTGGACGAAGACGCACGTCAACTGGAGCTGACCGCTTGCCGGCTGAAGGCCATCAGCACCCCGCTAATGCGTCCCAAAAACTTAGGGGTTACAGCACCCCCCTGCACCAAGGGGTTCTTGTCCTGCCCTGCCCAATTTTGTCCAAGCCGACCTTAAGAACTGCCCTTCCCCCTGACTTGAACCCAGCTCTTGCTAATCTATGCACAATGCTCCACTGCTCATCGACATTTGGTTTGTAATCACCTCGAATCAGATGGTCACAGCGGTGTGGACAGGAGTGAGAAGAACCGAGGTCACCACGGTGGCCAGGCTCGGGGGCAGTGAGTGTGTGTGTTGTTGGGATGCAGCAGCAGGCGGGGGAGGACTACAGTGGCTCGCTGCCAACACAGCCATCCGGTCGTCAGGGAAGGCACCCGGTGAGAGCACACTAGGCAGGGACCTTGGCAGAAGCCAGTGGGGGGCATGGCAGCCCGAAGCTCCCCGTTTGCCGCTCACCGGTGCTGCCGGCACCACCACCGCCCCTGACCCACCTGCCGCCCCCCAATCCCTGCCGCTGTGCTGTGCAGCGGCGGTGGGTGCCGGCGAGTGGTGCTACATAGACAGGAGTGCAGGTGTGCGGGGCGGGGGTGGCACTGGGTGGGCACTGGGTTGGTTGGGGGGAGGGCCGCGCAGAAGCGGGGGATCATTCACAAAGAGCAGCGAGTGCCAGACCAAAGTATGGAGGCAGGGGCGCCAGCAGCGCACTGACAGCGGCCCGACGGCAGGCAGATGAGGGGGCAGGCAACGATGCCAGGGAGGCCTGTCGTCCTGCTGGCCTGGCAGCTGCCCGTGTGCCGTGCACCTTTGCACGCAGCTTTGCACGCATATGCAATGCAGCAGCAGAGCTCCACCCCATGGAGGGTGCCCCAGCATGCATCCAAGAAAGGGCCACCCTGAACTGGACTGAGTACGGTATGTTGACAGATCAGTGTGCACACGCCCTGTTTCTTTGCACATCGAGTTTTTTGGGGCAAAGCCAAGCAAGCAAGCAAGCAAGCAAGCAAGCAAGCAAGGTGGGCCGGGTTGGCACGCACGCGTTGCCTGCATGAGTGGGAGGCACGATGCAGCAGCGTCCCCAGCAGCAGTGCTTTGGCTTACGGGGCACGACGATATGCCCTGAAATAATCCAGCCACATTGGTTTCCCTCTGTCCTGCACAACCTTCACTGTTTAGGCTGGTGCTGCCGGGCCGGCGGTGCCAAGCCCGAGCCGCCTGCCGCACCCAGGTCCTCCCCCCAGTGTCAGGGCTCCCGGTGTGACCACATGTTGGCCTCCGTCCACCCGCGGCACTCGGATGCTGCTAGAGGGTTGGAGAAGCGCTGAGAAACAGAAACAACAAGACCGCATGTAGCATGTGGAGGGGCCTTGGGCCGCTCCTCACATGCACACAAAATTGGGCAACATGAATGTCCATGTCCCCGCGCGGGGCGGCCAGGCAACCAAACTGGCGGCCCGCAGTACTGCTTGTACCCTCTCTTCGAGAACAGGCTAGGCCACGCATGCAGTCACCCCCTTCACGCGCGCCCCACCCGACGCACCACATCTCTGTTTGATCTCTTCTTCTTGGTAACACACACGCACACAATGCAGGCAGCAGCGACAACCATGAGCAGCAACTTCACTGGCCAGCGGCTGGGCAAGGGGCGGGTGGGCATCACTGCACGCTCAGCCCCTCTGCGTGCCAGCACCCGCCGCCAGAGCCGCCTGGTGGTGAAGGCAGAGAAGGTGATTGCTGGGCTGGTGCAGTGGTGCACGCGGACGGCTGCCTTGCGCCGAGCGCGCCTCCGCTTACACCATACGGGTGCTTGCTTTGGTGCTGCGGGTGGGCAGGAACGCGGCAGCGTGGGTGTGTGTGGGTAGTTCTGGCGGCGGCGGCGGCAGCGGGCGGCTGCCCTGCGGGTGCCGACTGGTGCGGCCTCGGTGCGGCCCGGCTGGGCGCCCCATTTGCTCAACCCTCCAGAGCGACTCCTGCCAAAGTGGTCCCAGCACTGCTATCGACAGTGCGCCCAGGGACCCATCACCAGCAATGCCACTTTCGTGGAGCGCCCCTGGCGCTCTGCTCTGTGCAGCCTTACGTCGGAGCCTCCCTCAGCGGGGGTCCCGGTGCACCCGTGCTGCGCGCTCGTCTCACTTTGCTGCCTCCCCTCGTCTGCTCCCTGACTCTTGATCCTGCAGGTGGTGGGCATTGACCTGGGCACCACCAACTCTGCTGTGTAAGCAGTGCTGCCGCCGGGGGGCCAGGCAGGGGGAAGGGGCCGCGCCGCACTGCCTCCCACTGCACCGCAAAAGTGCACCAAGGTTTTCTTTTCGCTTCCTTCCACCCCGTCCTCACCTGCCTCCTCTCACCCGCTTCTCCTTGCCTGCCTGCAGGGCGGCCATGGAGGGTGGCAAGCCCACAATCATCACCAACGCAGAGGGCGGCCGCACCACCCCCTCTGTCGTGGCATTCACAAAGACCGGCGATCGCCTCGTGGGACAGGTGGGGCGCTCGCTTTACAACCTTTTTATCCTTTTGATGCCTGCCTACCCGCCATGAACAAGGCGATTGGCATGTTTGGCAAGCGGGAGCTGGGGCGGTGGGCAGAGCGCTGCGCTCGTTTCGGTTCTCGTCTGGAAGACTTTGTGGGTGGGCAACCAAGTGAATGGGCGCCGAACACAGCCCCCGGCGCCCGCCCCTCACTTCTCTCCACCTCCCACACTCCACACCCCCGCCTCTCTCCCGCCCTGCCGCCCTCCCTGTGCTCATCAGATTGCCAAGCGCCAGGCTGTGGTCAACCCCGAGAACACCTTCTTCTCCGTCAAGCGTTTCATTGGGCGCAAGATGAACGAGGTGCAGGATGAGAGCAAGCAGGTTCCCTACCGGGTGGTCTCCGACTCCAGCGGCAACGTCAAGATCGCCTCCTCCAACGCCGGTGCGTGAGCGAGCAAGGGCGGGGGCACGGGCGTTGCACTGGCAGGCACGGCAGGGAGGCATCCACGGCAGGTTGCATAGGGGCCCGGGCACAGGAGCGCGCCGTTGTTGGCTGGCTGGCTGATAGCACAAGAGGCCACGGGAGCAGTGCATGTGCATGCATCCGTCCACTGCATGCGACGCCCCCTGTTGCCGCGAACCCAAACCCAACGTCGTCTTTCTCACCCGCTGGCCACCCGCTTGCCACACGCCTGTCACCCGCAGGCAAGGAGTTTGCCCCCGAAGAGATCTCTGCCATCGTGCTGCGCAAGCTGAGCGAGGATGCGGCCAAGTTCCTGGGAGACTCTGTCACCAAGGCAGTCATCACCGTCCCCGCCTACTTCAACGACTCGCAGCGCCAGGCAACCAAGGTGGGCGCTGCAACACATGAGTGATGATGCTAGGTTGGGGTTTGGGTTAGAGTTAGGGGTCACCTAAATGACTCGCAGCGCGTGGCCACCTGGTGGTGCTGCTATATCGAGCTCCCTAAGTTTGGGTTTAGGTTTGGGGTGGCCCAAGTGCGCATGCTGAGCGACGCTGAGCGGTGCACTTCCTGAACTGAGGTAGGGTTTGTGCACCTCACGCAATGAGCTGGGGCTGGGTGCAAACAAAGTTTGGATTCGGGTCACAGTAGGTGACTGGGACGTTTGCCAGCGCCAGGCCGTCCAAGCGGGTGAGAGAGCCGCCGAAAGAGGTGCCGCCATAAACGAAGAGGTGCATGCTGGCAGCCAAAGGCACGCTAGGGGCTGGGCGTGGTGCCGTCACACGTACGCTGGCGGGGTGCCGTCACACGTATGTCCCCCCCCCTGTGTGCGTGTGCGTGCGTGCGCCACATGCCTCACTCACCTCTCGTGTGCGCCTGCTGCCCGCGCTCCTCTTCTCTCTCGCAGGACGCCGGCAAGATTGGCGGCCTCGAGGTGCTGCGCATCATCAACGAACCCACCGCTGCTTCCCTGGCCTACGGTGGGTGGTCACCTGATTGATGCACTGTCCCAGCCAGCCTGCCTCCCCACCTTGCCTCCCACTTGCTCAAACCTGCCCTCTTGGCCCGCCAGCACAGCGTCTTGGGTACAAGTGGTTGTTGTGGAGTGGATATCACATAAAGGCAGAGAGTGGCTGTCTCTCGCTCTCCACCGTCCCTGACCTGAACTGTCCGTTCCCTTCTTCCCCTGCCCTGCCCCGCCCCCCTTGCGCCTCCCCCTTCAGGCCTGGACAAGAAGTCAAACGAGACCATCCTGGTGTTCGACCTGGGCGGCGGCACCTTTGACGTCTCCGTCCTCGAGGTGAGCAACTTTGTCCTTAATTGTCCTTTATTGTCTTTAATCTTAAACGATTCTTCAACACTAGAAGAGTGAGAGCACAGCATGGGGTCAACGATGATGAACAAAGCCACTGTCTGTTGTTCACCGTCTTTTTCCCAAATCACGAATGCTTCTGAACTTCTGCAGGCGACATGTTGGACATGTATCACTGCATCCAGGGTTCTCAAGCATGGGCATGGATTTGGTCCATCCCAGTATTCCTTTTTGAATGGACCACGGCCATGCCCATGCCTGAGGTCCTTGAATGCAGTGATACATGTCCAACCTGCCTGCAGGGGTAAAGCGGTGCTAGCAGGCACTGGGCCCGGCAAGGGCTTTGTCATCCCCCCTGGCTCACCAACCCTCCCTCCCCCGCTCCCCCCT
>JTEE01000330.1:66700-92463 GCA_002896455.3 Chlorella sp. ArM0029B | reverse complement strand
GGGGGGGAGAGTTGAGAGCATGCAGATCACATGGTTGCTCTGCTGAGAAGCCCTCCTTTGTATGCTGAGAAGAGCAGCGCGGGAGCTGGGCACGTTTGGTTCCCCTCCCCTCCACCACACCACCCTTGTTACTCCTCCCTCCTGCCCAACCCCACGTCGTAATCGTCATCGCTGCGTGTGCGCCCAGCCATGGCGCCAGTCTATTGCTGCTACCGCTAGCGCTGCCTCCAAGTGCTGGTTCTGCTGCTGCAGCAGGGTCAGATGAACGAGAAGGGCTCAAAAGCAAAGGTGATCAGGGCCGTACGGCTGCGCTGTGTGGACGCGATGTGGACGGCAGGCAGCGGCATGCAGGCGTGCACCCAGGGTTGGCTCGCGCAGGTGCCTGCTGCCTGGCGACCAGGCCCCCAGGGATTTGTTATCTTGGAGCAAGTGAACAAGGGCAGCCTCTAGTGCGGTGGCCAACACCCAGCGGTAGGGCAGTGGCGGCAGCGGCAGCGGCGGGCGGCGGCAGGTTGGACCGTCACGTGAGCGCGTCACCCACCCCTCTGCGCTTCCAGATAGAGAGCTTGATGCCGGTTCGGGCCCTAGAGTCCTGGCTGGTTGCGCCGGGGCACAGGAGCGCGAGGACGGGGCTTCGAGCACTGCTTCGAGACGTCGGTGGCCAGTGTGCGTCAGCAGAAGGCCTGAAGTCTCACAGAGCCAGTCAGAAGCTGCCTTTGGCACTTCTGGTCCCAGCATTCGCAGCAGCTCTCGCGCCCAGTGTGGAGGCGTTGGTCTTGGACACCCATCTTTCAGGCAATCCTGGACATTCTTACCGAAATGGAAGAGCTTACAGATGGCGATTGGGCGCAGGCAGTGGCAAGTGCAGTGGCTGCTCGGGCCCCACTGACGTCGGGATCGGCGCAGCAGATCGAGCAGACCTTCGCTGGCGCACGTGACCTACGGTAAGGGCCTGAGCGGCCGCGTTGAAGGGGAGGGTGGGCGTGTTGTGTCGCAATCCTACTTTGGCTCATGCCTGCGCCCCCTTAGCCCAGCCGGGCTGTGTTGCTCAGTGTGCGAGTTTGTGTTACATAGTGTTGGCCCCGAAGGTTCGAGCCTTCGGGGCAGGTGTGAGTTGGGGGGAAAGGGCCCGGCGGCGGCGGCGCCTGGCTGCCGCCCAGCTGCCGCTGCCGCCCGACTGCACCGCTGCCTGCTTGCCAGCCGTCAGCTGCTGCTGCCGTCTTGCCAGCTGGCTGCGGTGTGAAGGAATTGTGTATTCTGAGGTCCCTGCCGGGGCTTCAATTCCCCCTCCCGCCGCCAGAATTGATAGCGTGGGACATTCAACGTCAGAGGCGGGGTGGGGAACAGCCATGCTAGTGTTCATATGAGAAAGTTGCGCTGTGGGGTTAGAAACGTGCACACATGGGCCTGGAGGGCTAGAAGTGCTTGGGGTACAAAAACGTGCATACGGGTGATGTACGGGTGAAATATGTTGTGCACAACGCTGGCGCCGGCGCCATGTCCCTGGCGCCGCGCCTGGCTTTGGGGCTGCCCGCAAAGGGGCCTTGCCGCACGGGCCCGCGTTGGCCATGCCAGAATCTGCTTGGCTGCAGTGCCGCCCACTGCCGCCGCTGGTTGTCAGGTTCTTGGCAACGTAGTTGGGATGCCCCGCCGGGCAGGGCGCCCCGCCGGGCGCCGCAATGTGATCTCATGGCCGCAATGTGATCTCATGCAGCCCGATCGCTGCCCTGCCGGGCAGCCCCAAAGCAGGAGAACGCACTGGCAATGGTACCTCCAAAGCAGTACCAGCGTGAAGGACGCTCAGCCCACAGGCTGCTCACATGCACACTGCAATCCGCAGTCGTGATGTCATCAGGAATGCCATCCTTAGAACGATCCTTGGGTGGGTGGGTGTGGCTCAAAGCTCGTTGCCGGGGCCAGTAACCGCGATTGAGACTCGCACTTGTTTCCGGGAGAGTGCAGAAAGGCGGGGGGTGACCGCTGAGGCGCGATCGCGAGCTTATAAGGGCATGAGGAGCGACTGCTGCTGAGCGTGCTGGTCGTGCACTCGTGCGCTCGTGCGCTGGGCCTGATGTGCCCCGTCCGGGATTCATGTCGCAAGTGGCGTCTCGTAGGCTCCCCACCGGAGGAGGGGTGTGTCGTAGGGTGGGCCCTCGCCCTTCTCGGATTCTCGCCTCTCCAGATACTGGAGGGGCCACCTATTTGCGCGCTGGGGCCTCACTCACGTGTCCTCTGCCCAATTGCAGCATCTGCCTGATTGCGGGAGAAGGACGGTATGGAGAATTGGAGGCATACACGCTGCTGCGGAACGGGGTCGCGGAGGCGCGACCGCTTGCTCCAGAGCCCTTATTGTGCTCGCCTGCGGAGCTGTCCGCCGCCCGGCGCGCGCTGCAAGACGACCGGCTCGTGAGTGTCACGGTGGCGCCAGACAGCAATGCGCCGGCGGACTGGCAGCGGCCAGCAGTCAACGGAGGCACCTGGCTGCTGGCAGCGCCCCTCACCCCCACCAACAGCGGCAGCCGCTCTGGCCGCAGCCGACCGCTGGGTGTTGTGCTAGTGGGCGGGCACGGGCGCGAACCGAGCGTGGATGCACAGTGGCTGCAGGAGTGGGCTTCTGAAATGGCTGGGCTCATCCAGCACGCTAGTGTGCAGCTGATGGAGGTGAGCTGGGGCGGGGGCGGTTTAGTGTTGTGCCGTGTTGTTTGTTTGGGACCAGGGGTGTTGTGGCAGGGTTGCCTCACGTCAAATGCCCTTTCAAGTGGCACTGAGCGCACGCGCTGCGGGCGGCAAATGCCTCTCTCTTGAGGCGGCAGGGGTCTCCAAGTGTGCACCATGGAGTCTGAAGTTTAGGATGACCCCTGCCCACTCCACCACACCCTAAGCCACCTGCAGCGCCCCGAGCTGGTCAATAGTGCAACCCTCCCTTGCTGCCTGCAGTCACGCCCTCCACCTGACCACGAATCAATCGTCTGCTCATTCCTCTGCTGGCCAACCAACTGTCTGCTCAGCCGACTGTCTACCCATCCCTGGGACATGCTGCCCCCTACCCTCCCCCGCACCCTGGCATGCAGAGCAGCCTGGACATGTTGGGAGTGATCTTCCCACCACGCGTGCTTGAGCAGCTGGTGGCCAACGCTGCCAGGAAGACGGGGCAGGTGCGCTGAGCGGGCGCAGCACGCGCAGGGGAGGGGCCAGTCGAGGCGTGGGGCCCGGGCAGGAGGCAGGCCATGAGCTGCCACCTGCAGGTTCTGCACTTGGGACCACCCGCCGCCCTCATTGGGGCCACCCGCCTGCTTCCTCTGCCACCCTTCCCTAGCCTGCCCACCGTCACCCGCTTCCTACCCATTGGCATCAAAGCTGTTTGCCTGCACACCAACGCCACCGCCCTCCGCCTGCCAGCCCCTTCTGGCACCCCCACTCTGCCACTCTCCCCCCTTCCCACCCACCCCTATCCGGTCTCCTCACCGGCCCACCCCTTTCTGTCCCCTTTTCCCCCTCCCCTGCCTTCCCCTGTGCTCGTCCCACTGCAGATGGACCTGGCAGCAGTGCTGCGCAGCAGCAGCGTGTCGCCGACCCTCAGCGGCGTGCCCACCGCCCCGCCCACCCTCAGCGGCCCCAGCAGCGTACGCAGCTCGCTGGAGGGGCGGCCCCCGCTGCCTCCCGTAGGGGGCGCCAGCAGCGCACGCAGCTCGCTGGGAGAGGTGTCTCCGCTGCCTGCCGGGCAGGCGCTGCGGGAGGGCGGCTGGCCGGCGCCGCCGCCGGCGGCAGAGGCAGCGTGGGAAGGGGGCCGGGCGGGGTCCCCTTGGCCACGTGCGGGCAGAGAGTATGCGGGGGCTTCCCCATTTGCAGCAGCAGCAGGTGCGGGTGAACAGCCTTGGCTGCCGGCCTGCCACCTGCCTCCTGCCACCTCAGGCCTTAAACTGCCTGTGCCAGCCAGCCTCTGGGCATGTGTTTGCACTCTTGCGCAGGCCAAGCTCTTGTGCCGCCACGTGCTCGCTGGCTCTCTCCTCCTGCCTGCCTCTGCCCCCACAATCCTCTGCCACTCTTTGTGCCCCTGCCCCAGCCTGCCCATCACTGCTGGGCAAACGCCTGCCCTGCCTCGCCCCCTGACCCTGCCACACACCGCTGCCCCTGTTGCTGCAGGCAGCGAGGGCGGGCCCGCCGGGTCGTTTTCGCCAAGCCGCGGCTCGCCGACGCGCCCCCCGCTGAGCCCCTCTGCCGCCCTGCTGCGCCACGCCTCTCAAGGCAGCTCAGCATCGGCACTGCTGCGCCAAGTCAGCATGCAGAGCGGGCTGGGCATGCCGTTTGTACAGGACGCAGCCGCCGAGGTGCCGCTGACGCCACACAGCCAGACAGATCTCTCAGGTGGGCTGCCGCCGGGCAGGCAGGAGGGGGAAGAGGCATGATAATGGAGAGTGCACCAAACGGCAGGCCCAGCCAGCATTATCAGGGGTCCACGAGTGACGGAAGGTGGGATGGTGGCTTGAAGCGAAGAAGCGTCAGGCAGGCAGTGTCATGTGGGTAGCACCTTTCTGTCTTGAAGCTGCACACATCCCTGCATCCGGCTTGTGTGCTTTTGATCAGGGTGCCCTCCCCACGTGTGTTGTTGCCCCTCAGGGTTTGAGGACATCCTGGCAGAGGACCACCGCTGTTCCCTGGAGCGCAGGTGGGCTGGATGGCCAGGGGTCTCTTGGAATGCCTCGACTCTTTTAGCTTTTGATGAAACTGCTAGTTGATTACATCAAATACCTCCCTTTCTGTTGAATTGATTGCCTTTTGGCTTGGGGTGAGGAGCAGCTGCTGTGGGCTTGCGCCATGACTTTTGTTGCCAAGCTGCTTGTTTATTACATTCGACGTCCACAGGGACGTACACAGTAACGGCCTCATGAAACAGTTCTCACCCGCCCTCTTCCCGGCGCACCCATCCCGCCCACTCAGCACCATCTTTTCCCCCCCGCTCCTGCTTTGCCTGCAGGCCCAGCATGGCCCCCGAGCGGGCCCGCTCCCACACAGCGCCCTCCCTGGACGCGTGCATTGCAGCCGCCACTGCTGCCATGGAAGAATCTGAAGCAGGCGGCCTGCCTGCTGCTGTGCACGCTGCGCAGGCGCACGTGGCGGAGCAAACGGCGGCAGCGGTGGCAGCCGCGGCCGCTGACGTCCTGGAGCAGCAGGGCCAGCAGCAGGCAGAGCCGGCTGCGCTGTTTGACCAGCGCAGGCAGCAGGAAGAGGGGGCAGCGGGGACAGCCAGTGCCGGAAGCATGTTCAGCGGCAGCAGTCCGTTTGGTGCTGCTGCCCGCGCCAGCAGCATGCCCCCGCCCGCTCGTGCCGCCGCCGCCGCCGACAGCCCGCCCCCGCCTGCCCGTGCCGCTCAGCTGACGCCGTCGGCGGTGCGGGTGCCCTGGCAGAAGAAGCCTCTAATGCACCCACTGACCAGCGGTGATGCGCGGGGCAAGGAGCAGCCGCTGCTGAGCCCCCGCAAGCCTTCCTCGGTGGACAGCGTGGCCAGCGCATTCGGCAGCAGCTTTGGCGGCAGCAGCTGCTTTGCCAGCGGGGCAGGCAGCGCGTTCAGCGCGCCCAGCGCAGATGCGCCGCCGCACGCTTCGGCGAGTAAGCCGTCGGCCACCCCTGGCACCACCACCCCGGGGTGCGCCAGTTTGGGGTCCTGTGGCTCGGCCGCCAGCTCAGCACAGGGCCCCGCCAGCTCAGCGGCCGCCCGTCAAAGCTGGGACCTCTCTTTTGCCTCGCCTGCGCTGGAAGCCAGCTACAGGTGGGTGGGCGGGTGGGTGGGTGGGTGTTACTAAATGTAGAGTTGTGATTCAGAAGAAAGAAACCAACACGAGTTTTTTGCCAGTGCCGAGGCCGGGGCTGGGAGAGTGCTCAGGGGCCTTGCTGCTTATCGATGCGCCCGCGTGTACGCGTTCAGCAGTCCTGGCCTTGGAACACGAGTCGTTGGACGAGCTCCTCCCTCCCTCCCTCCCTGCAGCCTCTGGGGAAACGAAGCTTGTCTGTGGCTGCCCCCCGCGCTTCTTTTTCTTCTTCTTCTTCCCCCGGCACCTCTCTGACACGCCTCCCATAACATTTTCCTCCCTGCAGGCGCTGGCTGGCCCCCTACCTGCTGAGAACCGCTTGCGTGTGGCTACCCCCTGCCCTTCGTTTACCGGCACCGCTCTTGACTAGCGTCACCTTTCGCCTCTCCCCCCTGCAGGCGCTGGCTGGCCCCCTACCTGCTGAAGAACGACACCTGCCTGGGCCTGGTCCACCTCCTGACGGCGGTCACGATGGCGGTGGCACTCGTGCACCAGGGCTGCCTGGGCGCCCACCCCCGCAGCCTGCTCTCCCTGGCAGGTGCGGCACGCTGCCTCAGCCCGTGCTGAGGCTTGTGCTTGCGTCGCATGCACGCAGTCACCATGCCTTGCATTGCTTAATAGTACCAGCTGCATTGGGGCACCCATCTGCGGGACGGGCCTGTGAACGTTTTTGCGGTGCGTTGCAGCCCAGCCCAGCACAGCCCAGCACAGCCCAGCACAGCACCTGCGCTGGCCTACAAGCTGACGTCACCCTCACGCTTGCTCCCTGCCCCCTTGCCGCCCGCCGCAGGGCTCCTGCTCATGGCAGCAAGCACACTGCCTGCCTGGCTGCGCCCCAACTGGTGGGCCACCTGGCGCTCCCCGGTGCTCTCCCTGGCCCGTGTGCTGGCCACCACGCTGTTTGCCGCACACAGCGTGCTGGCGGCCGCTGACGTGGCACCCGGTGCCAGCGGTGCCGAGGCGCAGGCGCCGGGCCCGTGGGTGGAGAAGGTGCTGGTTAGCAGCGGCACCGCAGCGCTGGCGTTTCTGCCGATCAGGTGAATGGCTGGCGCAAGAAAGAGGCAGACTGTTTTGCAGGCATGGCATGTGTGCAGCTCTGTCTGCAATAATACACGTACTGCCTCTTCCAGCGCGGCTTGTGGATGCGCAAGTACTTGATGGTGCCTTGCATGACATGCACACATCAGGTGTCGCTGACCTGGCACCCTGCATCTGCACCTGCCGGTGCGCCCGTTCCCTGCCCTTTCACCCACAGCTGCTAGCCGCAGCAATCTCCTGTCCGTCTGGCTCCACTCGATCTTCAACTGCTCTGCCTGTGGCTTCTCACCCCCCACCCCCTTCTTCCTCCCGCTGCCTGCAGGTTCCCCCTCGCGTTCTCCCTGCACCTGCCCCTCCAGCTCCTCTGCCTGTGGCTGCTCACTGCCGCCTCCAGCCTGGCACACGTGCTGAGCGGCGGTACCACCCCAGTGGGCAGCATCATCCTGGCCCAGCTTCTGCTTGGCTTCCTCCTCTCCTCGGCCGTCTCGTACCGCCGAGAGCACCGCCTTCGTGCCAGCTTCCTGAAGAGCCGCCGAGCCGCATCCTGCCTGAACGGCCGCGGGAAGCGCCCGCCCCTGCCGGCGTCAGCAAGCTGAGGGCGGGCAAGCAAGCAAGCCTAGGCCCCGCCTGCCCCGGGCAGCACACGTCAGCAGCTGGCCATCTGCACGGCACTGCGCCCTTTGCAGAGCAGGAGGGGCGCATGGGCGCCTCACCAGCCATCAACACCATATTCATCAAATCACAACACAATTTGACGCTTCTGTACAACACCGTTTGTGCCACCCGTTTTTTCTTTCCGTTTAGCTTCCGTGTTTCATCCGGCTCTCATCCCCAGCATTCCTTGTTACATGTGGAATGCGGGATCAAATCTCACTCAAGCCAGGGCCTCGTCAGCAGCCTCCAGCCCTTCTTCCAGCACACAAAATCAGCCACCCTTTCATTGCCATCCCCTCGTGCTGGCACCCCACGCCAAGCCCTGCTTTCATGTCCCAATTCAGCTCAACACCACATGCGCCTCACATCACCCCACACTCCCTGCCCACCGCGCCCGCTCCCCTCCCCTCCTTCACCTCGCCAGCGCGCCATGTACTGCCACCCGGTACTTGCCCCCGTCCGCGCGCCTGCCCAACCCACCGCCCCTCCCCTTTCAATTGTGCCTTGCTTGCCCTCCCATCTGATGCATTCCTCCACCGGCACCCACCCGCCCCTCCCCTTTCAATTGTGCCTTGCTTGCCCTCCCTCTGATGGCGCTCTCGCACAGGTGGAGCCTCTTGTTAGCAGCCCTGGAGCCTCTTGCTGATCCCTTGTGGCCAGGTACCCGAAACAAGGAGGACACCTGTTTGGGAGTGGAGGCTGAGCGACATTTCCTGCTGCACCTGCACCACTTGCCCTCGCGTCTTGTCACGATCCCGCACCGCCAGGCAACCAGCCACAGGCCTCACAGGACCGCCCGGTGGCACCTGGCCTCACCACCCATGCCTGCACTCTCCTTGCACACATGCATGCATCCACCTTGCACGCGCGCCACCCGTCCTGGCGGTCCACCCGCTTCACTTTGCTCGGCAGCCACGTTTGTCTCTGTAATTGAACAGGTTACGAATCACTGTGATCAAGCTTCAGTTTGCTCGGCAGCCACGTTTGTCTCTGTGTTTGAACAGGTCACGAATCACTGTGATCAAGCTTCAGTTTGNGCCACGTTTGTCTCTGTGTTTGAACAGGTCACGAATCACTGTGATCAAGCTTCAGTTTGCTCGGCAGCCACGTTTGTCTCTGTGTTTGAACAGGTTACCAATCACTGTGATCAATCAATCAATCACGTGCATTTCAAGTATGCGAGGAGCCAGCAAGGGTCTCATGGGATTGCTATTACAGGGCAAGGTGGGGGGTGAGTGCGTTGGAATGAAGTTTGCAGCATAAAAGAAAGAGGGTTGCGGGCATTGGTTGACTGCGCCAGCCAGAGCGTGGGGGTGGAAGTTGAAAGTGAAAACAAGTGTGTGAGTGTGTGCGAAGGGCGGTGTAGAGGGGGCGGTTGACAAGCAAGTACGGGATCAGTGCGTTGTGCGGGTGTCACCACAGGGCCGCACAGCGGCACAGTGCAGCGGCAGCCCCACAAGGGAATACGTACAAGAGGGACAAGGGGGAGCATACAAATCATGAAGCAGTTTGCGAGGCAGCATGGGGCCGGGTGTTACCAAGGCGGGCGGGAGAAGAAGGACTGCGGCTGCCGTGCTTGCTCCTGCGCGTCCCGCCGTTGTTCCTGCGATAGCCACAGCCGGCGGCGCTGCCGGTCAAAAGAGTAATGATGGCACAGCGGCAGCACCAGGCCGCACACCACTTGCAGCATGGTGGCCTGGCCAAAAGTTGCCAGGTGCTGCCCGGGGCTCAAGTCCATTCGCCGCACTAACTGCAGCGGGCAGCAATGCAAGGGTGGGACGGCAGTGGCACGTGCGCTCACCACAGCATGCCAAGCAGCCCCCCTTGTCCCGCCCAGCCTCGGCCTGCTCCCGCTCCTCTGCCCGTGCCCCTGCTCCCCCCATGCCCCGCCCAACCAGCTGGCCCACCCTCCCGTGCCCCACCCCGTCCCGCTCTGCCCTGCGCCCCGGTCCCGCCCCTGCGCCCCACCTGCTCCGACTGCGCCACGCTGTAAAACATGACCAGCTGGCACAGCAGCTGCGCCTTGTAGCGCAGCGAGTGGCGCGCGGAGGTGGTCAGCATCAGGAAGGCGCCCGACTGCGCCAGAGCCAGCGGGTGCACGGGCAGCCAGAGCCAGCCGGCGCCAAATGCCGAGCGGGCGTCTTCCGGGGAGCCAGGGGCGTGCCATGACAGGCGGAACAACGGGTACATGAGTGCACCAAGGACTTTGCTGGCGATGACGACACGCTCACGGTGTCGCAGGTACAGGGAGGGTAGCAGCACCGCCGCCAGGCCAGGCACCAGCGCGGCGCACTGCGTGGCTGCACGTCGTGCGGGGCAGGGAGCAAGTCGACGCAGGCAGGGGGTTGGGGTAGGGGCAGGTTGTCCGGAGGGGCAGGCAGGCTGGCTGGTTGCGAGGAGGTGCAGGCAGGTTGGCTGGCAGGTTGCAGCAAGGAGGAGCAGGCAGGCAGGCAGTCAGGCAGGCGGAGAGGCAAGAGAGGCAAGAGGCACTCACTGGCAAACCAGCAGATCGCAAGGGCTGGGAAGCGAGCTACAATGCCCTTGAACCAGAGAAGAATCAGAGTTAGGAGAAAGCCTGCACAGGGTGGGTGGGGAGCGGGGCAGGGCAGCACCCAGCATCTGCAAGTTTCGCTGTCCAGCTCAGGTGAAGCCTTTGACGAATGTGAGGCAGAGAGGTAGCATGCTACTGTGTTGAGCTGAGCTGAGCTGACCGGGGTGCCCCCCCTTGCGCCCGCCGCAGCCAGCGGTGATCTTTGTTGGGTTTGAAGGTGGGACAGTACACATCCATCCCACCAAGCACGGCTTACCAAGAAACATGCCGGCGCTGTCCACCTTGTCCGACACCCTCTGGTAGCCGGCCAGGTGGTGCTGGTAGCGGGCCTGCATGGGGGGCATTTCCAAGTGAACCCACCGCAGGAGAGGCGACGTCACCGTCCCCGCCACTCAAACAGCAAGGGGGGAAGGCGGCCGTGTTGCGGCATGTTGTTCGCCGTGCCGCTTCCCTGAAATGCCCTCCCAACCCAGTCCCAACCGCTGTATCGCGGCCTTGGGCGGCCCAAAAGGCCGCGCCCCCTGGCCCTTGCAAAACAACTAAACCGGGCCGCCAGCCCCTGGCCTCTCTCTGTCACTTCTGGAATCTCACCTCCTCCGACATCGCGTGCGCACTTCTCCGCCCTGTTGGGAGGGCCTTGCACATTGCACTTGCAGGGCTTGCGCTTTGCTGCGGGAACCGTAGCAGTCTAGTTCATCTTCACGAGGTTACACGGTTTTTGAGAAGAAATGGCAGAGGGACGGGCAGGGGCCCTTGTCCTGGAAGGTGACGTGGCTCGTGGCAGGTGATGTGATGTGATGTGCCCCAAGAGGCGCAGACATTCAGGGGTCAGTAAAGGTGTGAGGACATCAGGCAGTGCAAGTGAAATCGTCAAGGAGCAAAGGATCTGTGGGAGCAGGAGGGGCAGCATTGCAACAATAGGAACAGAGACAAGCAAAGGGACCGTTGGGAGGTGCACGCGACGGGGCGGCACCATGCGTCATTTCTCAATGGCTGTGCAGCAACCAGCCATCAGGGGCCGCCTGCTGCAGCCGCTGTCGTTCCTCCTGCTGCCGCCGCCGCTGCTGCTGCTGCACCTGCTGCAGGCGGCCGCATCTTGTCCAGCAGCGTCGCTGCCGGGACGGTCTGCGGCACCAGGTCTGCCAAGAACGACAGCGGCTCCATCTCTGCTACCGCGGCGGCCACGTCACGATACTCCAACTCAGCGCCATGCCCCGCACGTGCAGCGTGCTCTGCAGCCCGGTCAGCCAGGAGCTCCAGGATGAGCTCTGTGGCCTTGGCCACGGCAAAGCAGGCCTCGGTGGAGACCGACTTGATGTCGCTGTCGTCGCGCAGCAGCCCCTTGACGCGGTCCACGGTGATGACCTGCACGGCGAGAAGGGAAGGGAAGGCAGGCATTAGGGGTATGAATAACAGAGGGGCAGCGGGATGCCGTGAAAAGACGGGTTTATAAGCAAGCAAACAGGCGGGGAGCAGGCGGCAGCAGGCGGGGAGCAGGCGGCAGCGGCGGCGGCAACAGCCCACAGCAGCTCAGCGCCGCGTGGCGCTCACCAGGGATGTGATGCCCTTGCCCCCAGGGCTGTGCAAGCCCTCGCTTCCCGTCGGGCTAGCCTGGTCGCCCATTTTCGTGTTCCGCTGCCGCAGTCGAGGCGCCTGCGCCGCCAGGAGGGGTCGGCAGTGCAGTCCGGCCGTGGAAACGCGTCGGGGAGTGGAAAGGGGCCATTTCCCTTTCTTATTTATGCCACGTCGTCGAGGCCCAGCAGCGGAAGCAAAGCAGGCATTCCCGTGCCACTTGCTCTCAATTGAAGGTGCTCACGTCCTCTCGCAACCTCTACACAGCACTGCGAACTGCCCTACGGGCCTCGGGGAGCCCTTTGGCAGGAAGCGAAACATGGAGCTGGGGGGACTGAAGAAGCACGGCACCACCACTCACGTGTCTGCGGTGTCGTCTTCCCTGGCGGTGGAGCGCTCGGCGGGCAGCAGCAGCAGCGAGGTGAGCCAGCGGCCCGCTGGCCCCACATGCCGAAGGCGGCCTTACTGCTTTCCGGGCGGGTTCCCCAGCCGCTGTATGTGCGTTCAAAAACAGTGGCAGGGCACCCAGGGCCGGGGCTCGGTCTCTTGGGGGGATCTCGGACACTCTCGCACTGATTGCTGGGATGTCTCACTTGCGGCATTCTCTGCCTCCTCCGCAGGATACGCCCGTGTGCTGGATTTGCCTAGACAGCACGGCACCCCTGCTCTTCCCTTGCAAGTGCCCCAGGTGGGTGTCGGCAGTGTGCGGGGCCGAGCGCCGCCTGCCGTGCAGCCAATGCACCGGCAGCCTGGCCTGCTGGCAGTGCAGCCCCCCACACCCCTGCTGCGTGCACTAATCCAGGCCACGCCCTTTTTGCAGGTCGGCTCACCCCCGATGCCTGGCACGGTGGCAGCTGCAGTCGGCGGGCTCGAGGTGCGCCCTGCCCCGCCACCTGTTAAACTTTATGGCCGCCAGCATGCCCAAGTGCCCTGTGGAGCATGCTGCATGCGCTTGGCTGCTGGTGCCACGGAATCGGACAGCTGCGCTCTGAAAGAGCCTCTTGCTGCACAGGCTCGCCTGCTCATGTGGCCGCTCGGCCTGCCTACAGGGCATGTAGGCCCCTCTCCCCACCGCTCACCTGCCCGCCTGCGTGCCTGCCCCGCCTGCCACCCTCCCCGCAGAAAGGAGACGCATTGCGAGTTTTGCGATGCGCGGCTGCCAGAATGGAAGGGCACGCTGACGCCGCAGTGCGGCGCCAATGCGCCCGCCGTCATGAACGTCAACTTTGACGGCCGCACCTACAGCTTTGAGGTGAGGCGCATGGGGGTGGGGGCAGCACGTCCACTCTGTTGTCCGCACAGAGACATTGGGGGGCAAATGGAGTGGGGCATGGAGTGCTGCAAAGCTGTGCATGCCAATTTGTTGGATGCACACGGCCTTGGGTCCAAAATGGGATGGCCCAATGGGCCGGGGTGCCAAGCGCTGTAGTGATGTCGGGTTTCCCGGAGGTGTGGCCCAGCTGCTATCTCCGAGTGTCTTTGGATGTGCTGGAGGCCCTTGAGAGTCTGTGGGAAGCAAGCTTGGAGGTGGCCGGTGCAGGCAGGTGTCCCACCCGCAGGCACGTGGCTCTCACGTCCAAGCGCCCCCCCCCACCGCCCCACACCTCACCCGCACACCCTGCCTGTGTACTCGCCCCACCGTGCCATGGGCCCAGGTCAAGCCCGGCCCGGATGGGTACAAGCAGTTCACCGAGGCCATTCGGCGGGCGTTCAACCTGCCCGACGATAGCGAGCTCAACATCACATTCACTTGCGACGAGCCCAGCACAGGTGACGCCTTGAGCGGGCTGGCAGGGGGTGTACCCATTCCAGGTGATTGACGCACGACACAAGAAAGGGGGTGGGAGGGCGGGGGGGTGCATGGGCGGGCAGGGAGGCGGCGGCGGCAGCCCAGCAGTGCATGGCATGGTGGGAGTGACTGCCCTCGCTGTGATTGCCTGCTGCGCCAGCTCAGCGCCGCGCCGTGCCGTGCTGTGCCCGCTGTATGCGCTGGGCGTGGGGGCAGCAGGCAAGGCCAGCAGGCAGGGCCGGCAGGAGCACCATTCTCCCCCGCCGCCCCCCCCCCCCGCCTTCCTTCCTGTTCCCCGCTGAGGCACTAACTTTTACCTACCCCTGCGCCCCCTTTTTTTCCCTGCCAGCAGCGGTAGAGACCAACAACTCGCTGCTGACGCTTCAAGGGTCGGGCGCATATGACGCCGCGGTGCACTGCGCCTCGGTCTCTGCTGCCCGCCGCCTCACGTCGCCCGGCGTCTCGCGCACCGTCTCTTCCGCAGAAGGTAGGTGGGCAGGGGACGGGAGGGGCGGGCGGTGGTGGGCAGGGGATGGGAGCGGCGGGCGGTGGTGGGCAGGGATCTGGGCCAGCGCTTGCGCCATCCTCTGCACTGGCATGCCCTGACCTCTGGCTGCGCAGTGAGGCGTCCCATCCGCAGCCCAGCCCTGCTGTATGCAAACCACGCGCCCTACTCACGGCGTGCCACCTGTGCACATGCTTCACACGCTGTTTATGTAAACCACCTGCCACCCCCCTCTCGCCACCCAACCCAACACACGCTGCTCGCCGCCTACTGCCGACCCCCTCCTTTGCGCTGCAGAGTATGCTGCCTCGCTGCCCTCCACCCCGCTGGCAGCACCCCCGCTGGGCGGTGCCGCGGTTGCCAGCCCAGAGGCTCACCAGCAGGGCTCCCCAGACGGCAGCGCTGGCGCTGAGGTGGCGGGCCTCGGCAGCAAGCGGCGGCTGTCGGGCAGCCTGCGGCGGCTGCGCAGCGCTCTCCAAGAGTTTGCAGCCGCCCTGTCGACCAGCAACGGCGGCGGCGCCGGCAGCAGCGGCAGCGTCAATGTTGGCATGCGCCCCTAGATGACTACTTGAGCCTGACTGGGGCCTGGGCAGCAGGCCCTGCCTGCCTGCCGACCCACCCCTCACATAGCTAGCGGGGCGCCTGCCTGCGCGCCACAAACCTGGGTTGGCTGCGTGATGTTCGCGCGCCACCAGGTTTGTTGCGCCCCCAGTGCTGTGTGCCCCGCCCCTACCGCTCCTAAACCAGCCAGACGGCCAACTGGCAGCCAACCAACCAGCCCATCGGCAGCCAACCACCCAGCCGTAGAACCCCCGTAACACAGCACGGCACCAAGATTTTTGGATTGGGCTGCGTCCGTCCGCTTTGGCCGCCGCCCGCCCTCAAGCTGTTGTATAGATGCCCTGCTTACTGTGCCCAAGTACACGCCTCTCTTTTACCGCGTCCAAATGCTGCCACCTGCCCCGCCTCCCCTCCACCTGTGCCCTGCCTTATAACAGGCTTGCCCGCCGGGCGAACGGGGCGGGCAGGGACAGTGTGCCCGCCGCGTGCTCCTCACCCACTGACTCGCTCAAACCCTCCTCTGCTGCTCATCCTCTGCCGTTGCCCTCTGCTCATCTAGCTCTTGGCCCCCCTCCACGGGCGCCCCTGCGTGCAATTCAGCCGCCGCCCTCCTGATCCTGGGCGCTGCCGGCTGCATCTGCCCGCCGCGCGGCCCAGTATTTATTTTTCCGCTCCCCCCGCCCTGTGTTGCCGTTGCCCGTGTGCGTGTGCCTTGCATGTGCAGCCCGCACCTCCTGCGCCGCCCCCCTCTCCCACCGCTCCCCTTGTAAAGCCCGCCGCTAGTGTTGCGCGCCACTAGTTTGCCTTCTGTGCATCCCGGCCACATGCCTTTGGGGCAATGCCCTGACGGCCCTCAGGCTGTGGCCAGGACACACCTCTCTTGTGAACAGCCTGCCGCCATTTGAACAGCTTGCCACGTCTGCACCTCCCTGTCCTGCCTCCCCTACGTTGGCTACCCACGTCTCTGTGCAGCCTGTAGCAGAACTGATGTTGTCACTCTCTTTGTGTAAGCACCCGCAATGCTGTGCTGACTTGACTGGTGGGCGCCGGCGGTGCTGGACCAACAGCAGGAGGGTTAGCTGATTGGGGTGTGCGGGCATGTTGATGATGTGCAGCTCAGTTGAGAAACACCCAGACACCGAGGTGGCTTAGCAGGCAGGCAGGCGCACGCACGCGGCGGTGAACCCACGACGTGGCACGTGTACCGACATGCTGCCGCCGCCGCCGCTTTGCTGGTGCCAGCACGATTGATTCAAATGGGACCCAGAGCGCGGCGCTCCCCCTGCGCTCCAACTTTCACGAGCGGGCTCAGCCACCCGCCTCTTTACACCGACGTTGAGCGCGCCGGCGGTTCGACAGCTCCGGCTGTCCTCGCCTGAGCGTGAGCCATGGCGTCTCCCGAGCTCTTTGGGAAGCTGGTGATTGTGAGCAAGGATGGACATGGCGACCTGGAATTCCCACTAGACAAGAAATCGATTCTCATCGGCAGGTGGGCTTCTTCTGCTGCTTCCGCTCTGGCGCGCTCGCCACAGGGGTGGCAGCGAGTCCTCTCAAGGGAGGCCAGGTGGAGGCCGCCGCGACCGCGGCGCGGGACGACGGCGGCAGCAGTGGCGCAGGCGCAGGCGGCAGTGGCGACAACAGCACTGGCGCCGTCCGCTTTGCAGGCTGTGCAAACTCCTTTTGCCCCCTTGGTTCAAATTTTGCAGGGATCACAGCTGCGACATTCGCATCGTCAACAAAGAGATCAGCCGCAAGCATGCTGAGGTCTACGTGGAGGACAGCGGCGCGGTGCGTGTAGGGGGGAGGTGCAAGGGTTGCCAGTCTCAATTAAATGGTGCCTCATCCTACTAAACCCATGTGTATCACCGCCACGCACCAAACACTTCACTCTTGTGAGCACCCAGCTGTTCAAGAAACCTGGTAATGGTCCCCTGAACCCTCACCGCCTGCCTCCTTTCTGCCGTGCCCGGCCCCCTCTTCACTCCCTTCTCCCCTGCGCAGGTCTTCATTTCGAGCATGGGGCGTGAGCCCATCCTGGTGAACGGAGAAGCTGTCACCTCCCCGCTGGAGCTGGCCACCGGCGACAAGATCGAGGTGGTGCTGGAGAACCGCACCCGCGTGTTCTACTTCCAGGGCGAGGACGACACGGTGCAGATCCGTGCGCCCGGCGCCACTGCAGCAGGCCGTGTGCCACTGGGCGACGCCAATGTGGCGCCAGCTGTGGCAGCGACTGGCAAGCCTGCGCCAGCAGGCAAGCCGGCACCTGCCCCACCCCCGCCTCCCCNGCCTGCTGGCGGGCTGCGCGGTGCCAAGGCGGCTGCGGCAGCGGTGCCACCGCCAGCACCGCGCCTTCCGCAGCCCAAGGCACCAGGGGCTGCCGCAACCGCTCCTGCTGCACCACCGCCGCCACCAGCTGCTGGTGGCATGCATGCAGCGCTGCACCAGGCGATCAAGGTGAGGGGGATGCGCAGAGTGGGGCAGCAAGAGACGGCGTAGTTGGCGTTGTTGATGTGCTGAGCCGTTCTTGGGGCACCCAAGTGTGCCTGTGCGGCTGCATCTTTCGGCTAGTGCTGCATGGGCTGCTCTTTCCAGTGACCGGATGCATCGCTCACACATGCTGTGCTCTACGGCTGACCTCCCTTCTGACAGGCGGGAGTGCAGCTGAAGAAGGTTCAGCGCGAGGATCAGGCGGCGGCGCGCCCCGCGCTAGCAGCCGAACCTGCAGGCGGACGCTTTGTGCCCAGCGCTGCCGACCTGCTCAAGCTCAGGGCGGGCCTGCGCAAAACGGCGGCAACTGTCACACCAGCTCCTGAGGCAGCTGAGGAACAGCAGGAGGCAGCTGAGGAACAGCAGGAGCCTGCTGAGCAGCAGGCTGGCGGTGAGGCGGCGGCAGCTCCCGTGGCTGAACAGCCTGCTGACGTGCAGGGCGCCAGCGAGTCGGCGCCAGCGCCCAAGGCTGTGCAGCCTGACACAGCCCCTGCTGTTCCGCGGGAGGAGGATCCGGCTGCATCAGAGGAGCAGCAGCCTGCAGAGGCCGGCGGCAACGACTGCCCAGCACCCATGGAGACTGGGGCAGCTGAGGAGGCCCAGGAGGTGGCACAGCCGGGTGCAGAGGCGGCGCCGGCAGCCGAGCCTGCCTCAGAGGAGCCTATGGCAGAGGTGGCAGCATCGACAGAGCCTGCAGCTGCAACCGCACCGACAGAGGAGTCGGTAGCAGCGGTGCCTGCAGTGCAGGCAGAGCTGGCGGCTGAGCCAGCAGCAGAGGTGTCCATGGCAGCAGATATGGCAGAGGTGGCTCATGAGAAGCAGCCTACAGCTGTTGCAGAGGCAGCAGTTGCCAGCGAGCCTGCTGGAGTGGCAGCGCCTGCAGAGGATGAGCCTATGGCAGAGGCGGCAGAAGAGGAGGAGGCACAGGGCGGCAGCGCCGAGGGTGCTGCTGACGACTCGGTGGCCGCCGAGGTGTCCATTGGTGCCGCCATCCCAGAGGCCTCTGCCGCGCCCCCCAGCACGGTGCAGCGCAAGCGCAAGAGCGTGCGCTTCCAGGAGGAGGAGGAGCGTGCAGCGTGCACCCCCGAGGGCGCGGCACGCGATGCCACAATCACGATTCGTCTGCGCAAGGGCGATATGGAGCAGGTGAGCTTGGCTGCTTGTGCGGGCGGCGTGGGTGCTTGAAAACACTGTTCAAGCTGCTCTCCCTAGTTGGTGCATGCAAGATCAACTGTTTATTGGCGCGAGGATTGGTGCAATTGCACGGCGCTAATGGGGGTCCACAGTATTAGAATGGTTGCATGCATGAGGGCCCTGCCCAGCTGCTCATGCTGTGCTCTGAGAACCGAACATGCCCTACCTCGCCAAGTACTGAAGCCCTGTCCCACATTACCGCGCCTTGTCCTCTGCCTCAGATCATCAATGTGGACGACAACACGGTGGCCTTTGCCCAGTGGGGCCTGGGCACCATGGGGGCTGCTGATCTGGAGGAGCTGCCCGACACAGTGGTCTCCAAGAAGAGCCGGCACAGCACAGCCGCGCCGCTGTCCTCTGCGCGCAAGACTCCAGGTACAATGGGGATGCAAGGAGGTGGCGGATGCACAGCTGGGTAGTGGGGTCTGCTGCTGAAGCGGGTTAGCGTGAGACGAGTGAGATTGGGGTGCTGGCGTAATTGGCTGCTTGCTAAACCCCCTCTGGTGGCCTCCCTGCCTGGCATGGCTGCGCATCCGACGCAAGAATGCCCGTCCCCGCTGGTGTGCCTCTGCCTGCTCTGTTGTCTGCTTGCAGTGCCTGGCTCGCTGCACGACCTGCTGGCGGGCTGCTCCCCGATGGCCAGCAGCGGCGCACAGCACACCCCCGGCGCCAAGGTGCCGGCAGCCCCTGCACCCACCCCTGCCACTGCCGCTCGCCTTGCGCCCGCTGGGAGCAAGGCAGGCAGGGGCGGGCTGGTGATGGACCCTGCCACCCTGGCTGCCAAGCTGGCAGAGATGGCAGAGGAGCACGATGTGACCCTGGAGGTGCCAGCAGTGAGTGCTGCAATGCTGAGGCAGATTTGAGGGGCCGGTGGGCTTTCAGGGGGGCACCCAGGCAGCCCGCTTCACGTGCTGGCGAGCCCAGCAGCGTGTGCACTATTTCAGCGCCTGCCTCTGCGCTTGATGTTGTTTCCCTGTGTATGTGCCTGTCCCTCCTCGCCTCGCAGGAGTTCTTCATGTCCCCTGCCCCGTGCAAGGATGGCCTGCGCCTGGTCCTCACGCCCAAGAGCAAGGCCAAGACCCCCGCGGCCGTCGCAGCCGCTGCTCCGGCTGGCAGCACAGCTGCTGCCAGTGTGGGGCCTGCCCCTGGCTCGGCTGCTCCGCAGCCTGCCGTGCCGAGCTCTGCTGCCAAGAGCGTGCCGCGCACCACCGGGCGCTCGCGGCTGTCACAGGTGTGTGGCAGGCTGGTGTGATGCGATGTTGAATGTCTCTGCATTGTTGCCTGTGCATGATTGCGTCACTTTCATTCTTGAGGCCCTGCTTTGTATGCAGTGGTTGCAGGGGATGGCTGGCGTGTGTGCTGCTCATGAGTCCTCCCGGCTGTATGGGCCCCTGCCCTCTTGCAGGCCGGCCCATCTGCCTGCGCCAGCGTCGGCGCTGCACCAGAGCCCACGCTTGTGCTGGCGGCGGCTGAGGCGGCCACGCCAGGGTCAGCCACCGGCGACGCTGACGGCAGCCGCCAGGGTGCTGCTGAGCTGGTGGGTGCGCAGGCCTCTGCCAAGAAGCGGCTGTCCACGGCCAGCAGGCGGCGCTCGCTGTCCCGCACCCCTGGCACCAAGATTGTCATCATCGAGCGCGGCACCACTCCCGGCAGCGCTGCAAAGCGTGCTGCTGCCCAGAAGGTCTGTGTGCTCCTGGGCTCCTGGGGACAGGCTGCACAGGAGTTGCTGCGTTCCCTTGGCCCGCTCCCAATTGTACCATTCCACCTCTGTTGCTGAACGAGCACGCTCCGGGTGCCGAGTGCCTGCCTGCCCTCATGCCTCCTGCTTGACAATACTTGACTGCCCCTGGCACACCGTGCTTCCCTGCCTCCCTCGACGCGCCTGCAGCCCACCAGCCAGACCACGCCCCGCCTGCTGTCCACCATTGCCATCCAAACAGAGGCGGAGGACTGCGGTGATGCCGTGGAGCAGGAGCGTAGCGGCGAGGTGCAGGCGGACGGCAGTGATGAGGCAACGGGCTCGCTGGAGCTGGCAGGTGGGGCGGGGTTGTGCTGCTGGACACCTGCCTGTTCCAATTTGCAGGCCTGGCTTGGTTTGGGCGGAAGTAGCAGCCGGAGGGTGGCCTGCCTGCTGTCTATGCCGCAGCCATGATCAGGCAGCCACACACGTTGACCACCCGCCACTCGCCGGCGCTGATGCTGTGTAGAGGCGGAGGCAGAGGCTGACGGGCCTGAGGAGGACGCGGTGCCGCTCAAGCAGTACCAGAGGGCGGTGCTCAAGGCCAAGGCGTACCACGGCGAGGCACGCCAGCTGGCGGCTCAGCTGCGGCGCATGACTGCCAAGGCGTCCAAGCTGAAGAAGGCGGCTGAGGCGCTCAGGTGCGGTGGGAAATCAGGAACGGAGCAGTGCAGCGACGCCGCTGGTTGATCCGACAGGGTTTATGGCAGGGAGGAGGAGTGCAGAGGCAGGCTTGCAAGGAGACCAGCGTGCACAGCAATGTCTTCTTGCTGAATCGATGCATTTCGGGGCAGACACTGCTGGTCAGCCATGCCTGCAGATGCTGCTGCATCACACAACTCCAATGCCTTCCCTCCCTCCCTGTTCCTCCCCTGCAGCGGTGCGCTGGACAAGGAGCGTGTCAAGCGCAAGGAGCTGCAGCAGGCGATGCAGCAGGTGGTGCTGAACCGGGCGGCAGCAGAGCTGGAGCAGCAGCAGGCGGCAGAGGCAGCTGCTGCGGCCGCTGAGGAGGCGGCCGTGCAGGCCGCTGTTGCTGCAGCAGCTGAAGAGGAGCAGGTGGCTGAGGCAGAGGCGGAGATGCGGGATGCTGGGGAGGAGGCCCAGTCAGAGGAGGAGGAGGGGGAGGTGCAGGAGGAGGCAGCTGCGGCGTGGGTGCCCCGTGTGGTGGTGCTGGGCCACCTGCACGAGAGCGTCAGCACGGCAGAGCGTGCCGGGCAGGTGGTGGTGGTGCGGCCCAGCCACGTGGCGCAGCAGGCGGTTGCGCCCGCCAGCGCTGCACCAGCGCCGCAGGTGGTGGTGCTGCCAGCTTCCGCTCGCAAGACGCCCGCCCCTTCAACTCTCAAGCGTGCGCGGACACCGGCGCCGAGCGCTGCCAAGGCCCGGACGCCCGCTGCAGCTGGCATTGCTGCCAATGGCGCCACACCGGCAGCAGCCGCGACCGGCGGCGCTGGTGACAGGACGCCCGCTGCTGAAGCTGCCAGCACAGCACAGACCACGGGCAGCGGCACCCCACAGCTGCCCAAATCGATGCTCAAGGTTGCCACAGGTGGGTGGGACCTGTGATTTTAGAGGACCTTGGCAGGGTGCACGCTGAGATGTTCTTTTCTGTCAGTCGTCAGCCTTGCTTGCACGGACACGTGTTTGCTGGCTGCTGGCGTGCCAGCAACCTGCCTGCCACTCACTATGCTGGCTGCCACTCTCCCTGCTCTCTACTCGGCAGGCACTACGGGCGCCAAGGCCACCGTGGTGCTTCATGATGTGGAGCTGCCTGGCTGGCTCTTTGAGGGGGAGCAGGCGGCTCCAGAGGTGGCTGCTGCTGCCGCCGTGGCAGCAGAGGAGGCCGTGGCAGCGGCAGGGGAGCAGCAAGAAGCGGCAGTGCCGGCTGTTGGTGCCGCTGATGCAGCTGGAGAGCACGAGGCAGAGCAGGAGGGAGGGCACAAGGCGTCCCTGGCTGCAGCTGAGGAGCCTGCTGAGGAGCCTGCTGAGGTGCAGGCAGAGCAGCAGGCAGAGCAGCAGGCTGAGGTGGAGGCAGAGCAGCAGGCAGAGCAGCAGGCAGAGGTGGAGGCAGAGGTGGAGGCAGAGGTGGAGGCTGCGCCGGCTGCCAGCGAGGGAGCGGCGGCAGAGGCTGCGCCGGCTGCCAGCGAGGGAGCGGCGGCAGGGGCAGCCATGGAGGTTGATGGTGCGGTGCCACCGCCACCGCAGGAGGCTGCCTCTCATAAGAAGCAGCAGCAGGCGCGGCAGCAGGTTGCGGCAGAGGAGGCTGCCAGCAGCGACGAGGAGGAGGGAGAGGAGGAGGGGGGTGTCGAAGAAGACTACTGCCACCTCTGCGGGGCGAGCGGTGAGTGCCCCAGCCGCTGGTGCAAGGAGCCGTTGTGTACGCTGCTGAGCAAGGGTGTGGCTGTTGTGCACGCTGTGAGCATTAGACGCAGCCAGCTTGGCTCTTGCCTCTAAGCCCACGCTGTCTGCTAGCCCCAGGTAGCAGCAGAGGCTGTGCATGTCGATAGGTGTGTCCGCTGAACTTCTTGTGCTGCCTGCTTGCCTGATCGCCGCCGCCCTACTGCGCCTCCTGCTCCACCGCCTGCAGATGAGGGCGACATCCTGCTGCTCTGCGACTCTTGCGACAACGCCTGCCACCTGTCCTGCTGCAACCCGCCCATGAAGCGCGTGCCCAAGGTGAGACCCTGCCCTTGCCCTTTTCAGCCAGTGCGGTGGGCCACAGCTGTAGTTTGCTGGCATGGCACCGTGCACGGGGCATGGAGCACGTTATTTGTGGCAGTGTGTCTGCACGCCTGCTGATCCGTTCTTGCTTGTTGTGCACATGCCGCCCTGTGTGGTGCAGGGCGACTGGTTCTGCATCGAGTGCTCCGCTGCCAAGCAGGCCGCTGAGGCTGCCGCAGCCGCTGCCACAAAGGCCAAGTGAGTGCAAAGAGCCGGCAGGGCGGTGCGGTGCCGTAGTTTGCTGTGGTTCTAGGGAGCACAGCTTTTGGGGTGCAGAACTGTGTGGATTGCCAGAGATTGTGGAGTGCAGAGCGTGTGAAGGCGCAGAGCACTGCACAGCTTGTGTAATGCAGAGCACAAACGGCCGCAGTCCAGCTTCTTCTTCTGAGTACGCCGACGCCGCTTGTCGCTTGCAGGCCTGCCGCCAAGGGGCGCGGCAGCAAGAAGAACGCTGCTGCTGCTGCTGAGCCGGAGGCAGCGGCAGAGGCGCCAGCAGAGGAGCCCGCCAAGCCGGCTGGCCGCGGCCGGCGTGGTGCACAAGCTGCTGCCTCTGTGGTGACCGAGGAAACCGCGGCCCCGCCTGCCAAGAGCGGGCGCGGGCGTGGCAGCAAGCGGGCGGCCGAGGAGGTGGCGGCAGAGGAGGAGCAGGAGCAGGAGCAAGCGTCTGGGCGCAGCAAGCGTGGCCGCCCCGTCGCCTCTGCTGCCCCAAAGGCCTCCCAAGAGCCTGCGCCCTCTGGGCGCACGCTGCGCGGCCGGGCGACGGCTGGCAAGGCGGCGGCAGAGGAGCAGCCAGAGGTGTCCACGCGGCGGGGCAGGGGGGCAGCAGCGGCCGTAAAGGCCGAGGCTGCCGCGCCGGCGCGCACCACGCGCTCTCGGCGCTGACCAGCACTGAGCGCAGCGTAATGCTGTACACGAACTCAATTCCATACGACATGTGCTTGATTACATCAAGGCGTGATCAAGCAGCGGGACTCTAAACTATGCATGCTTTGACATGATCAGGGGGGAGGGACAACATCAGTGTGATGGGGATCCATGGATGCGCAAAATCACTAAGTTGGTCCATCAATCGTCATTGAAAGCGCTTACCGCTAGGGGCAAAGGGGAGCATCTGTCTAAATCAAGTTGTCACCGTCCGCTCTGGATGGTGGAACGAGGGCAAAGCAAACCAGAGGGACGGGTTTAGGTGCGCTAAGTGTTGGGGGAAGGCAGACACATCTATTGTGGCTGGGGTGTCTGACCGACCTGCAAAACGGAAAACTGAAACGTGCTGTGCATGCGTGGATGATCTGAAAAGGTGTGTGAAAAAGCAGTATTGACGTTGTGTGAAGCCTCTCAGCAGTGCGTGGCGGTGATCTAAAAGCACATGCATGTGCGTGCACGTGCGCTCCCCACGTGGCTCATGTGCAGCTTTGTGTGGGCTGCCTCGCGTCCACAGCGCCTGCCTCCCCCCAGGCCAAGGCGGCTGCTAACCACCAGGCTTAAGCTGCTGGGCCTACTGGCACAGCCCACACAACCAGGGAAGGCTGTGCAGCCCCGCCACTGGTCAGTGCACGGGCCCTTCAGTTGTGCCCAGCCCTGGCCAGTGCTGGCCAGCCCAGGGGCGGGGCTGTGCGGCGCCGCGGTGCTTAGGGTGAGCTGTGCCGGCTGGCTGCTGCGGCGTCCTCGCTGGCGTTTGATGTGGTGGCAGACAGCGCCTGACGGATGGCCTCCTTCTCGCCGTCGCTGTCAGAGTCAGACCTGCAGGCGGGGCGTGGCACAAATAGCAACACATTTACAAAATTCTGTATTTGAATTTGCACGACTTTGTGAAGCTACAGGGGGCAGGCAGGCAGGCCGGTGACACCAGGTCAAAGGCCGGCAAGGCAGGCTTCCTTCTCATGCGCCGATCCAGAGGAGGGCGGGTGCAGAAAGCGGAGACGGAGATGAGGGCCAGGCAGGAGGGGCCAGGCGGAATGTGGCGGGTGAGAGGAGAGGGCTTCAAAGCTGAAGAAGCCTCCGAGGTGATGAGGGAACGAGTGCCAGGCGTGCAGGCATGCAGGCAGGCGGGCGGGCACCCCTCGATGTCAACAGCCCTTCCGCCCCCCCGCCCCAGGCGCTACCCACAGCGGGGAGGGCGCCCCCTCTCCCTCCCGGCCGCCCCCACGCACCTCTGCTTCTGCTGCCCGTCCAGCGAGACGCGGATCTTCTTGCGCTGCCGCATGCGGTCGCGCAGCGCCAGGCGCTCTGCCCGCTTCTGCACCGCCAGGCGGTGGCGCAGGCACTCCGCCTGGCTCTCCGGCACCAGCTCGAATGGGATGTCCACCGGCTTCTTCTGCCGGTCCACTGCACAGCCAGCCGCAAAAAAACACACAGGAGGGAAGTGGAGGGGTCAGGAGACGGTGTGGGAGGAGAGAGGGGGTTCCACTGCACAGCCGCACACAAACAGGAGGCAACTGGAAGGGTCAGGAGACGGTGTGGGAGGAGGGAGGGGCACAGGCAAAGGGCACAAAACCAGATGCCCGACATCTGTTACCTTTCCAGGCGCACACAACTGTTTAAGACAGCGTCCCCGCAGCAGTGGAACATGAACCCCACACACACTCCCTGCCGCACATTTACATAACATTTCAATGACGGGTCCGCCTCTGGAGGCTCACCGGACACGACAGTTGGGAAGGCAACACCGCAGTGGAACAATGACCCCCAACTCACCCACTTTCCTGCTGCACATTCATATGACTCGAATCATGAGTCTGACATCCAGGCTCACCCGACACAACGGTTGCGTAGGCAAACGCGCAGCGGACGGGAACCCAATCACACACACTGTTGCTACAACATCACTCCAAGCCTACAGGTCTGAAGAACAAGGCTCACCGGACACAACGGTTGCGTAGGCAAACGCGCAGCGGAACGTGACGCAAATCACCCACTTCCTGCTGCAAACTGACATCACAACACTCCAAGCCTAAGTCTGAAGAACAGGGCTCACCGGAGACCACGGTTGCGTAGGCGTCCCCACAGTGGAACATGACCCCCACGTCAGGCGTCTCCCCCCACAGGCTGATCATCACCTCCACACTGCTCCCGAAGATGGCGGTCACCTGGGGGGGGGATGACAGGGGTGTGAGGGGCGGGGCAGGGTGGTGTGAGAAGCTGAACCCAGA